>VWZY01004279.1:197834-254582 GCA_013399075.1 Chloroceryle aenea
GGCTGCTCAGAGATGAAGTAGATCTGAATGAGCCAGGGAACAGGACGGTGACAAAAAGAGTAGCGTTGCCTGTTCACGTGGTGTGGAGAAAAGGGTCTGTATGTAATCTGAGGGTTGCTTTAATCACACTGTGTGACTGGTACCTGAATTAACTTGCTTTGAATTATCCTGGGTATCTTCTCCTGGCCCAGTATTTTGCCAGGGGGTGGGATATAAATGGAGTTGCTGTGAGAGGATTTTACTGAAAGGTTCAGGTGCAAAAGCTGTTAAGGGCCAATTACAGCACTGCTGTTGCCATCGTGATAGGATAGTGTAACCACTTAGAAATAAATACCATTAGAAACAACCTAAATCCATCTAATTATTCACTGCTGTTACGCAAGTGGTTGGGACAAAGTTAAATGGTTAGCATGCTGATGAAACTTTTCCTTTGGTTAGGATCTGTTCTGTTTATTTAAAAGCTTCTCAGAGTGCCCTTTTTTTTTTTCTTTTCCTTTTCTTTCATTTTCTTTCCTTAAAGCAGAAGAGGCCAAAGCAGGAAGGTGTGGGGAGGGACAGCACTTGCAGGGTCCCCTCACGTAACAAATGCAAAGAGACAGGTTTTGTGCGCGCGCCGCCAGATTGATAGGATGTGGCACGGCTTCTTTCACCTCCAGCCTAACCTCGTGGCAGAAGACAGTGTAAGTGGTCCCATAAGTGATAGGTATATAATGGGAAGTCATGCGTGGCTGTTGAGTCAAAGCTCCACACCTGTTCTGTGTCATAACAACTTCCTCTGCTCACTGGGGGAGCAGCGGAGGGGAAACCAAGAGCCCTACTTTTCTCCCAAGATTGCCAGAGGCGTAATGTCCTTGAGTCAGTAAAAGCTCTTGGGTTAAGCACTGTCATTAAAGAAATCAATTCGTACTTTTATAGTTCACTCTTTAGGTGCTCAAGAAATGGCTTCACAACTGCGGTTTTATCACAGGAATGGCTTTAAAAAGAAAAAAAAAGCTTTATTCTGCATTCCTATCTGAAATGCTTTGGGTTTTTGCAAACGTTTCTTTCAAGGAAAAATATATTATGTCAGTTATCTATATTAAGTATGAATTTAGTTGTATAACTAGGTCCCGAGGCCTTTACTTCTTTGTGGAAGATAGAACAGCTTTCCATTCTGTTGGCAAAGCTCTGACCTAACTCTTTTTGGCTTGTCCTCGTGAGCTTCCTTAGAATTGTGAATGTCTGCAAAGACCATTATTATAAAGGCCTCTGAAATCCTATTGTGATGAAGGATAATAATTACTTTTTGCAAAATGTCATTTTCTTTGAAATTCACTAAGTAAACAAAAAGTTCTCAGGAAAAGATTCAGAGCCATTTCTTCTTTCTTTGTTTTTTGTGTTGAGTTTTTTTTTTTTTTTTTGGTTGGTTGGTTGGTTTGTTTTTTTCTTTGTTTGCTTGGTTTGTTTTGTTTTTTTTTTTTAATAATGCTGGTTAAGTTAGTGTCGTTAGGCTTCAGGATTGTCTTACCTGCTGAATTATGGAAGAATATACCAATGCCACATTTGACTTGCAGTTCTGTAACCCCTTTTCCCCTGCCTTTCGCTTTGGAGTTGGCTGTCCCAGGGGCAGTGTTTTCAGTCAGCAAACAGCATCACAACTTGGCAGCATCCTCACACCCACACAGATGCATTTTTCTGTGGTTTTTGGTTTATTAATCACAGTTCTTCATTGGTTTATTCCTATGTAAGTAGGTGGTTATTCTGTATCTTTGGAAAGCATGGTCAGAGCTGCGTGCTTCAGCTTATGCTTAGGGAGGGTGGAATTTCTTCCTGAACTTGTTCAAATCACACGAAAAGTGAGCAGGAGAAGTGTGATACCATCATCTTAATAACAATGTTAATTTGGGTCAGTGTCGTGCACCATGGAGCTGTTACGCTGCACAGTTGTGTGGTTATGTCACAGTTGTGTCTTGAACATAGCCCAAGTGGGACATTGCAGAGATCATCCTGTTCTCATATGTGGATGTGAGGAACTACTGAAAGTTAAGGAACATGGAATACGAGCATCTTTAGGAAACAGGATCATTGGCCCCAAAAAATCCAAAGCAGAAGCTTCTGCAACCTGGCCTCTCTTCCACTTTGTGGTGTAAGAAGTTTGAGAAAGTTAACTTGTGGTTAGAGCCTTGTCTGAATTTCTAAATGTGCTGTTGAAAGAGCAAAATGTTTGTTTAAAAAGCAATAGTCATCACACGTTATGGGGAAGACTTTATGCCAGTCCAGTGACATGAAGCACGTGCTTTTCTTGTCATAGAAAATGCTTGTCCCTTCAAATTCGAAGACAAATATGTAACAGCTCCACTTTCTGTATTTGAGATCTGTGTTCTTAGTTTTGACTTCCCCATTTTGCACAATAGCTTCTGTAAAGTGTGAACAGAGAGAGTCCAGTGAAAGGGTGAAGGCAGGTCATGGTCTCGCAGGGAGGAGATAATACTCGATTTAAAAGAAGACAAAAAACCCACACAGGCCATGTAAATTATACCGATGCAGTTACTTTTGAAGTGGTAAGTGCTGTAGTATTACCATAGCTGCTCTTGTTCTGTCATTACCTAAGAAAAGATTGTTGTTTGATAAACAACGTGCAGCGTCGGATGCCAGATGAAAGCATAGCCAAGAGATTAGATTACATTATCAAGGGAGGGAGGAAGGAAGATGCATTGAGAACGGGTCTGTTACAAGTCACCAGGTAATTACCAAGCTCCGTAATTATAAAGGGGTAGCCTCGTTCTTTCTAATGTCTGTTTTAAATGTTAGTTGTGATTAAAAGCAGATCATCTGGGGGGGAGGAGTGGGGCAGGAGGAGAGGGCTTTGTTTTTTCTCCATCCAGATTGTCATTGAAAGAAAGAAAAGATGCAAGAGTGCAAAAGTCCTGTAATGTTGTGGATACGTGTGCATGTTTGGAGAGCAAAGACAAAGAGGGTGGTGAGAGCTCTGAACTTCAGCAAAGTGGATGTAAAAATCAAACTGAAAATAGTGTGGTATGAAGAAAATTACTTTTTCTTCTGGTAATGAAGTCACAGGTCTGGTTTAGCTAATACTGAGAGACCAGTATCAGGTGAAACCACTTTTCAGAAAATCATATTTGACTTTAAGGTAAAAGAAGCAGGGATCCTGCGAGCCCACTAGTCTGGTGCTTCATGAATCCAGTGATCAGTAGTGGTGCAATACATATAAAAATGTGGATATTAAAAGAAAAGGGAGGTTCTCCCCTCTTCAGAATCCCTACATATATTGTTGAATAAAGGTCATTTTTCAGCCCCATGTGCTGGTGCATTCCCATGTTTGCTCTGGTGAATACTACACAGCCAAAACAGGTTTCCATCTACGTAAAGTTGTCTAAAATTGTCCAGGTGATGCTGTGGAAATGCCTGCCCTGAATGTGCAATAAGCACTGTGTTGTTAGTCTTTATGCTTAGACTATGAATGTTTTGAACTGCTTTTTATTTGGTAAATTATAGAACATGAAGTGCAAAGCCCAATGGTCGATCAGATGTTGGCATTAGTTACTCACTTGTGTCTATTTAGAAGCATTAAGCTAATGTGCTTTGGGTAGAAAGTCCACAGGTGATAATTTATTTTTTTTAAGGTACACTTCTGTTGAGAGTTAGTGGATTAATGTGAACCCCCGAGTTCAAATAAATTTTCATTACTGATCAAAAGGGAAGAAAGAAAGAATAGACTCCTTTCCAAGTTTTAAGACTCTCAGCAGTGGTCTGTGATAATTATGAGAAGGAAGGTGGCTTCTATATTATGCCCAATTTCCCTCCAAAAATTCTGCCTTTTAGCATGACAACTTTAGAAAATTTCCTCTTATATCTTCATTGTTCAGAATTTTGACATGCTGGGAAGCTTGCCAGGTTGATGGGAATGCAGTGGCCTTTGTACTGCTAGATTTCTTCCTTTGCAGTTTCTTCACTCAGCTTTTCACTCTTTTCTTCCCGTTCATCCCCGTGGTTGAACCTGTGGTCTCCGTGGTAGCAGTCCATCTCACCTCTGGAGAGGTGGGGCTCACTATGTGAAGAAATATTGATAAATAAACTTCATTAGATAATTCTTCCATCCCTACCAAATAACATTGTTAAAGAGGACAAGGGTGCTGTTTTGACAAGATTCTGAGCCCTGACTGGAATAGTTTTGCACAAACCACGAAATTTCTCTTTGTGGAAGGTCTGCGAATGGTACTGAACCTGTAATTGTGGTCAGTGCTGCTGTGAGGTGGAAACACTGGAAGATGTGATCTTTGCTGTGAGTTTCACATGCTCTTTTTATGTGCCTGGTGGCTCATGTATGAAAAACCTTGTCATAGTTGGAAGAGCAGGGAGCAGCTTACCTTGGTAGCAGCAGGAACTCAGTCTTCAGGTAGTGTATGAATTGCTGTGAACTCAGCAGCGGTTATTGCGTGATCTGCTCTCTTTAGCCTTTTGCTCTAGAAAGAATTTTTAATTAGTCCAATTTAGAGTCCTGCATTAGACCTTATTGTCTTTGAATTGATTAACAAATTACAATAGAGGGTATTTTGTGACATTCACTACCATGCATAGTCCCATAGCATGGACTTGTCTGTGGAAAGCAACATGCTCTCATTAAGCAGTGCTTAGTAAGGTCTCAGTCTTACTGAAAAGCTTCTCACCCTCCCCCCAATTTTTTTCTTTCTATTCTCTTTAAGTAGATTTTGTGACACTGAAGTATTACTATGGTATTTCAGAGAAAAAAAAAAAGGGGGGGTGGGGAAGGCAAATAGAGGAATGGAGGTAGAGAAAAGCTCCACATGGCAAATCATTGTCTCCAGAAGTCAAACACGCCTACGAGGTATTTTTCCATCAAGAACTATTGAATTAGTCTTCTGCATCCTGATCAGAGTGATTGTAAAAGTAGGACGCTTGCAGTGAGTAATAGACTGGGTTTTGTCAATAGCTTTGAAACTGCCTGCCAGAGCTCCCCGCTTTCCGGCAGTAATTTGTTTATCGGTACTTCCTTCGGAGGAAAACAAAATGAGAGGAGTGACAAGCAAAATACATATTGGGATGAAATTAACAGTTTGAAGACCAACTTGTTTCACGAGAACAATTTCACGGTGTGCATTTGTTCCCTTGTGTGGTGGGGACCTGGAGAGGAATAGCTGCTGGCTGGGGTGTGCTCTTCTGGAGGTGGGAAAGCAGCAGGATGCTCCATCTCTGCAGGGGACACAGTTTCTACTAAACATGAGGGAGAAGGCTGCATGGAACTGGGCTCCTGAAATACTTCCACGTGATACAGAAAAAAAGGTGCTGGGCAGCACAAATGAGCTACACCTTGTGACTGCAGCAGTATGATACTGTACCCAATCCAAGTGCGGATTGGCAGTCACAAGCCAGGGAGATAGCTGGTCGTGTGACTTTCCTACCCCTGAGGCTGGAGTTGCTGCTGGGATGGAGTAAATGAACTATGCGTGGGTTCTTCTCCTGTGCCAAAGCAAGCACCATAACTTGAGCTGTGAAGGTAGTTTAACCAAAATCACTTTGCTTGGGATTAATTGCAGTGGGTTAGAACTGACAAGGTCAATCACTGTGCTTTAGAGGAAGGGGAGGAGCTTTGCTGAGACTCAATAAGCCCAATAGATTTTCCCTGTTTGTCTGTACTTTTATGAGGTAGTTAAGACATGGACCTGCTGCTGGCACCTGAGGTGCAAGTTTCGCAGCCTTTGAGAAGTGTTTCTGGGCTCCCCACAGGAATATGACATGGTTCATATTGTCCTTTTTGGGTTTTGTTTGTTTGTTTGTTTCAGGGTAGGGGGTGTGTGTGGATTCTTTAGGCAAATGAAATTCAAAATCTGAACAATCTAAAATAGCAGCCCTGAGAAATTAAGCCTTTTGAGGTTCCTGCTAAGGAGTCTTAAAAATAATTTGAGGTGACTGCTTCCTACATTGTACAGGATACATCTTAAGTTTCAAATACATGGGAATGTTTGTCTTTATAGTCCTCTGTATTCAGGCTCTCATTCTGGCACAGGGAAACTGCTTTAATTCTATCTGTGGTTTTGGCCTGCCTCAGTTGCCTTCCCTAGTAATGTAAGCTAAACTGACACATACTCATCTTGAACTGGAATATGTCTGTTTGCACAGTGTTAAATTTAAGATTTGGCTCTAGGACCTGAGTAATTGTTTATCAGTGGGGATGGAGATTTTAACTGGGATCGGAATTAGGCCCTGAATTCAAGTGAGAGGGCTATCTTCAGGCAGGCAACATTTGGATTTATCCCTCTTCTTTGATCCTTGTGTGGAAGTGAGGAGTCTCATGTCTGGTTGGTGGCAGAGGTGGTAAGAATCCATGGCCATTCATACCAGCTACTGAGCACCAGCACTTTTAACCACACAGTTACAGCTTTAGACTTCTCTCGACTATATGCAAAAGTAAGTTGGTGACCCTCAACATCAGGCATTCCCAAGCCCATCTCTTGAGTTGCCTTGTCCTCGAAGGGGTAAGTATGTTCATGTATTATTTGGGTAAAAAAGTTGAAAGTCCCTATTGTTATTTTACAATTTGTTAGCTATTTATTTCTATTCAGGTAGCATGTAATGCCTGCTTGTTTCATGTAGGTTTGGCATGGTTACTGAAAATGGTCTGTGTGAATAATGAAGTCATAATAAAGAAAAAAAATCTCTTGGAATATAGTTTATCGTTGTATATTAGTGGAAGGAGGGAGAAGGGGTGGTGTGGTTGCCACACAAACACGTTTAGTGGGTGACATCAGAGCGAGAGGTACAGATGGTGGTGATGAGACCATGGTATGCTACTGGTGCTCAGCACCAGCGATGAAAAGAGAGCCTGGAAGGCCTGACGTGTTTGCTGTAGAGTCGTGGGCGATTAGCAGCTGGCAATGAGCTGATGCGAAATGATAATGCAAGAGAGATGATAATGCAAGAGCGGCTGTGGTAATTGTTGTGTTGTCTGTGTCTCAGGAAGAGGTGTGTCGGCCTCTTGCCTGCAGTAAAATTGATGACATGGTCTGATAGACAAGTGCTACATAAAGACTGAGAGGAATTTATAGGCACCTGAAGGCAATACAAGCCGATGATGAAAGGCGTTCTCAGTGTTAGACACTAATTCATAGTGAAGTGAAATGCTCACAAGGGCTTTGTGTCTGCTCTACAGCTTACCAGGATGAAAAGCCCACCTTGATGGCAGCACGTTGTAATTCAAACATGCTTTGGTGCCATGGTGAAGTTCACAAGACCTAAAAAAAAAGAAAAAAAGTAGAAGTATTAATTATATCTTAGCTGCAAACCTTGCTGCAGCTGCTTCATAAAAATCTCAACTACTGCACTTTCCATTCTTAGTTATTTTACTATCTGCTTTTTTTTTTCATTTTGTTTTCTTTCTTAAAGATATGTCTCCAATACACTAACACCAGGAAATACGTTTGAAGTAGCATAAAAGCTGTATCTGAACTAATTGGGTTAGAATGTTACAATTACTTCTTTTGCAGTAAGTATTTTGTTTTCTCATGTTCTCTGCCTCCAAAGCCTCTTTATTTGTGTAGTTCATCAGGTTTCTGTGAAGTGGGTGTAAGGTGACACACTCAAAAGATTCACTTCTGTTTAAGAGCAATTTTGCTTATTAAAATGTTGCTCCTGATGTAAGGACTGCTATGAAACTAGTGCTTGTTTCTTCATTATTTTTTTTCTTCCAGAAACTACCAGTACCCAGTGATAAGCCACAGAACTGTTAGAATCCTAAATGCAGAATAGAAGATGGAGCAGATTAATTGGGAGCAGATTAATTACCATTATGTCCTATGTTGTAATCGTATTGTTATGGTCATCATGATCTGGGTCTGTAAGAAGGGCAAGGCTTGTAGAGAAATACATTAAAGAAATGAAAGACCTTTCAGGCACATGTTCCCTTGATCTAGAGAGCGGTATGTTTGCCAGGAACCTTTTTTTCCCTTTGTCAGCTGATTCACAAAAAGATAGTGCTTTTCCTGTATCCTGTTGAAGAGAGAGTTCCAAACTGCATTTTGGATGGCTGGAGCAATCCTAGCACTAGGTAGTGAAGCCTGGTGTTTGTATTGCCTTGTACCTTCAGAACTGTCTTATCAAAGGCTCAGTTCCCTGGTGAAAGGATGTGTTCTTCCATTTCCCAGACAGTAGCTGCTGAATTTCAATGTGTGCTGCAATTCTGAGACTGCTTTTTTATTTATGTATAAATGAAATTACATGATATAATTTTCATTGTTCTCACTTTCCCCCTACATACTCAGAATCTGTTTTCCTGCTCATGGCCTGTATTAGTAGGTTTTCTTGCAATGCAAAAGCAGTGGAGTAGCAGAATTCTTTCAGAAACATTTAAGGTGCCAAAAATTAAGGTGATGTTACAAAGTTCATAAGTTGGGGGGGGTATTATTTATTTCAAAACTCATTTCTTTCACAGTCTGTCTTTACACTTTGTCTTCATCTAAGTTTGAAAAAAGGGACAAATTTGTTCATGTTCTATAAAAGGAGGCCAAGTTGTACTTTAATGCCTACAGTTATCTGAGACTCTTCTCAGATATGCCAAACAAGTTTTCCATTTCCAAGGTCAAAATCAACTAGATCACAGTGCCTCTGGAATCTTTTTTTTCCTTTCGAGCTATCTTTCTATTCTCTGGATGGCATCTCCTGTTTGCTTTTCAGTTCATTCACTTGAGTTAGTCTTCACCAAGCTCTGTGTGCGTTTCCCCCACCCCCTTCAAATCTCTCTCAATTGTTTTTCTCTGAACCACAACTTGCCCTTTTCCACCACTAATGATGCTTTTCCTTCTGACTTGCTCCTTTTGTGAACACTGGCCTATTCAGTGGCTGAATTTCTCCCTTGCTCCCAGCTTGACCTTTCTTCATTCTGTTGACTTCATGCTTTCAAATTTTCTCCTGCTTTTCCTCCCTCTCTTTTTGTACTCCTCCTGTCTTTTCCCTGGCACTGTATTTCTCCATCTTGGTGTGTCCCACCCTTCCTGTTCGCCTTAGCTGCTTCTCATCTTGTCACTTCTGGCAAAATCAAACACCTTTGTAAGGAGATTTCCAATTGTACTTTGCTTTCCTTCTCAATTTTTTGCTCTGCTGTATGTGTTCTCTGGTTCTGCCTCTTTTCCAGATACCATTTCCTGTCTGAAGTTTAACAAATGAGTGGATTAGTGACTAGAGAGGTACTGAGTCAAAATAGTTATTCTCAAGAAGTGAAAATAAATTCCAAATACAAAAAAAGTATCTGAAAATAATTCATGGCAACAGAATCACCATTTTCACATCAACATCTTTTCTTCCCAGAGGTAAACCAAGCAGTTCTACAAAGCTGCAAAAACTAATGAAACTTCTGACGAGTTTGTTTGATTCCTGGTTGATTGACTTCCGCTGACTTTTAGGAAGGTTGTAGCTGAATTATGGTGTTTTAAACACCACAGAACCCAATGCAGGAAAGAAGCATTATGTTCCAGCAGCTGGGAAAAATCCTTAACTAGAGTTAGTGGCAGCCTAGACACTGGGTAATTAGCATGGCAGGGAAATGGTGCCTTGGCAGCAGGTTCTGCTTAGAGAGAGAACTCTGATCACCTTCTTGCTCTTAGTGTTGGAAGAGCCTTTGCCATAGAAGATCTCAGATGGGTGAAAGGTGAGGAGTTCTCCACACTTTCCTCTCTCCTGTGGACATGGCACGTACAGAAATGTTGTAGCTCTGCCCTTCTGGTGCATACGGGTAATGAGAGCCAGCGGTGGGGATGGTACTGGCTCAGTTATCCTTGGACGTGGTGTGATGCCATAGACCTGATTTCCTGGTGAAATCAGACCAAAATACACCAATGATCTCACGACTTTGAAAATGCAGTTCAGGAAGCTGAAGGCTGATGTATGTTGGGTTTTTCTGTGTTTGGTTTTTTAAAGTACCTTGTTCTAAATTTCAAGGCTTTGGGTATTTTTCTATTTTCTTCTTATTCCTTTTACCCACCCCCAAAATTTTCTTTGGTTGCATTTCTCTCTTTACTGGCTGTTGTCCCTTCCCCACCTCTGCACTTCCTTCCCAGATGTCCCTTTTCTGGTATTTCTTGTTTTGAACTGACAGTATTACATATCAAATCTTTCTGGGTTTTTTCCCCCCTGAAACTTCTTTCAGTGTGTTTTGTTCCTTATCCTCTCATTTCTGACCTTTGTGACTTCTTCCTTCCTTCTCCCCACTGCCTATCAAAGCAAAGTCGTTGTGTTTTCAATTCACATTATCACCCTCTTTTGAGTGTTCAGATCCTTTTCTAAAACGGGTAAGTGGTTTCTTCCCTAACAAAAGCAGTGATGCCACCCTGCTTTTCCTTCCCCCTCTCTGCAATACCCAGTGAATTAAAGTTGCTACAAAGGGAGAAAGGGAAAAGAACTGGTGATGGCAGAGGTGGGTAGCACCATTGCTTCAGTTGCCATAGAAATGTAGTTGCCTATTTTGGCACGGAGCATGCGAGTATTGAGAGATTTAAGTTATGACATCTCTTAAAATATATTGTGGGTTTCCTGCAAGTTGGCAGCAGAGTCGAGGGTTATTCTCAGCTATCTGGTTTTTTGACTGCCTCTTAACCTCCCTGACTGACCTGTTTGCAAAGACATTCTAAGATGTCACCGCCTTCCAGTCGGCCCTGAGGGCAAAGTTCCCTGAATAATTCTACAAGTGCTTATAGACAGCATGTATTATAAAGGTACACAGAAGACTCTTGTACTTGCTCTGCAAGTGTTAATGAAACCAGTGTATTTGTCAAGAGGGGAAAATACAGCTACTCCTGTGTGGAAAGCAAGTGCTCTGACTTTGGCTGCATGGAGGAAAAGGCAGTAAGAAGTAGTATGTGTTGGGGAAAAAAATATTATTAGCTACATTGATTCCCTCCTGGTCTGTAGGTTATATATATTTAGTGAGTTAAAAAACAACTATTGTGATTTTACAGTATCACTTTTAAATGACAGGTACAGCCTTGCATCAAAAGGCAATCACAGAATGGAAATCCCATTGTGTGACACCTTGCAAAGCATCCCGTTTCCTACTTACTGCATTACTTCTTATTTCCTGCTACGGAGCTTCTGCGGAATTTCTCATAACCAAGATATTCAGCTGCTAGGAATAAATTAGGAATGTGTTTTGTGGTAGAGATGATGGCTATTAATTTGCTAGGCCAACTTCCAGAGTATGGTTTTCTCTCAGTTTGTCATTTGGGTCTCTTTGCAGGAAGGAACATCTTTTCAGCAGGTGATTTTCCTTCATGGCAATATTGCTTATGAAGATATTTAACTGTATTTCATTTGGGTGTACTTTAGAATCTCATCGTTTTTGCCAACAGAGGGAACCTTAGGAAGCAGTTCTGGATATGATCATGGCATAATAATATTAAAGTAAGCATTGATTTTTTTAATCTAATCTACTCGGTAAGTAATGTGAATGGAAGGAACATTTTCACTTTATGAATACTTTTATTTTTTTACTTCTGTGCTTACAAATGGGAGTATTATATATAGCAGTATTTTTTCCTTAAAAACCTTTTTTTCCTTAAAGTTTTCTGCTTTAATGTGCAACATTTGCTGCACTTAATTAAAAAGAAAACTGTATCCCAGCTGTCTGCTGCCATTGCTTGTGACTAGCAGCAATAAAACGGTTAAAATTCAGGCTGAATATCTGAAGGAAGTATGAGATTAGCTGGAGTGCTAATCCTGCACCAGTGGATGTCAGGGAACACCAGCTTAGAGCTTTCATGTAAAACTGCTACCAGAGCTACATAAATAAGGCTCTCAGCTGCTTTCAAATTACAGGAGGCTTGAAACCATGAGAACACTTCCTAGGGAAAGAACTAATATTTAGGCACTCTTAAACACCATTGGCAGTTGAGGAAATAACCTGTTATGTAGGGCATGGAATATTTTCTCCCTTGCTTTGTACTCGTTGCACCAAGTAAAGCTTCCCATGTATTAAATGTTACTTTTTACAGTCACTGAAGAGATGCCTTCATGCCTTGAATGTATTGTAGCTATTGGCGAGGGGCAACGGGGACTGAATGCATTTTGAATCTAATTGCAAGTGATTGGTTTTTCATTTTTCCTTACATGCCTTTGTTGAAATTCTGCTCGTTTGACATGTTTTGTCCTAAAGCACTGCCTGTTTACAATTCAGTACTTCCATTAGCTTTAAGGCCCAGCTAAGCAGATCCTGTTCTGTGTTAGTAAATGTCTTAGTTCTTGACAGATGTTCCAGGAGGAATCTGATGGATATGACATCTACAGCATTAGAGCTGCAATGATGAGAGGCATTCTGTATCTTGTCAGCTTATGGTAGAATCAGACCTCTTTTTTAGTAGAATGCAACAGTAGCTGTTTCCCACTGTAAGTAACAGATACAGTTTTGGTTGATTTCTTTGAGATTTTGATTGTTGGGGGTTTTGTTTAATTTGGGGGAAGGGGGAGCAAGTCTCTCCCACAGTCTGAATTTGTCAAATAAGTCGTACTTGTTAAAAAAATGTATCTGAAGTGTTTGGATCCATAAGCATGAGGAGATAAACATCAGTACTTCTCAGACCAAGAAGGCTAATTTCTGGGTTTTGTTTTATGCACCCAGATGTTTTGAATTTATTTGGTCTACACTGAAAACCATGGGTGAATTTGGCCCGGAAACTACATGACTTAGTCATAGAAAGTTGTGTTATCTTATGAGAAAGATAATTTTCATGACTGATTTAAGAGTCCCCGAGCTGTCCAACGGTTCCCAAACTAGCAGTCAGGAGAACTGCTGGTGTTTGCTTTCTTTTCATTTCAAGTTAACAGGAAAGGGACAAATGAGCAGTGGAGATAGAGACTTTATCCTCCAAGGAAGGTATCTGATCCTCTGGTGGCTATCACAGTGTAACTCCTCACGGGGACACTTGTACTCCAGCATGAAGACTCCCCTTTTTTCTGTTTTGTGTGTACAAAATACAAGCAGTGTTGTGTACAAAATACAAGCAGAAGCAGGTAAGAAGCATTAATCCTGGAACACAAGTGTCCCAACAGGATTAGTGTAGCCATTAATGTCTTTGTAGACAAGCCTGAAAGGAGAGAGAATTAAGGCAGTCTGTATTCTCTTAATTTATTTTTTTTTTTTTAAGTTCAAAACACTCATGACCAAGCCTGAGGCAAAGTTCAAAGTTGAGGGCTGCTTCATTATGATCATTTTTCCATACCTGCTATCGTCCTGTGAGGATCACAAAGAGGTTCACGCGTATTAGGAGAGGTGAGGTGGGGTCTGCTGAAACCCAGTCTTTACCACAAAGTAGTGTGCCAAGCTGTTTGGAGTAAGGGAGAAGGGCAAGACCTACCAAGCTTGGTGGGAAGGCTCCGAGGGTGTCACTCAGGTAGGTATCAGGCCCCCAAAGCGCAGCAGTATGTTCACCTGTAACCATCACAGACTGGTGGTAGAGAGCGTTTGCTGTGAGGTGAAGTAAGACGAGATACAAGCTGCCTTGCTTCCAGAACTTGGGGTCATTCAGCTTGTACAGTCATTCCTGACTTTCTTTTTGTGTTTCTCTCATCAGTGAAGGCGTGTTCTTAAGGATAGAACTCACAGTGGCCTCAATAGGAAAGAAGCTGCCGACAGCTTTACTGTTCTTTTTAATTGCTGTTATTCTTTGCTAGGAATGTTGCTTTTCCAAAAGTATTTCTGTGGGCAGCGGGATTCTGAAAATCACACCCTGTTTAAAAGGTGCTGTATTTTGTTAGTAAATCTCTCTTACTACTGTTTTTGCCCAAGTTATACTAATGTAAAAGTTACTGTTCACTTTTTTTGAGTGTATACTACCCTGAAATAGCCCCCAGCCTGCTTTATAGTTGACATTCTGATTTGTGCACAAGGGCTAATTCCGTAGGAGTAGTGGATCCTCGACAGGAATGGCTTGAATTTTAAAGGATTTTCTCCAAGCTCACATACAGGCAAAACAGTATCCGTGGTTTAGAAAGAAATGGCAGAACAAATCATATTTGTCAATCATGGGAGCATTCTTAAACCTTGCGTGACAAATGCAGTTACACTGACAGCATGAATTTTGTTCAAGGTTTTCATGTTTTAAGCGAGCAGCCTTCTGAAGCCGATCACGTTTGTAATCCATACCATGTGTGGAGCCTTGTCCTTTATTCTTAATTATACTCTGCAGGTTGCTGATTAAATGTGCCTTTTGAGTATATCCTTTGGCATCCACAAGCATAAACAAAGCTGCAGACACTGTGTTTTCCTCTACCAGCAACGTGATGTGTTTGTGAATTAACTAAATAGCTTTGAGTTCTGCGTGGGTTTCCCCATCATTGGAAAGGCAGTTTATTCCTTTAATGAGACTGGAGACTCAGAATGGAATTAAAGGGAAAATGTGGGTTGATCTAAGAACCTGTTAATACCGGAGTGAAATTACTGTCCTTTTCAGCTGAAGGTTTTGAAGGAACAGTTTTAATATCTTATGAACTGTTTGCTTTCTTTTGACAATGCTGAAGTGTTGGGAGTGATTGTTTTCTTATAGTCTCTAAGGAATACTGTGCCCTTGGTTTTTGGTAACTGAGAAGTCAATGAACTAGAAAAGAAGGCAGCTCCAGAAGTGGGAATGTGTGATTTAGGAAAGATCATGTGAAGATCCTGAGATTTAGAAAAGATTAAGCTGTGGGGAGGAGAAACCACCAATTTTTCTAGACTGGTGTAAAATGATTCACAGCAGGAGGGATATTTTGTGGTCATATTCTACTGCTGAGTGAACCTTTTTAGCCAAGCTGGGAAAACAGCCACATGAAATTTTAGATAGAGAAACCAAGCACAGCTCCACGTGCAACCTAGAAATGATCAGGTATTAGTTCACAGACCTTATTTCTGTCTCATTCCTGTCTGCTGTGTTTATCCTTTGCCACCTTACACTTTTTCATATCCTGAAGGAAATTTATCTCACTGCAGGGTGCTTTATCTCCTCCTCTAAGGGTCCTTACTTGCCCTGTCTCCTCAGGGGACACATGCTTTTCCCATTCCTATTTCCTGCATCTCCTTCCTTAAGAGAGGGACCGTTCAGAGCCAGCTGCTCTTATCAGAAGTTCACACAGTACCTGGTGACAGAGCGTGAAAGCATCTGAGGTTGTGCGTAGGAAGAAGACAGACCCTCTTCAGACTTTGGTGTGTTTCATAGGCATGGTCACAGGCTCTGAAGGTGCAGGTGGTGGGAGGGAGCCCCTTTCAGCCCTAGGTCGCCATGGGACTCCTGAGGCATCCAGGACCAGTTAGGTATGCATGTGGCTTTTGTTCCTCTTGATCCTGTTTGGAGGTACAGCAGGGACTCAGCCATGGTCCAGGTCTCCTTTGTAGTTGCAGAGGAAGTTGCTGACTGGAGATAAGGTTTCTGCAGATCCGGACCCGATCAGACTGCATGCCTGGCGCTCGGCTGTAACTGCCCGAGGAAGTCCTTCAGCATCAGAGTGAAATGAAACGCGGGTCAGAGACTATGGGGTCAGAAGACAAAAACTGCAAAGTTAGCTTGAAACTCCAGGTCAAGAGTTTTTCCTCCTTTCGTTAAACAGAGCAAAAGGGATTTCTGAATACCGGGGATACTGATAACGTGGTAGCATCTAGAGATCTGCATCCTTTTGTCCTCAGCCTTGCACTGGCTGCTTCTGCTCTGAAGAGCTTTCTTGGAGTTGAGACTGATGCCCGAAAACATATTGCCACTTTTTTTGTGCAAGTAACCTGTGACTTACCTTAAAGGAGAAAAAAAAACACTGAAAACCTTCATATCTGAGTCTCTGTCTATCTGAAAACCTTTATATCCAAATATTTTCTCTCTCTTTTCAAATTACTATATTATACAGAATAAAAAATACTCCATCATATACAGGGTAGACAAACCCATGCATTTTCCAGAGCCCACTGTCTCATAACTGAAGCTGTCATGGAAAGGAGAGAGGCTTGTTCCCCTTGAGAGCATCCTCTCCCTCCTTCTTTACTGGGATCTCGTAGCCTTGTCTCCCTGTCAGCAGTTTCTCAACTTCTTCATCTCGAGCCCCTGTCCTCTGCTTGCCAAGGAGCTACCTGTGTGCAGGGACATGAGCGTTATTGGAGTGCCACTCCTTTTTTCAGCCTCTTTTTCCCCCATAAAGTGGACTTGCTGTTGGTCTGCAAAACACAATCAGATTTTGTTTGTTTCTTAAATGGTTCAATTTGCTGATCCAGCAAAGATTTGCTACCTAAATCTTTTGGCCAACATTTTCTCTTTAGGTTTTTTGTTAGTAGTCCAAACTATAAATTAGTAGTATTTGCAATGGAAATCTAGTATATATATCTCTTCTGGAGACAGCCTTTCCCTTGCCATTCTGCCTCCTTGCAAACAACTGGGTGTTTTTCTGTTGGTTCCATCTGAATTAGAACTGTATATCTGCTTTCCTTTCTCAGGTAGTAGAGATTTTCTTTACATTGTTTAGCTCCATATTTTGGTTTGTCCTTTTGAATTTACCTTTCGTTACCTGTCCATCTTTGTCTGCAAAGTAACATACTTGATGAGACTGCAGCTTAGTGGCAACGTGCCAGATATTCTTAGTTTTTCTTGGAACATTTAGTTTAGGAAGTGGACTAATTAGCGCGTAAACATTGTTTAGCAGAACTCCAATTAGCACTGTTTGGCCCGGCTTTAGCGATAAACAAAGTTAGATGCACGTCAGTGTTTGTCCTAACAGTTTATAAAGTCTGTTTTGTGGTCCTAGGGGACAGCACACACCAGATACATTAAATAGTCACTGCAGTCAAGGCCATGAGAAAAAGCTTACTGTGTCAAGCTTAATAGGCTGTGCATGATACATGAGGAAGCTCGTTTGGAAGCCTTCCATTAATCTTAATTATTTGGAAATACTAACTAAATTTTCCCAGAGTATGTCTCTCTCTTACTGTTGACTATCTGCTACTGTATGAATTAAAAAAAAAGACAAACAGAGTCTTCAGTTGCTGCAGAGTAATGGAATTTAGGTTTTCAGTGTGTATTTTAGTGTCAGGGTTCTATTTTCCTTGTTTTGTTAAAGCCTAAAACTAAGCTAGATTCGTATCAGTACAAGCATAGGCAAGCATCTTGCCCCAAGAAAATCACTGTCCTCATCTTGGTGTGGCAAAATGAATAGTGTTTGAGAGGTGGGATAAGGTTGGACTACTCATGGTGATACTGCAAGGAGCTGTGTGTATGTGTGCTTTGGTGGCTCCTATGGGAAGGGTGCTTGTTCAGCTCTGCCAGGCTCATCTGGAAGAAACTGGAGACTAGAGAGTTGTTGAAGTGTAAATAAAATGACCATTCCTCCTTTCCTGCTCCAAATGCCTTTTTTTCTTTCTTTTTTTTTTTCCCTTTCTTTCTGGTTGTCCTGTAAATTCCTTGGGCCTGCAAAGGAGCAGGGGAATTGGAGAGAGTGGATAACTTCACGTGCCAGTCCTTTGTGTAATACCTTTTAGCAAACTGGAGCTATGGTTGACTCTGGTAGAGGTATCTCTAGATTATATTCAGTCTTAGATGACTAAAGTAAATGTAAAATTTTCTGTATGTGCTAAAAATACTGAAAGTAATTGAATTAATCTTAACTCTTTGTGACAGAAGGAAGCAGCTCTTAAGGTTTTGCTGGATCAGCTGTATTTATGTTTGAGAAGTTACTACAGCTAGGGGAACCAAACAGGACCATTTATATATGACTTGTCATTAAACAGCGCAGGATGTAGAGCTGCCCATTTACTCAGCCCCGTGTGGTTAACTAAGGGAGTGAGATTGTCCACTCACTGGGAAGCTAACCTCATGTTCAACTATTTATTGCACTGTCACCCACCCTCCTGCTGTGCCAGTTCCGTTTGGGATGAAATAATTTCAACTCCAGCTGCAGCAGGACTGTGTGTTCCCCAAATTAGATTTGTTGCAAGTTTTTTTTATAGCAGTTGGAGAAAATCCTTCCTCTAAAAATAAACACCAGAATCTACCACTGGAAACCGAGTAGCTGCTGAGGAGGATGAGCTGTGACTGGGGCCTCCTAGGACATAGTTTAAGTTACTTGTTAGATGTAACTAAATTCATTCATGCTTTCTAACATTTGTTCTCCCTTCTGTGAACATTTTACTGTAATTTTAATACCTTTGGGTTACATGTTCTCATTCCCCAGTGAATGTTTTTTTGTAGTTTCCCACTTTCCCTTTCTCCTCCTCTCATTACTCATTACTACTCTGATTACTCCCTACTCACAGGCTACTAATAATTCATGTGTGACCACAGGCCAGATTTCAGTTTGTTAACAGTTTTGTGTCAGACACTTTACTCGAACAGTTGAAAAATTATCAACTGAACAGTGCCCAGGTCCTGTGGAAAGTATATCTTCTCCAAAGTTTTTTGTCTCCTAAAAACAGATTCAATAAATTAGATTATAATTACAGTAATTAGAAAATAGTAGGCTCTTCCTGCCTGCTGTCATGCGAAGACACTTCAGAGGAGTAGCCATTTACCAGTTAGGATTGTTCTTTTGGCTTATACTAGTGAAGGACTCCTCTGTGAATTTAGCAGCAGCACACCTCAAATGAAATCTTCCAATATATGCCATTTAAAAGATGCACAGAAATTAATTCCATTTTAGATGTCCAAATTTCCTGAGTATTCACACTTGCAGATGTAGTTCTCACTTGCAGAGAACAGATAAATGGTAACTCTTTAATTTCTAATTCAGTCACAATTTTTGTTTGCTTTTTAAGTTACAAGGGACCACTCTTGGGAAATATTGCAAAGACCAGGTTAAAGGTTAAAAATGAGTTCCCGTGCCAACTTCAATGTTGTGTATTCCTGCAAACTTTAAAGGGATTGCAGGTGTCCTTTGTGATGGAAAAGCACTTGCAGGCTTAATTGTTAGGAGGCTGCTCAGGATCTATATTGTGAGCAGCAGAAAAGGTACAAACCGCTAGTGGGAAGAGTGTGAGTGGATGTATCTTTTTTTTTTTAGATAAGAAGATACTCTGCCAAATTATCTGTGGAGGTCAGGGGTGTTAATGGTTTTTGTACAGCTAAGAAACAGGTGAAACAGCAGCTGTGGCAGCACAGGTTAAACGCACACGCTCAAAGCTGTATGGGAAACTAAAAGTGAGATAGGAATTAGATCCACTTTGCTTTTAAGTCCATTTTGCCTAAGTACTCATGCTTTTTTCCCCTCCCCATTGATTTAATTTTTTTTTTGGTAAGGTTTTTTTTTTTTCTTTTTTTTTTTAAGTAAGCTACAGAATAGGGCTCTAGTGAATTGAGCAGGAACTCATTTCCTTTGCCATCACCAGGAAATACACTGAGCAATTAAGGGTGGCTGGATGGAAAAAGGTCTTTCATTTCACTGATACACAAAGGTTCCCAGGCCTTCCTGGCTTTTCAGCAGCCTACCAGGTGGTCTGACTTGGAGTTAAGCCCCCCCGTGTTCCGATGGCCATGGTAGCAGCAGATTGGAGGAAACGGGGCTGAAGGAGTTATTTATTTATTTTAAATACGTGTTTCATCACTTCACGGTTCTGCAACTCTCAGTTTCTGCTTCCTATCTGTTTCTGTTACCTAGGTCAAGAGCAGAGTCAAAGAACTTCACCCAGCAGTGTGTAGATTCACACAGAGTAGTCCCTGATTAAGGAGGAATATCTCCTCGCAGTCCTTGACTCCTCCATGTGTGGACAGGTGGATAGGAATGCTGCATGTTTTAGGGGAAGGTGACCCATCTGCTGATCCTGTACTGTGCAGAGATGCTTGACAGCTGCTCTTCTTCCAAATGTTGACCTAAAATTGTAGCATTTCCCCAGCAACGCAAGCTACAGTTGACAGCAAGTTGTGGCTTGTTGAAATGCAGTGTGCCCACTAGTGTAAAATGAGAATATTAGTATTTCATGTGGAAACATGACTTTGGCTTGAAACTGATACAAGAGATTTACAAGATAAAACAACTGAAAACTCCAGCAAGTCCTAACAAAACACTCTCTTTAAATAAAGCACACTAAGTAAATATTATTGTTTATTGAAAGTCCTTTCACTATTAGAGTCTGGTTTTGCCTTTTATTTCTGTAGGATCTGAATAACAATCCCTACAGTATTTTCTAGGAGAGGAAAAAAAAAAAGAAATATCAAGTTTTATCTTCTTGTAAGAATTAAGATCTATTTTTTTATTGCTGATTTATCCAAACTGGTAGAAACAGAACTACACACATATTTATAACTGATAAATAATAAGACCTTGATCTTCTTTGTTCACGTGTTGATAGTGTTACAGATTTATTTATCATTGAGATTTCTTTATGTGTGTTTGCGTGCGTGCGTGGATTATTTCATATTCCTTTCCTTCTTGCTCAGCTCCCTTGTTTTAGTGTTCACTCTGCAGTGTTCTCTCTCCAGTTCTGAACTCTGGAGCTCACAACCAGACAATACTATTTGAAATGTTAATGCTTTTCTGAGCAGTAGTATAGTATAGTTTCTGTGTCCTTCAATTCCATGGCTGGATAGTGCACTCTGATCTGTAAGACTCGTCACAGGCTTAAATAGCAAGAAGTGCTAATCTGGGCTTTAGCCTATCCTGGCTCTGTGGTTTAGGCTCAGCAATGTGTCTGCTGCCTTGGAAAAGAGAAGGCTGACCTGAGGGTCTCAGCAAAGCGGGCTCAGGATTAATTAACTGCAAACCAAAATTTTTGCACAGATGCTGGGAATGTTTTTGGCAAGATTTTCAGATTGTAAATTGGTACAGTTAAGCTGAACAAGAGAGGCTCACCCAGAAGTGGACTGTGTGTTGAAATATTTTACATTACTGTTTGACACAGTTCTGACCAGTAAGTACATCCTTATAAAAATGTGCCTTTGTTGCAAGAGCTTTGACATTGAGGGAAATGGAGAATGCACAGGAACAAGTTCACTAGCACCTCACTGTCAAAAGGCATACCAGGTTTCAAAGTTTGCCTGCACCTGTTTTGGCATCCAGCTAGGATTTTCTTTCTCAAAGGGAGGAGTACAGTTTGTTATCTGAAATTGTGAAAATCTTGTATTCACTTGAAAAGATCCCGCTCATCATAGGGATTGATGCCTTAGTATGAATCAGCCTTCATAAATGACAGGGATTTTCAAATGCAATTCCCAAGAGGCCTCCAGAGTCTGGGACATCTAGAAGTTCTGCTGCAAAAGCTCTGCTGCAGCCTACTAGAAATCCTGGCCTGAAAAGATGTTTGTATATTTTAAGCTGCCACATCAGTTGTCAGCATATACTCCAGTCTACAATAATATGAGTTGTTAGCTGGAGCCAAGGGCAGGAAAAGAGGAATGCTGTGGATCCCTCTGTAGCTATTGTGGAGGGTAGATGGCATTGGACACAGAGGAAACTCTGCTCCTGAAGTAGTGTTAATGTCACTGAAACACCTGAATTTTGTATAATCTCCTATTTTAGAGAGCAAAAGAGAGAGAGGTTCCATATACATATGCACATAATAAATGTCAGTCTGGTTTATTCTTTCAGGATTAATGTATGTGGAACTGGAACTTCTGTAAAAAGCATTAGCCTGGGTGAATATTCTTGCCAATGCAACATTTGCATGATTGATGAATGATGTCTTGGTCATGGAAGCCCTTGAGGAACAGAGTGCAAATAGCAGATTTCTTTTGTTGTTTTGATTTTGTTTGGGTTTGGGTTTGTTGTTTGGTTTGTTTTTTTTTTCTTCTTTTTGTTAATACTTATTGTTTTCAAAGATCTTGCAGGTAAATTGTTGCATAAAGTGGCATTTAAAAAATACTGTCTTTTGACCACAGTGGTAAAGGGTGCTACATTTCCTTCTCTGGAGTTCCTGTTTGGGACAGACAAAGCAGATGTTTGGCTTGGAAGGCGGCTTTATTTGGCCTGGTGGCAGGAAGTACTGAGAGATTTGCTATTGACATTTAATCCCTGATGTTTCTGCAGACTGTTAAGACCATTTTTTTTTTCTTTATTTCTCTCTTTTTTTTCTTTGCTTGCTTGAATCTATGTAAAATGAACTGAAGTCATAATACATATTTGGCAAGGGAACTGGAAATACTGTATTCTGTTTCTTATACTCTTGACATTCTTACTCATAAATCCCAGTCCCCTGATTCCTCTGATCAGAGTGAGATTTTTTTTTTTAAATGCAGGTGTTTAAAACGTGAAATGAGATGTTTCCCCCAAAGCTGTATGTCTGATCTCCATCGCTGCAGCAATTTGACTAAAATGCCTGTCCTCCAAATCATTCTGGTTTAGGGAAGTTTATTCCTCCATCTGGGTCATGCTTTGTAATATTAAGTTGTTTGGGGGGTTGTTTTGGTTTTGTTCGTTGTTGGGGTTTCTTTTCTTTTTTCTTTTATCTTTTTTTCTTTTTTAATTTTTTAGGGGGTTGTTTGTTTGCTTTTATAGAGCTGCTACAGTGTCACATGGTGATACACGAGGGCTGCTTATATTGCAGTATGAATGCTTTGGAACCAGAATATAGCTCCTGCTATTAGGCAGTCAACAAACATTTTAAATGCCTTTTGTTCTAGGGGGTAGTTTTATAAAATCTTAACAACCAGTGGTTTCCCATTTAATTTGAATATAGCTTAATTAACCAGCTTGCCTTTCAAGATGGTCCTGGATTTACCACCTGAGCCACAACCTCCTTCATGTCATGCCAGAATAGTTTAAGGGTAGGATATATTCAAATCATGTGGAAAATATGTCCAAGAGAATGAGTGTGTGATAGCTCTTGGGTTACAGTGTGTGGCAGAGTCTGCAGGAAAGGGACATTTACTATCCATTAACACTTAGCAGAAATTAATCCTGCAAAAATAGTTATCAGCTAGAAAGAAGAGTAAAAAAAGAAAGCTAATTACTTGGTTTTCCCTCCCTACTTCTGTTTTTCATCCTTTTCTGCTGATTCTTAGAATGTGGGCACTCTGTGTTAAAGAGCTTATCTGTATCATTATGCAATTCTGTTGTTACATAGTGAGCATCTGATTACTGCCAGCCAGTGCAAGTCGTTCTTCCACACCATTGTAGCTGTTCTTGGGTGGCACTGAACAAGAGAGTGGCTTTTAGAAGCCATTTGAAGAAACAGAAGAAATAGTGAACCCAGTGAGGCAGGAGTACTGGGAGTGTGAAAGCTCCTCTTCAGAGCAGGCTTCAAGTGGCACACTGTGAAATGTCAGTAATTAAAACATGATAAAGGCCTGAAACATGATGCTCCTCCTTCCCTCCCACAGCTGGAGTGGTTTTCATTCTGTGTTTGAGTCCCAGGTCTTGTTTTTGTTTGGGTAATCTTTATATCAGGTTTCAAGGTATGCTCCTGTGCACAGTTTTTCCTAGTCTTGACAGCCAGAAATGATTTCTAGTGCTTTAAAAACCTTCCTAGGCTATCTATGAGTTAAATGAAACTGCCTCGGGTCCATTAAATGTATTCATTAATGGTGTCAGAATTAGTTTTTGAAACATTCCGAGTTTCTGTTATTCCCACTGTAGTCTCTAGGCTGTGGTCTTTCACCAGGCCTTTCTGTGCAGAAAGAGCTGCCAAAAAAACAGAATAGGAAAGAATTATATGACTCAAATTGTAGTGACATTGTTCAAAGGCACATTTCCAAGCCAGCCTGCTGATGGCATGTCAGTCCTCAGGGATGCTCCTCCAGCTCAGAGCAAGCATTGGGCAGGGGAGGAGCTGCAGCTCACCTTTTCTGTAAGACTGCCTTTTCTTTTTCAAAGTTACATTGAGAGTTGATCTTTCTCAGAAAGTTAAAGAAAAATCAAAAATCCCAAGCCAGTCACCAGGTGTGTGTTGGTGTGAGGAGCTGGAGTATGGCAAGAGCTTGCCAAGCACCCACTCTGTTTCACTGGCATCCCCTGGAATTTTTGCTTCCTTTCTACCAACCTTCCCAGCTGGGAAACTGCAGAATTGCTGCTTCCTAAACAGTTCCCATCTTTCTCCTAACTTCTGAAGTATCTTTGTGAAAGAAAAAAACCTCAAAACAACAAAATGAAGGCAGGAAATTCTCTTCCTCCATTACTCAACCAAAGCATGGCTGTACCAGCAAGGGCAACTTCCCTGTTGTCAAGAAATGAGGTTATCCATCTTTTAAAATAATTGTTAAGCTCCATGGTGGATCTGGAGGCCACTCCCAGGCTGCTGATGTTGGTCTGTGTTAGCTTCAGACCGTGGAAGTGCTGCTCTGCCCCAGTGGTGGGGGAGTTTAGTTTAGGCAGGGGTTTTGTAAGTGCTGGATGCAGGGTGTGCTCCAGCAGTGCCTGCAGAATGGCACCTCTCCCACTTCAGCCAGTCGGGGGAAGAATTGAGACACCTGCTGAGAAGTGGTAGAAATTTCTGGTGGTTTTCCTGCTCTGGTTACTTTGGATAGGAAGGTTTTGCTACAGGGTGACTCCAGGACTTGTGTCCAGGAGCTAAGGAACGAGAAGGAGAAATTTAAAGGAAATTTAAATTCTTTTAATCTGACTTTTAAATTATAATTTTTTTTCTTTTTTCCCCTGGTAAGACAAATCAGTACACTCTGATATTTTTATCTACAAAGTTAACACGAACAGTGATCATTGCCAATCCCTGTGATTATTATTTTGTGGTCCCTCGGGAGCCTGCTGTACTGCAGCATTCTCTTCCCGTTGCTTCGGCACCTGGGAATTCAGGCTCCAATGATATTTTCCAGCAGATGTGACTATCAGGGCTTGTTTATTTTTAGCTGGGGATTGTGCACCTTGATCTCGGTGGGAAGCTTCCTGTCCTCATTGTCTTTTACAGCCGGTTGTAAAGGCAAGTGGCTTATAATGACCTACCCTTACTTCCCCTGCCTGGTTCCAAAAGACACAGGAATGTCATCATCACATGTTATAATTTACTCAGGGACTTTCCGATGAGGACCTCACAGGTTTAACCTTTCCAAAAGCTGTGTTTATTCAAGAGGGTAATAGTGTTGGTAGCTTGAATGTTGAGGCTAAGAAGTTACCGATTGTATCTGAGAAGTTCATTGATTTTTGTCCACCAAACAATTTCATTTTGGGGCAAGGTACTCTGTTTTTCAGTGAGTTGTATAGTTTGATCCCCTCATTCCATTATAAGAAAATTTCAGAGGAAAACCATTTCTATTTTTCATGTTACATATTAAAATACATGAAGTTCTAACTTTTCTGACGTGTATTTTAAATGGTGGAGGAGAGAAACATTCCATGGTTTATATTTTCCATCCAAAATGGCAGAAGCCACTTTTTCTCAAGACATGTTTTCAAACGTCCTGAAACTTAAAGCCTTACTTGTGTGTGTGCTCCTGCACATAGGTGCCTGTGTATGTGGTGTGTGTGTGGTTAGACTGGTGTGATGTGACTCTACAAAGGCCTTGTGTGTCAGCTTGTAATGGAATGAGTTTTATCTTTCATTTAGAAATACCCTAAAAATATTTATATCATGAAGAATATGGCTGCAGACTGAGCTCTGCATTGTTGTTGGAAGTGATACACAGTCCATTTTTGTTAAAGAAAAAAGCATTTGGGCAGAAGGAGCTCTGCTTTCCAGACCAGTACTTTCTTCTGCCTCTGTGTTACTGTTGCGATGCTATTTTGTCTGTTTCCTGTTATATGAAAAACAGTTTAAGGAGCAGATTTCCATCTATTATATTCTTTCAAAAACAGGCACGATGATCCGACTGATGGTTGGGTTTAATATATAGAGATTTTGGAATAAAGCCCAAACTTACAAATCACTTCATCTTGCTCACATAACTTGTTTTGCCATTATAGGGAAAAGAATGTTTGTTTCCTAAACACACCATGTGGTAGATAGCGGAAGCTACATCCACGTTACCTTTCCCCCAGGAAATTTTTTTCCACTGACAATATGCACATTTTATTTTTGGCATCTATTTTGATTTTGGAAGAGGGACATGATACAATGTCTCTTTCTTTGCAAGATAAGCATTTAACAAGGGAGCGATACTGCTGGCGATCCTTGCCAGGTGGTATTTCGTATTGGGTAAGGTTGTGGGAAGAAATCACCCATCTCATTCTTCAGGATTGTGTGGAATGCTCTTTGAGGAACACATGAGACCAAGGCTCAGCCATGGAGACTTTATGATTTCCAGTGCACATTTGATCTCTTGGTCTGTCCTGCAAAGTTTTGCCGCTTTCCTAATTCCTATTTCACAAACATCACCAAATCAGAGCCCCTCAAAACATCTGCAATGGTTTTTGGTAGAGCAGGAGATTGTACAGAAGCTTCTCCTGTCCCAGAGTGATTCTCAGTTAGGCCATTCTTTCTATCCTAGACTAGAGGACATCATGCCCAAACCACCTTCTGTTGTCCATGTGGATGTTGCAGGACTTTCGGATATGTAAAAAAAGTCAATCTTTTATACCACGAGGAAATTTGATCAATATTTTCTGGTACTGTAAACTCTGAGGTCTATCTATTTATTTTGCATTTCTTCAACTTTTTAATGGTTTCATCCATTTTGCAGACGAAAATGATGATTTTGGTTATGTATCCTACTTGAGTGCATTTTGCCTTAGCCACACATCAAGGACAGAATTCTGTGTAACCAAGGGGTGATGTATCACTCCTGTTATTTTCCTGAATATTTACTTGAAACTGTGAGAAAATATATGAAATGTGCTCTTGGTAACAAACTTCTTAAAGTGCAGTTTTCACAGCAGCATCCCAAGCGTGTGGCAATAGTGCCTGATTTATTCTGAGCTACTGCTCTTCTCTCTGAACATGTGTGTGCTTCCTTAGCTGTAGAATGCAAGCCAGCTTACCAAGCAGCAGAAGTCCTCTTATTCCCTTCTAAGTTTAGGAAAGCTGATGGGAGACTTGTCCAAGGCCTCACTTTAGAATATTAGAAGAAAAACGTGTTTATTGTGGACACCATTAATGGCTCAGAATCCAGAACGCTCCATGCAGGCTGTTGTGTTTCTCTTCTCATCAGCACAGGGGCTGGTGGAAGGGACACGTTGGATGGGTTGTGTATTTCTTCTGCCTTTTACAGTGTTAAAATTGATTGACTCAAAACTCAAGCTGTACAAGAAGGATTCCTGTGATGCTGTTGTTCTTCTGTCTAAAATAGTATTGCTGGTGGATAAATACGTGGAACTTCCTTCCCCCCAGGATCTCATCTAGTTAACGTTTGTCAAACAATGATTAAAAAGCAAGCAGAAGAGAAAAATCTTGGTGAAAAAGCAGTAAATTGGTCCCTGGGGACCTGCCAGGCTGGTACAGAGAACTGCCTGTTTTGATTTTGAACCATTTCCCTGCACTCATGGTACCGATACTGTGGAGAGGAAAAAAAAACACCAAACCACCCTCCCAACATGTACCTGCAAAGCTCTGTTGAACGGCACATCCCAACATGTGAGAGGAGAAGTGGTGAGGCTGAGCTACCTGAAAGAATGGCTTGGCATTCCTGTGGCTGAGGGGAACTGCTTTTGAGGAAAGAAAGGAGATGGGGAGGAGCTTGGGCAGTGATGAGCATGCGTGGGGGGGCCAGGGAGGTAGGCTGGAGCTAAAGAGCCCACATCCGTGTTTTTCCAGGTGTCCCTTTTGTAATCTGTCATTCTATTTTTCAGAAGAGGTGGCAAATCCAGGCATTCAGAGAAATAAGTGAGAACCAGAGGAAGAAGTCAGAATTGTGCTGTGCTTTCATGAACTGTTTTACTGCAGTTGTTGCAAGTGGTACCTCATTTTATAAAGCTTTCTTGATTACAGTGTCTCCCACACACTCACTGCCCCTCATTTATTGCTTTATTGCTTGGTTTAATCCTTTATAAAGTGTCGAACCCACTTTCAGGGTTCCTTGCGAAGTTCAGGCTGCTGCTGAGATAGTGTTGCTGGAAATAAATTAAATGGTTCCAAATTGTCTGTGTTTAGTGTGACACTCCCCCCCCTCCCCCAAAAAAAAAGGTATTTTAAAGCTTCAAGTTGTGCCAGAAATGAGTGACTTCTTCACTGATCAAACAGGACTTCCAGAATTGGCGCTTGCCTTCTACCTGAGTGATTCAGGAGGCCCCCTCCATGGTTGAAACATATATAAATGATGAAAACAATTAAATGTGTACATATTTTACAAGACTTAACTTGACAGGCCTGAATAAACTAGCTTCTGCCCTGCACCTTTGTTCTTGCCCTAGGTCTTTCTGTGTACTCGTGATAGACTTTCAACTCAGTCAGAAAAATTTCTTCATAACCAAAAGACTTGGCATCAGAATTAAAACACAACTGTTTAAAGAATTGCTCATACCTTTCCCATTGCCTTGGCAATGTGACAATTACAGGTAGAAAAATTAAGCCACAAAATTCTTCAGAGCCCCTTTTTGTTGCAGTTGTTTGGGGGACTTGTTTTCCCAAAAGGATGCCCTGCAAAGCAGCTTACTGGTGAGGAGAAGGAGGAGTGCATGGTCCACTGAAAAGCTGTGTTTTTTGGGTTAGGTTTGCATTGTTACCTTGCCTTGTTTGAAGGTGAGTTTCAGATATAAATAGTAAATCTGTCTGGAAGTCTGCACTGGTGTATCTTGCGGGCTAGGTGTAGCTGTTGGCAAGAACTCCCATTTTGTTATCTTGCCAAATTTATTTGGATTTTATATGATCCCCGATGAACCAAAATATGTATGGATGTTTAAGTTCAAAATATTACAGTCAGTGATTTCAGAAAGGCAAATAATATGCATAGTGTGTTTATTCAGACTATTCAGGTTCTAATTCAAAGTAGTTTTATGGTGCATGGCCTCGCAAAAGGGGCTTTTTTTTTTGTTTTGAGAGGTTATATTTAGTTCCATGTTGCTGGCCTTTTGACTTTGGGTTTTTTGGCATGTAGTTCAAATACCTTCCTTTTATTGTATTGCTTGTGAGCCTGCTCAAGATGCTCTTGTCTTCAGTGCAATTTAATACAATGATGCAACTTCCTGAACTGGTGAAAAAGAAGAGTGATTCTGAATGATAGATAAGTTGCTCACATTTGAGTTTACAGTTATTTCAGCTTTCTGTTAACAGCTTACTGGTAGACTGTCAAGATGACAATCACCTCCAAAATGTCTTACATTTAATTTTTTACCAACTTTTAGTTCCCAGCAGCAGTACTGACGTGAAGTCCTTTCTGATGGCAAGGCTAGAGTATACTAGAGTAAATTAACGGCTTTGAATCATCGTGTTTCTATCTCAATTTGTATCTTTCCTATTTATGATAAATAGCATAAAAGAAGAGATTTAAATGGGTACTTCTAACCTTTGTTTCACAACTGAAGGGATGTCCTTTATCAGGTTAGCAGGGTGGGTTAACAATGCCTTTGGCCACTCACGTAGAAATGGACGTGTGCTCAATGTGAAGCTCAGAGGGATGACTCTGCAGCAGCTGAACCGATTCCTGTCATTGGATGGGCATGTAACATATCAGTCAGGGAAAACCACACGTTCCTACTAGATTTTCATCCTTGCCAACTTGTCCTGCTAAACAGAGCAATCTTAGTGGCCATAAAGCACAACTTCCATGCATGTACAACTTTGGAAGTGCCAGAACTCTGTACCTGTGTGTATGTACACATAGACACGTGTAACAAGTGATATAAAGGTGAAAGGAAGATGGTGGTGGTTGTTATCTGTAAGTAATGCAGTAAGCTTCCCCAGAAGTTAGGTTTGTAATTGTTTAATAGCTCATGGAATGATAAAGGGCATCTGCTGCTAGAATGAAGGTACACCTAGTGTGAAGGACATCATTTAGGATAAAAGAAGTAGCCATACCTTCTTTATAGTTCAGTAGTGCATACTGAAATTTAGCAACAGTATTTGTGGGTCTGCAATACAGCCAAGAAATACTTCATGCACCAATATTCAGAATTTAAAGTCATCTAATGCATTGTTTTGTTTGTTTTCATGGAATATTGAATAGTGCAGGGTGTTGAAGGAAAACCCTTCACTGGAGTTGCTGGTAGGGCAAGAACTGTTCTTTGTCCCCCACCTGCCCTCCACTTCCCTTCTAATTCAGGTGGTTTTGTAGCAAGAAGGTTTTTTAAAAAGTACTTTTTTATAAAAGATCATAATTCAAGAATTGCCATGTGCCTCTTTGTCTCATTAAGCTGTAGTGAGTGATCTGAGTTGCAAAACTGACAGAACCCTATTGGTAAAATTATATTCAGAGATTCCCTTCTAACTTTTTCATACATGTATTGTGCTTTATTGTTTGATGACAGACTAGGAGATACCCAGTGATTTTAAGGACATAATTTGTAGGAGAACTTGTCTTTAAAAAAAGAAGTTGTTCTTAAGATGGTAAAGAAACCTGAGATGCAGATTTATATAGGTTGCAAATAGTATTGAGCTCTGTTTACATCTGTTTACATCTGTTTTAGATGCTCCTACCTCTCGTATGATTGTAAATTAGTATTACCTGTTATTCAGTCTATTTTGCCCATAACTATTATGGAGGGGGCAGGGGGGGAAGCTGCATTTGGCCATGACCCAAAATCTGATGAAGATTGTAGAAAAGATTATGCTTGACTTTATTGTGCTTGAGGTCAGATCCTTGGAAAGGCTTGAAAAAGAAGTAATTTCTGTTAGTTGGTTACTCTGTGAAATTGTATCTTAATTCAGAGCAAGTGTTTTAACCCTGAGTAAAGAGAAATAATTCTGACATTTTTCCATAAAGGAAAGCTTTACTGAAAAATCATGATGGGATATATATTGTATTTTGAAGACTTAAAAAGATTCTAAGATGCTGATGGCAATCATGTATTTTAACAAAGGGATTAATTTAAAAGCTGCATTGAGCGTGCATCGATACTCGAGGTTATGATTACGTGTTCACTAGAGGTTTGTTGCTGCCCCCTGCTCTGCATGTGCCTGTGCATTTCTGTGCCAGCTGGGGGGTTGTGGTGGTGGGAATGTGTGGTCTGGAGAGGAGCAGCAGCAGCAGGTTCCCGAGCTGGCACCGCTGCTGGTGAGGTACCCGCCAAACTATGGATCATACGAAACTGCTCTGCAGATTTATCAGATTCTTTTCAAATCTCAGGAGCCTAAGAGTAGCCAGAGTAAGGATTCACCTATTCCAAAATCCAGTCTCTAGCAGTTGCCAGAAAGTAGATGCCTACAAAAGAATACAGGGATGACTTAAATTCCCCATCTGGTCCTCCTCGCAGGTACAGAGCACCAGTGAGTTTATCAGGAATCTCATCTCCACTGTTTTTTCACTCATGTGTTGCTGGAGTAATTGCCCCAACAGACACAACCAAAGGGCAGATTTATCCAGAGAACTGCAAACCAGAAAATCCAATGGTAGTGGAGTTTTTCATCAGACTGTCACAAATGTCACTGGACTGCACTGGTACCGGTCAAGCATTAGCCCATAAAAATGCGAAGTCACAACTCCTAGTTAATTGTTTTACAATGTGCCCCTTCTTTCATTATAGGCATTGTCTTCTGCAATTTTGTTTTCAAATATTGTTGCATCAGTTCTCTTAGTAAAGGTGCCTTCAGGATATTTGCAGCTAGTTAGGGGGTGTTCTGGGTACCAATCCAGGACTCAATAAGAAACTATTTGTTACTTTTTTTTGTATGCGGCAGTAACAAGTTTTAACATTAAAGCATTACGGTATCTGATTGCCTACAGGAAAGGGATATAATATCCACTTAGCAGCCAATGAATGAATGATTAAAATCTTAAAAGCATTTAATAAGATTGAAACACAGAGCAGGGCTGTTCTCTGGTGTAAAGTTACAGAAGAGGTTCACTGGGTCAGAGAAAGAGTACAGGAGGCTGAATTTTTTGTCATCGTTGAAAAAATAGTGTTACTTTTGCTGTCAAGTCAAGACAGCTCTGAGGGGAAAACCATAGAAGACTGGTGGTATGCTAAAACCAGGACAAAACAAAATGAAAGAATTGGTTCCACACCTGTAGTATGTAAAAAAAAAAAACAAAAACACAAACCCAAAAACAACAGAACACACCCCTCAAAAAAACTCACAACAAAAAACCCAACCCCAAAAAGAAGTGATCATTTTAGAAAGGTGTGTGTACACCTTCTATCCTGACTGTTAGTTAGAGACTCTTCTACTCACACACATGCCCTCATTACCCAGACATTCAGAAGACTTTGTAATCAAAAGGAAAGCTGAGTGGGCTGGAAGCTGGTGTCCCCTTGACAGGAAGGGTGCTTGGCAGCTGGACAAGACTGTTCCTATCCGGCCCTTACTCCTCCTGTCCCGGGTGTGAGCCTGTAAATATTTCTCCCACATTAAGGAAACCATACCTGCGTAGTGTCAGGAAGATCATCATCTGGCCATAACAATTAGGGTAATGTCAACAGAACCTGAATTTAAGGTAAATACTCGGTGGAAACTGTGATTCAAGGAGTTAGTTAAGCACAGGGACAGACTTGTTGCCTGTGACAAGCCCTGGAGAGTGTTGCTTGTTCTCTGTTCAATACAATGCATTCCCTAAGCGCTGCTGCACATAGTGGAAAAAGCTCTTGAAAGGATGAAGTAGCCTGCATTTCACACTTCTTTCTGCTAGGCTTAGTGACAGACTTTAGAGGGTGACAGCCATTCAAATGAGCAGAGAGATTTAGTTGTGACATAGTTAAACGTTGTAAATAGCTGTTGGGGAGTAGATGCTCCCAAACAGCTGAAGAAAGAACATCGGCTTCATGGCAGCAATGGTAAAGGACACAGCTAAGGATTTAATTATCTCTGTGTAATTCTCTGTAGCTTGAAGAATCTTTGTGCCTGCTGAGTAAGTTAGATTGGCAGTCCAGCTCCAGGTCTAGGGAGACACATCTGTGCCTTTGAGAACTACGGTTCTGTTCCTGGGATTATTCCTCTCCACCTTTGTGCTAGTGCTCAGTGGTAGAGAGAGCAAGGCTGTGCAGTTTGAAGTCAAAAGGTTCCCAGGAATGCTGAAAAGCCTTTGAATACCATCCTCTTCACCTGAAAGTGCTATTAAAGTAAATCACACATTAGATTAGGGTTTTTTCCTGATGATCCTAAGCCGTTTCAATTTTCTTCTATTTCAGTCATTCCACCTGACAAAACCTGCTTTTGGAGCAGTAAAATTGGATTTGGGTGGCACAGGTTTTCTCAGGGAGTCGATCACAGCCGATGGGTACCCACCCAGGCGATGGTGAGAGCCAGCGTGCGCTGTGGCCCTGCTGGGTCCATCAGCCATGGCACGTGGATGACCACGAGCTTTCCCAGGCCATTTCTGCTCCCCAGGTTCTGTAACTTAATACTGATTTTCAACTTTAGGAAAATAGCTTATCAACAATGCAAACCAAAAAAAAAAAGGAAAGGCTGGGCTGACAGGTTTGTGTAACCCTGAAATCCGTGAGGTATTAGAAATATGTTTTCCTTCTCCCTGTCTGTCTCCCCAGCCCTCACTCACTGCAAGGAGAACATCCTTGCTCTCCCTTTCCCTTTCCCCATCAGCATTCCTGGCGGCAGCCAGTCTGACCTGGAAAGGAGCTGAGGCTCCGGAGGTCTCTCTTCAGACCCGGAAATGTCAGTAACTCCCTCCCTCATCCCTCTCTGTTTATTCAGGGCGCCGAGTGCCTGCTTCACCTGATGACATTGTCAGGAGGTCGCCGGAGGCTTTTGCGCGGCGGTGCCTGGTGCTGGGTGCGGTCCGGTTTTGGTGCGCGCTCGATGCTATGCGAGCATCAGTCAGGAAAGGAAAATCGCCAGGACTTAGCTTTAAAGCCCAGCACAGATCCAAGGGAGGGCAGTGGAAGGTGCCCGGTGGGTCCCCAGCAGAAGCTGAGCTCCCCGCCTGGACTGTGGCTGCAGCCCGGGGCTGGAGGGGCCACTACCCCCTGGGGCAGGGTCAGCACCTCTCCGGCTGCCCTCGGGAGATGTGCTGCTGGTATTCAGCACGGCGTGAAGCGTGCCAAGAGGGGGGTTATACATCTCCCATGACCTGAACTGGCAGTGGTTACCCAGGCGGTGCCAGCTCTGGTGAAAGCCTGAGCTCTCTTTGTCCAACCATCCTTTTTTCACGGGCAAGCTGATTTTTTGGCTGCTTTGAAGGGCACCTCTGTGATGAAAGGTGTCTGTGTGAAGTGCAGTGACATGGGCACCAGACAGGCTAACGTGGACTGATGGCTTGGACCGTGACTTGTTCCCCTGGAAAGAGTTCATTTTGATTACCTGTGCAAAATAATTGTGTCAGCAGAGGCTCCACCTTAGAGGTGACTGGGGCTTCCTACTGGGTGCAGGGATGCAGAACCTCATCCTCGATATGAAATGAGGCATTATGGTACTTCTGTTGGGTCCTACTGCAAGTGTACTCGACTGTGCACTTATTTCTGCAGGGTCCAGTAGCTCCTTGGTAGATGGAAAAGAAGCAGAACAGTTTGTAATGTTGTAGTCTTAATTATAAGCTAGCACTTAAGTGTTTCCCCTAATTAGTGTTTCACTAATTTAATCACGAATATTCTCAGTAATCTGGACTTCATTCTCAGTAGCTCTTAGAATAAAATTAATTAGTTTGTCTTACCAATATTAACTGGCAAAGAACCTGATCAGAATCAGCAAATCAAGAAGATAGTTCATTTGGTTGCTCAGTGTGACAAGAAGAGGCTTTGTTGCTCTTAAAATGCCTTGCTCACAAACTGTTCTGCACTTTAGCTCCTCACAGAAGGGGTTATTTTTCTGCTCCTGTTTTAGTATTTCTTGCTTAATTTGTTGTGTAATGCCTGTCTTCATAGATCACCAAATGAAAGGACATCAGATGGGGTTATACTTCAAAGTCTGTTTGCTGGTAGAAACTACTTGATTTGTGTACTTTCCATTTCTCCAGCTCTAAAATGGAAGTTCTGATGTTTTCAGAAACACTTTTGTATCTTGAAAATCTTGATACTTACACTTAGAGAACTGATGCTGCTTGGGTTTAATTAGTGTGAAACACTAAGTGGCATACTTGCTTTGTTTTTGATTTTTTTTTGCCGTAGGAAAAAGAGGCACAACACAGGTATGAAAGGGCAGCAGAAATCTCAGAAATGCGGATTCTGGTTAGGCTTTTACTAGTTAGTGTGCAGCTGAGAACTACACATTAATTCACTCTGAAATATTAGAGTTGGGCAGAAACTTTACTTTTACTTTATTTACCAAGTGGTAATGCTTTTGGACCTCATTGGAGGACTCGAGCCCATTTTCAGGGACAGAGCTCCAGTAAGCATTCTGACCAAAAGAACTGATAATCTCAGTAGGAGACTGCAGGCAGCAAACGGCTGTGGGCAGAAAGGAGAGAACACCAGAGCAACAAAGACATCGTGCACTGGCCACAGCAGGTTAACAGGCCTGTGGGGTTTAATGTGGGGGTGTGTATTTCATAGCTATGAAGAGTCTGAAAAAGTGCAGCTGTGACACGCAGGAAAAAGATTATTAGTAAAAAAATACTCCCAAGTGTTGGAGATAACGTAGCATGCTTCAGATTTTGCTCTGTGTGTGTTTGCTTTGAAGTGCACCAAGTATCTGAGGCAGTGATGAAGGACATCAGTACGGGCTGAGGTGAGGCAGGAGTTGGTATTCTGCTGATGAGCGAATCTATTTTAGAAATGTTTTGCAGAAAGAACCTGAAAAGTTGAGATCTCGTGAAAGTGTGAAGACCTCAGGAAACAGCCTCTGTCAAAGGTGATCGGGTTTAATCTTGATTGACAGGGTAATGTTCTGGTTCACAGAGAGCGGGGGAAAATGATGGAAGTAAATTAGCTGCTGTATCCTGAGCCGATGGTGGCTCTCTGTGAGGACTTTTTGAGATGTTGCTCAAGAAGGTTGAAGGACAGTGAAAAAACTGCAGTGGAGAAGGTCTGGGTATTCAGTATGAAAATGGCAGTTATGTTTATGGTTTAGCATTCTGGCAGCTTGTGACTGACTTAGTCAGGAACGTGCTGAAATTACAAGGGAGGATGAATTTAAATTGTAGGACATCAGTCAGGTCTGGAGATTTCCAGCAAAGATGATCCATGGCACATGAACAAGAGCAGAGGAAATGGGTGTTGGTCTGGTTTGGAACACGCAGGTTGCATGCCAGATGTTTGGTTATCAGTTTGTCAGTGAATATGGATAGTGTTTCTTAATTCACTGCTTAAAAAATTGTTGCTCTGAAAAGGCATCAACCATGTTGTCCTCTTACAGAAACTTAGTCCTGTCCTAACATGCTGTAAGTTGGCAGGAGAAAGTGTGACTGTTCCTGCACTGTCTGGAATTTGGACAGTTTTTGGCTGTAACCTCTCAAATAAAGGTAACAATAACAAGAAGTCCTTGCTTTATTTATTTATTTTTAAATTATAAATTACAGATTTGGGTTTATACTGTCAGGAATTTAGAGCTGGAAGCTAGTTTCTGCCACCCTGTTCTATTTATGCTTTGACTCTTACTTGATGAGTAATAGAAAGAACAGGCATTTGAAACGAGGCCGAATCGAGTATTGGGAGAGAGCTGTTTGGAATTCACAGCCAGCCTGGATTGAGGCAGGGAGAAATGCAGAGGAGTATACCTCGAGGAGCTGGACTTAGGACCTTGCTGTTACATAAAGCAATGAAATCAGGAAATTAGGATGATACCCTGGCTTAGCTTGCTGATTACTGTTTTTTACTCCCTCTCACACTTACATTCTACTCACATTTTAGAAAGCCATCTACTCACAGGCAGTGAAAGAAATGGAATGGTACTGGGTGGTATATACAGCCATGAAAAATATTTGTGTGGCTGTGCAGATATGTTATTTATTGATTCTCAGTAAGTATTTTGGATCTGTTGGGACTATCAAATACTTAGATATTGGTTGAAGTGACAGAAAAATGAGACTTACTGGGACAATGTAAAAATCTCTTAAATTTATTAAAATCTTTCGGACCATAATCAAACCTTCCCACACAAATGGCTTTGGTTTCATAGGGAGCTTCCTGTTCTGATGGAAATGGGTCTTTCAAGAACCATACTCAGGCATACTGGGTGGCATATTCCACTGCTTTGTGAGTTTCAAACAGATGGGCTTGAGCTGTCAGGGATTTTTGTTGTGCTTTTTCTCTGCACAGTTTTTATCCTTGCAGAAATCACAGACCCTATAAAAGCCTTTAGAACCTACTTCTCTTTAGCTGGTATCTTGGAGAAATAAAAAGGATTCTCCGTATCTAGCTTGGGAGAGGGACCAGTGTTCACTTTTAGCATGGCTCTGCAGCCATGAGCAGCAGCATGACCTGCATTCAGGCTGAAGCTCAAGCATGCAGAGACGTGCTGCTGAAGGCGCTCGGGCTTGCGGTGGAGCATCTCTGCCGGGATCTCTTTGCTCCAGTCTAGTGCTGGAGTTCAAACCACCTGTCTGAACTGGATGGCAGCTGGAGTCTGGGTGTGCAGAGCTAGTCTGAGATATGTTTCAGGGAAAGATGTGTTCTCTGCGATCCAGGTATGTCTATTTCTGTGACACGGGTCAAAGCTGACCAGCAGTGTCCTGCTATTACCCAAGCTGCTCACCAACAGCTTGTTACTGAGCCAGACGCTGCAGCTTGCACTTCCACTTCAGTGCTTTATCATAGAGCTGGAGCTGCTTCTGATTGCTCTGTGGCAGTGATGTAGAAGTTTATAAAACCCTAGGGATTTAGAAGATTCAAAAGCTACACACATGTAGGAGTAGAAGCAAAAAACTGGATGCTAGCTCTAATTAGAACACCAACTTCCTAGGATGCTTCTGGCAAACCACTAGAAGTGTGTGCTCCTCTACTTCCACACTTAGTAAAACTGTGATGTGTCTCATGTTGTGGAGCTGTTACAAACATAAACTGTTGCTGTTAATATTGTAGCATTTTTAAAAGTTATAAATTGTATTGTCTGGTACTGTTCTGCAGCATCCCTCTACTGGTATTTTTATGCATCATGTTGATGATTGTAGCTAAGTCGGGTTAACAGAAATGTCATGGTAAAGGAAACAATTTAGTTGATTCTTTCACAGTCCTGACAAAATCTTCTGGAGTAGCTTGCCTGACAGAAAATCAACATCCAAACAGTGGTTCGAGACTAGGTTCCAATCTCAAGTCCCTGTCAGTGCTTTAAGGCAGTGTGATCTGTGTAGCTGCTGGGTTTGGGGTGGCATGAGAAAGCAGAGTACTGAGAGGTCCTTGGGTAGTTTCTAGGGACACAATTATTGGGGGGTTTGCCTTTTTGCCTTCATGCTCCTTTCCCCAAAAAAACATTTTCTGCTGCTTTTCTCTCCCTGCAATACTATTTCTTTGTGTTTTCTATGAAGTTACAACTGAAAGTAAATTTTTAATTTTTTTTCATGTCAGGGGTCTGGCTTTCACACCTTCCTCCCTTTCCAAGCTCAGGCCTGCACTCTGTCCGCTGTGTATCTGATTCATTTTACTTACTCAGGGGATGTGTTTATATAACCTTTTAATACCAAGGACCTGGGTGACCTTGGCATAACACCATGAATCATGTATGGGAAATGTAAAGTTAGCAAGAAGAAATGAAGTAAGCATATTTATGGTCAGAAAAGTAATTGTACAAATCTCACCTTAGGCAGCAGATAGACTTCCTCTGTGTGTTTGGAGTTGTCTCTGCTGACTCTCCTGACAAAAATGAACCCATGGGGAACTTAATTGGCTCTCAAAAGCCAAGCTGATTTTGCAGGCTGATAATTAGGGAGTTTCTGTGAGCATATTTATATACATGTTGAAAATAGACTATTGAATTTAGATACTAGTGAGAGACACAAGGCAGTGACATCCCACAGTGTGATTTCACTTATATGTATTTATACACAATTATAAAACTCATTAAATATACATTCTGTGCTCTGGACTCCTGAGACATAAATCTACATGTGCATCACAAATTTATTATTATTTTATGCAAGGGCCTGCTCAGCACATCTTAAATCAGAGCTGTGCACCACCTAACAGTAAAAACACCAACTCTATAGCCACATAAATCTCTCCAGGCTCTGTCCATCTCCTCTTTGGAGTTCAGCTGCTCTTTAGACACAAGATCACGTGTGGTACACGCCTGGATTGCAAGCACTTAGGAATGAGTTATTCCCCAAACAGTTTTTGAAAATTGCTTTTCCCAAAAGGACTCTTCTTTTTGTCTCTTCCCTCTTGCCCTCCAGCTGCTGAAACTTTATTAGCAACTTGTACTGCACTGAAGGTGTCCCAGAAAATTGCCTGAGCTGTAGTCATTTCTCTAGGTAATAATTTTACATTACATTATTCATTCAGTATGATATGGCCTCACCAAAGGCGAAAGTTTCAGAAGTACTTTGCTCAAACTCTTTCAGAGTGGAGGGCCTGTCTGGTCAGTAGAAGAACGAAAGAATCAGTTATCTGGGATTTACCCACTCATGGTTTGTGATGTATTCCTGTTAAGCAAAATCTATGGTCATGATTCAAAAGATCCCTGCTGGCTCTTCAGAGGGATGCCTTGGAGAAGACTGTAGTTTCTGCTATTTTACATCCATCAGTTCTCACATTTTTCCCATCTTTGCCTCCTTCCAGAGGAGAAGCTCAATTTTCTTTGATGATGCTATGTAGAACGTTTCCTCTATGTGACATCCAGCAATTGACTTCAAATGACTTAAGTCCTTATTTTAGAATGTAAACAGAATCTTAAAAAAAAAACAGAAAACAAGCAGAGGCACTAAAATCAATGGGACGTAAAGAGATAGTGGAAGGCTGGTTGGTTTACTAAACAAAGGGTCACAGATCCAAACTCCTGCAGTTGTGGGAAAAGTGGATGAGATGCCTGTGCATACACAGTTACTAATGGACATCTCTGAATTCCACCAGTGGAATGCAGAGACAAAAACAACCTCTTAGGTCACCTCCCTGCTAATGCACGACTGCTCCTGTGGCTGGAGCAGAGTGGAGGGCATTGCTGCCCTGGGCTTAACACAGGGACTTCCCTTGCACCCAGCATGTGTGTGTAGAGTTGGTCTGGCTGGGGCTGGCACCTCTTCAGAGAGATTAATGCCACAGGTACAGTTAATTGTTCTAAGTCACTCATTCCTAGATGCAATTTCAGTTACTGTGTGTGTTGCAGCTTCCTGCTAGGGGCCTTTAGTTTTAGTGTGAAAAACTGTTCAGACCTGAGCTTTCTACAGAAACACAAACTCTTCTTTCAAACCTGTGAATTAGTGGCCTTTGAATAACTCATGCTCTATGCAAGAACAAAATTATCATCATCATGTGCCCTGCTTTCTATTTTCCAGAATTTCCCGATATTTTTAAGCTTTGGCAAAACACAACCAATTATTTTTGATTTTTTTTGTATGCTTTGCCAAAGTCCTGTTTATAAAATGGGGAGGGGGTGTGTGTGTCTGTGTACAAAAGTAGAAGGTGTGTATGGAAGGAAGGCATTCTTGTAAGATTTTTCGTTTGGGGAAAGAGGTTAAATCATGTCATAGAAATATTTTAGAGACTTGAAATCTATTTATTCTTAATGATTTGTTTATTTCAGTTTGACAACTTGGAATGAAAAACCTCCTTAAACCTCTTGTCTGTCCTCACATTGTGTGGATTTATTTTCCTCATGTCTGATACAATGCACAGAAGCAAGATTACCAGTGTTTGCCACAAGCATCAATTCGGACTATCTTGTCCACCCAGAGGAAGCTGTTCAGCAAAGCAAAATGAGAGTGCTCCTGTACTGCAGGATATTATTTTTTCTCTCATACTTTTATCTCTCAGAACTGTGGAGTTTCCCTGAGCAGACTGCTTTTACTTTTTCTTCTGTATCCAAGATGATAGGCAAGTGCATAGAAGGATTTGGAAGCAGTTGTGTTTGGTTCTGATTGGAGAACACTTTTTTTGTTCAAGCAGCTGATTAATGTGCTGAAGTTATCAGTAATTAACTGTTGTTTTGATGAGCAGGGAAACAGACCCATTACTTAATTTGACACAAGTGGTACAGCTGCATTTGAAAGGTTTTTGCTTTTTGCATAATCTGTTCCAGTCCCACCTTGTCCGAATCGTTTATTCTTTTGCTCGGTAAGACAGAGAGAAAAGGTTTGCGACCATCAAAACCTGTGTGTTGAGCTTCGTGCCCACATCTTTCCTTTCCATCACCCAATAGAAAGTTAGACAGCAATATTCTAGGCACTGAGAAATTGATCTAAACCATTTTAGCATGCTTAATGAAGGGCTTGATGAGTGTTCTAGGTACACCAAAAGCCATTAGGTTCCTTGGAAGACAACGTTATAACCACAGAGGTAAAGGCTATGCAAGAGTGTACCATGCTTACTACATCTGCCAACTCAGGAGGGTTCCTGCTTCTTCACACATCTACCAGCAGCTCTACACTGAGCAGGTGGTTGGTAGATTTTACTGTTCAGACAGCTCAGACAATTTTGCTATTGCCTGAGTTAACACCTTCCCGTGTGGCAGGCTCCTGTGTTCAGACGCAGTACGTTCTATGCGTAACCGAGGCTTGAGGTTTTTCAGTTAGAACCCCCCCTCATCTTCTGGAGTCCTTTATTCCCACTTACACACCCTGCTGAGGTCTTAGAGCACTATTCCATTTGCTGTTGCAGCTTGAAAAAGATAGGAAGAGAATCTCAAAATAGCACTCCTAAGTCTTTCCATAGGCCCTGTTTTTATGGCTGTTATTTTAGAGACAGTTTATTCACTGGCTTTTAAGCATGGAAAGACTTTATGGGATGACAGCTCATTCTCCTTAGTTATGAGCAGGCAGTACCTTCCCTGAGCTCTGCATGGTCTCCCAGTTTGTTCTGAAAACCAGAATGGCAACTATATCTTGCCCGCTGCTGAGAATCCAAACATTCTGGGGAAAAATGTGTGGATTTCTGTGACTGGCAAATAAAATGAGGACACACTTGTATGACTTGGAGATTATACTGTTAAAATGAAAAACCCGAGTGCAAAGGTGAAGATGTAACAGTTAGTAATTGTATTTACAAAGTAGAACTTGTTCTCTGTCCTCTATCATCTACATAAAATTTAAAACTGAGCCAAATGGTTTGCTAAACTTCTGCGGTTTGCAGGCGCCTGAAGATGTTCCCTTGTACATGGAGAGAAGTGATTACTGAAGTTCATCACAGGTACAAAAACAGGGGAAGAAACTGCTGTGTTTTCTCAGGTGATGTGAGGGGGCATAACTGGGAGTGAGCCAAAAGTCCTTCATCTCACTCGTTCCTTGTGCTGCCGCTTCCGCTTCCAGAGGGACTAAAAGCATCCCAATGAGCAAAGTCACTGTGTACTTGGCCATACCCTGTTTTGTTAAAGACTGCCTCTTCTTGTGCTATGCCATGGACTGAGGGCACCCATAAACAAACAAATGATGGGAAACTTCTCTGGAAGCCTGGCAGTTTCAGTAACTGTTTCAGGAAACATCAAGCAGTAGCAGAAACAGTGTTGTCGGTTATTCTGCAGAACATCTCTCTTAATTATTTTTTTATTTCATGTGTTCTTGATAACTCTGGAAGTCTGAGGATATTCAGAAAATAGCTGTACCTCATTAGATTTCTCTTGTTCTTTTCCTGATTTTATATATTTTTTTTTCCAGATTTTTTTCTGCTTGCATTTCTTCTGCCATGGAGATGTATTTACAGTGATTTCTTGGTAAATGTCTGTATTGTTTTGTTTAATTTTCCACTTCGGTTAGGCACAATTTTGTAGCCAGAAACCATTTTAAAAGATGTTTCTTTAAAATGTTTGATGTGTGTGAGATTTCAACTTTATGAAGCGTGAAACATTTTGTTGAGATTTCTGCTTGTTTGTTGGCACAGTTCTGACAACGCAGTCGTGCTGCTTCTCCTGCACGTAATATCCAGTCCTTCTTATCTCAGAGCAATAGCTCAGAAAGGGTCCTGCATTCCTGAAGCTCTCTGCCTGCCTTCTGGAAGTGACTGTGCTGGGATTGGGCAGTAAGAGAAGATGGGATGCACTAAGGAGCCAGTCCTCTTTTCATTGATGGCATTTGCTTATCCGACTGATGGAGGCACTTCTCATTTTACTTTCCTGTGAATGAAGCACAGACTTTAAACCACCCCTAGAAGTTGGTGGGTTTTACATGATTACCTTAATTCCTTGAGGAGAATTTGATGTTCCTTGCTCACCTATACAGGAATCAAACTCTTCCTACTGTATTGCACTGTCTTCATATCCATTTATTCTCCTTTGGAAGTCAGGATGTTTTCATCTCCTAGTCATCCCTCATTACCTAGGCACTGCTGCAGGAGAAACCTCCTATTGCTGAGAAATACTCGAAGGCGGTCGGCAGCTGAGGCAAGCTGATGGAGTTAACAGGGAGAGGTCTGGCCTCACTTAGCCAAGAGTGCGAGCATACGGGTAACTGGAAACATTTGTTTTCCCTCTTTTTGTGAAATTGAGGAAGGCCTGTTGCCAAGAGAGGAGCATCAAACAATGTTGTAATGTCTTTTGATGTTTCTTGCTTGGTCTTAAATCATGCTCTGATGTTAATTAGTTTGGTGGGGTGTTGGGTTGGTTTTTTTTTTAATCACTTAATGACTCAAGTATATAAAATAATTTTGTTTGCCTACACCAAAATATTGCAGACTGGTGAGATGCTACTCGAGGTTAGAGAGGCGATGTGAAAGCTGGGGTCTGACACAGAAAATCAGCCGGTAACAAACATAACAAGTACTACCAGAGATTCCTCAGCAGCTTTAGGGTCTGTAGTACCACATGTTTGTAGGAGCTGAAAAGTGCTTTCAGTAGCTCCTGGAGGACCGGAAGCCACCCAAGGCAAAAGGTTAAGAGGTGGCAGAGGGTTTATGAAGCCCCAGCAGCTAATATCTGTGCTCGAGAATCTGTTTTTATTCTGAGCTTTTCCAGCATCTTTTTCTTGACTCAAATTTTTTTCTGCCCTCAGAGGGTATAACCTATTATGGAGTATTTGTGTTCAGTAAAGTTTCCTTAAATAAACCTCTCTAAAGAATGGCCTTTAACTGAAGAACGGTCATTTCAGAGAACTGGATGGTAAGAACTGAAATAAAATCAGAAAGAACACTTAGGAGAGCTGAAGTATATAAATTTATCTTGTGACTGCAGAGAACAAAATTATATTAATTACACTTCTGGACTTTCATCTTCTTTATTTTAATAGGGAAAATACCAAATTATTTGAAATATTACACGTATTTAATATCTGATGTTACATTAGCATCTTGCCACTAGTCAGACCTTTTCAATGGGGTTTATTATGTATTATAGTTCATTATCCAGAGGCTAAAATTATGTAGTAGGGTAAGTGTTAAGGGGTACATAAAGAAGTTTATAATTTTATTAGCGTAAAAAAGCACATGATGCTAAATGGCTCTGGTTTTTATTACATATTTACCTTGGGTTTGTAAAGATGAGGAGGAGGATAGAACTAAATGCTCCAGCAGTGAAGGCTAGAAAAGGATTCAACTAACCAAATGAAACTGATTCCCTTCATAGTCTCTCACACTTTTATAGTCAGACATTTAAGTGTATAAATAAATTTATTTAGGTATCCTTTTTTTTTATGAAAGAATTAATTGGACTGCAAACTCTCCCATTTCTTTAGGGTTTCTTTAGGCCCCAGTCTCACAATGGAGAGACAAAGCCCCAAAATGTTTTGTAGAAAACTTTGGTCGATGTGAGCACGGTCCTGAGAAATACCTTGGGTTTAGCAAAAGTACTGATTTTATTTATGAGGCAATCAATCTATCAAGGTAATACCATTACCACCAATAATCAGTGTATTATTGCAAGATCTTGTGTATAGATGGTCACTTTGGGAGGCATGATATTTTGCCTGCCCAGAGTATGAATTTTGTTTCCCTTCTTAAAGTCTTCAAAAGCATTTGCCTGTCTAACGCTGTTCTGAGAGTCTGGAAGAGAAGTGCCTTAAGTATAGCTAATTATTGACTTACCTCATCAAAGGTAAGCAGTACTTTCCTTGGGGTGAGTATGTGACTCACTCTACTTATCTGTATCTGCTACCTTTTCCTCCACGTACCATATAACCTTTTAAATAGTTTAAGTAGAGATAGTGGCATGTGAACACGCTTCCGGAGCTATCAGCTGGAATGCCAGTGTGCTGGGAAAAATAAACCTTAAAATAAACCCAGCACACCAAAACACCTCAGACATAAACTGTCAAGGGACTTAGGTGTAGTTTGCAGCAGCACGCAGAGCGGGTATCTACCCCTGATACTGTTAACGTGCAGAAAGTGTGGTTCTAAATGACAGCAACTGTGGCATCTTGAGACCCAGTGACACCTCTGGAGGCTGTGTTTTTAATGACTGGCTGGTAATACAGAAGCTTTGTGTTGGAGAGCAATGGGTTCCTCTTTGCACTCTCTAGGCTTTTGAGTGCTGTCAAGGCAGCAAGAGTTTGCCTGGCAGTGGGGCTGAAAAGAAGTGCAGCAAGACCTTGTGAATGACCTAGTGAAGCTGGAGTCCTAGACGCTTTTTCGAATTATCCTAGGCAATCTAGATAGTGCTGCCAGTGCTTAAAGTTAACCAGCTCTTTGTCAAATGGTTCAGTTACAGGGATCTTTATAAATTATGAGTCTTTGACCATTGGGACCATTGCCTGCTTCAGTCTTTCTTCGTGTCAACAAAACCCACCACATTTGTGTTTCTCAGGACAGAGCTAACAGGGAAATGGTCTCTTCACCCAGGTGCTGGTTTTGCCCATACTGTGGTTTGGCTGAGGAGCCAGATCTGCCACTCCTTGTACACTAGAGGAGTGACTTCAAACTTCTGTTACATGTGCACCTTTTGTTATCTTTGTGAAAGATTTGTCCTGATTTGGGCAGATTTTACTTCTGGTAAACCTTCATTTCCTTATGTCTGCTAGAAGCTTGATGGAGTTTGGCAGGTAAAATAAGCAGTTGTCATTGGGTGTGATCGATTCTGGTATTCCTGACATTTTGGGTTTCTCACCTATATCGTTCAGAGGACTGAAAGTTGAGAGTGGGTCTGCCAGGGGTGTAGAAGAAGAGTGGAGAGCGATGGCATCCGTGTAGCTAGATATCGAGTGTCTAAGCAAATTGGAGGGAGCTGATGAAGAAGTTGATACTGGTAAAATCAAGCAGATGGATCTTGTAACTGGTACATTAGATGTCACATAGAATCTAGATTTCTCTGCATACTTAGGAAATCAAAACAGAGTGGTGAAACCCAAAGGCACGATATACTCTTCATTTTCCTCTAGTGAGTGGCCCACCTAATAGATTTCTACCACTTTATTGGCTCCAGTGGTAGATGTCTCTACTGATACTTCACATAAAAATCTGTATTATTCCACACGGTGCAGGGGTTTTCTACTATGTGACCATATCTAAAAAATCAAATGAGAAAAATTCCCATAAATGTTGTGCTGTTTTCCCCTAAACAATGTTTGCAACAGGAACATTTTCCTTTCACATTGTATAAAGCAAGTCGGTTAATTCTGGGAAATGTTCTTTCGTGTGTAAAAAAGGAAAAAGAAAAAAAAAGAAAAAAACACAGAAATGAACAATACAGCAAATTCCATGTGGATCTCCTTTTGCATTTTTATATATAAAATAGCATTATGGTCAACAGCAAATAGACTTTTAATGTTCTAGGGATTTAGCCTCAGGTATTTGGCTGGCTTCCCAAGTCCTGCTTCTAAGGCTGTGTCAGAGTGTACAAGGATAGCCCCTCATTGTATGTTCTATGTAGACAATAGGAGAGACTTCAGTGTAACATGTTTAGACAGTAGGGAAGGTTGGGCATATTCCCTGAAGGAGTTCAGGAATGTGCTTATCAGAGGAATTTAAAGAATAGGCATTGTTACACTGTTCATCTTTCAGATAAATTTTCATTTGTGATTATATAGATCTGGTCTTGGGTATCAAACTGCTCTGCTTTCTGTTCTGACCCTCTGTGCTAAGAGACAAACCGTATTAATATGGAATGACATGAAAGGATTTTTTCTTCCAGTTTTTTAGCAAATGTTTTCTATGTCCAAAAGGTGATCAAGAATAATTTCTAAAATTGTCTGACTTTGGCTTGACTGGATAGAAAAAGCTAGAACTTTTAACCATTCCTGCTTCTAGAAAGCTGAGAGTTTACCTTTGTGTTAATAGTTTTCTTTAATATGGAAAAGACCTGATGTAATTTCTTTATCTCACCTAAAGTTGTCGAAGTGTAGTCGAGATATCCCAAGCCATCTGACTGAGGAAAAACAGGTTTTGCTTTCCTCTTACGTCAGATAACTTTCTGAAGAACTTGCAGAATGTTTCCACCAAAGGTATCCAAGCAGAAACTGCAGGAAGGCACCATATAATCATTTCTGAGTCTTACCTACTTTTCTGACCCAAAACTTCTTAGCCTAAAGTCAGCCCCAGAAAACGAAGGGACACAGAAATCTGGGCAGCTGTAGCTGCTGGTGTTGGTTTCCATTCACCATCAAACTGCAGTGCTAATTATGGCAGATCCCTTCAAGAGCCGCCCGTGTGCATGAATCCTATTGACATCTTCAGCTCTTTTTGGTACATCTTAATGAAAAAGAGCCTCTCTTTACTTTCTTCTTTTTGTCTTTGTCTCTTCTCTTCTTGCTCTCACTTTTCCCTTGTTTTCTCCTCTATGGTCTGGCTGCAACTCCAGGTGCTTTTCTTCCATGGTAGAAACAGCTAGTGCTGGTTTACATTTTAACTGCAGTTCCTCTGTAAGGAAGCTCTTTAACCTGGGCTTTAATTCCCTGGGGCAGAATAGAGCCGTCTGTAATCCTTGCCTGGTGATCACAGGGAGTTAGCGATGATTTCCGAATTCTGGAATTCGCTGCTGGCCAAAAGGACTCAAGGATGGGATAATGAATAAGATTCAACCACCCAAGTTCTAGGATTTTGAGGTTATATAAACTTGCTGATTCATATCATGGAAAAGCCACTGGCTGATGTTTAATTTCTGGGACTAGCCTTTGTTGCTGTAAATATCAGCAAAGTGCCAGGAGATGACAGTGGAGCTACACTGGTTTACAACAGCAAGCTGGGGCTCTTATGCCTTAATAAGTGTAAGTGGCCATAGTTACAGTGATTGTCCTCCAGTAGGCTTGTCAGTGAAGGATTTGGGAAAGTAATGGCAGGGTGCTATGAATAATAATCTGAAGCAAGCTCTGAAAAAAACAACAAAAATCTCTGTAGTCTAATTCATAGAACTGAGCAATCAGGACTTCAGCTGAGCTCACTGCACACAAACATGGTATTGCACATGTGAGTAAAATATAAGCTGTATGTTATTAAATTTCATATTAAAATGATGGCTGCTGTGGAAGAGGAGAGTTTTGTCTTCAAAAAAACATGTGCATGATCCAGTTTCCTGCTGGAAGAGTGAAAATCATAGAGATTAACAGCTACTTTTCTACTTTATACATTTATAAAAGTTGCCTGAGTGATACTCTCCCATCAGTTATAAATGGTATTTGAATAGCTTTTTTCTGAATTAAATCTCAGCTATTTAGAGCGTGCTGTTAAATGAAACCATCACTTGGAGAGATTCTTAAAAAGTGGAATGGGCATTTAAAGACCGTTGGAAAATGGGGTTTGGAAATCTGGTCAGGTCTTCAATTTCATGGTTTTCTCTAAATATTTTACAGCTGTTTGTAGCCTCTAGTAACTGATTTTCATTAGTTTTATTGCTTCGGTCCATTCCTGCCAAGCACCATGTAGACTCCAGCGTACACGGGGTGGATTTGATGCAGGCGGCGAGTCTGGGAGAGTCCTGTCAGTCCAGTTCCTGCCTGTGGCTCCTCATGGGACCGTTCATGGAACTCTCCTAGGAGCACTGCACAATAAACTGCATCTACCTTCCCTTTCAAACAATATATTGTAATTAATGTCAAATGACTCACAGAGAATCATTTTCTTTGATAATCGTACTATTATTTAACAATAATTCCTGTGGGTTTACTTTTAAGTAACTTCATGTGAGGACTGTATGTGCCCACAGGTACTGTTTTAAAGCTAGTTGGGTAATTACACATTTTTGCTGTAATTGTTACCTCTTACAGCTGCTTCACTGCAATTCACCAGAGTCAAAACCTGAAGAAAAAGCATCAGGAAATATGTAATTGGGGGGAAAAAAAAATATTGGAGGGATATTCCAATAGACTTGTCTTAATTGAAAAAAAAAATACAAGTAGGAAGTTAAAGGAGTTGCTTCTGATAAAACTTGCCACGTGCTGAGTTTCATTTCAGCAATCTGAACAGTAACATCAGCTGGACCGTGATAATTTAGCATCCATTTTGGACATAGGAGTTAATAGAAATGAGCCTTCTCATTTTTTTCCAGGTTTATCAAGTCACAACTCAAAACCAAGTAAGAAGTAATGTTTTGGTAAATTTGGTACAGTTTTGTGGTGACTATTGGAAAGATGGTGGGAAAAACTCATTCTTCCTGTTTTACTTTGAGTAAGGTAGGTTTTGCTAATGGATCAGAACTCTCTGCTCACTTTGTGTGTCTTGCTGTCTGCATGGTTCTCTAAGCAGCAGTGTTTTCATTACAGGATAACAATAATTATAAGAATCACATACCTAGTTCTTAGCAAACAGATTATTTAGGATGGTTATAGTCTGAGTTCAGGGAAGGTGAATAATTGAATCAAGGACCAGTCTCTTCGTAGAACTCCATAGACAGGGATGTGTCGACTTGGTCTTTTATCAAATGAACGTATGCAGTCCTAAAATACAAATTACTGTGCAGCAGAAGCAGGCTCTGCATTGTGTGCAAGAACTTTGAGGGTTTTTCTGGAAGCATTTCCTATGTGCAGGGTGGGACAAGAAAGCAGTGTTAACTCAGATTCATTTCCACCCTCCCCCCTCCTCAAAGTTTTTGTCTGTGGATGTTTGCGCTCTCAGAGGGCTGTCATGTTGGCTAATAAATCTTCCAAGAATTCTGAAACCCTGTGAGTTATGAAACACTCCTGTTGGTCTACATGCAGGTGTACTAGAAATGAGTATAAAGTCTGCAGAGATTTTTGAGTACTGCCCTTGCTGTCGACCGTTCCTGCTGCTGAGGGAGTTCCCCAGTGCAGACCCCAACACCCATCTGTGTAGATTATTGTAGTGGGGCTTTTTTATTATTATTCACTTACTTTTGAATGCTGATGGTTTTGTACTTAAGAGTTTAAGAGGAGAAGGTTTCTGAGTTTTGAAACTCTGTTCTCTGTAATACAAGTATTGTTTTTAAAACATCAGCCTTCAAAAAAAAAAAAATGCTAAGCCAAGTGTGTTTGCAAAGGGAGGCTTGAATCATGCCTGAACAACTGAATTTTAGCTTACCTTGCGTAGATAAGAAGTCAAAGTGGCATTAAAATCTTAGTCATAATTCCCAGCTCTGTCCAGGGATCAGTTTATTTCAGCTTCCATTTTAATTATCTTCACTTTTGTGTTTAAAAATGGGATTTGATTCATTGTCAGCACCCTTTGTGACAAATTACAGCAGCAAGAAATCTCTTCAGTAATTCCTGTTGAAAAGCAAAGTGTTTCCTGTTTTCTGCATTAAAAAAATGGCAGATAATGATTAAAGGAGTTACTACTGGGAAATGTGATCACAGGCTGTGTGCATGTGTATGTGTTTATATATAGATGTGTATGAAGCTTCTCTCCAGAAATCTTCTAAGGATGTTTTTTAGTTGTAAATTTTCAAGAAGCAGAACTTCTGCCATTCAGTGTAGAAAGGTGCTCCGTAGCCAAGTGCATTTTTGCTGTCTGAAATCTACAGTAAAATGGTGTCATAACTAACCCAAGATCCAGCAGTGCCAGGTGGTTCAAAATTTGGAAGGAAGGTCCAGTCCTTTGAAAAAAGAAGATGAAGCAAAGAAACCGTTTCCTTTATTTCAGTCAAATAGCTTATGAATAGATTTCAGTTTCATGTTAGCCCGATCCATCTTCACATTCAGAGTCTATTTCAAGAGCAGGGGGGCCATCCATGATGGTATTTCACTATTTTTCAGTTGTGACCCTGTTTTTCTCTGGGAATCCCCCTTCCTTCAGGCTCTCAATTTCAGGTGTCATGACCATGGCCTTAGTTTTTTGGAAACACTGATAAAGTTTCTTTTTCTCCTCACTTCTTTCTATGAAATGAGGTTCACTGTTTGATCCTTCATATTCTGGCCTTCAGCCAAAGTGTGGCTCTATGGATTCAGAAATCCAAGAATGAATACAAGTATCATTTTGAAAGCTAGAGAATATGTGGGAGGCAATTTCAGCAGTTGTGAAGCTCTTAGAAATGTAGCTATTAACATGCAGTAGGATTTTTTTTTTTCTTAGGTTCCTTTGATAAATCCTAACCCTAGACCTTGAGATTTGTCTGTATTCAAAGTGTGACTGTTCATATTTTCCCTTCATTAGAGGGTCAGCTTTGAGTAGTGATGTCCCCATGAAGTAGGTTAGTGTAAATTTAAAATGATGTTGTGCAATTTGCAAATGCTTCGGGAATCCAGATCAGTAGAAAATAGAGGTAGGTGTGTCCTTAAAAGCCACATTGCCCTTTGGCAACATCAAGCTCTGGGCACGTTATTCCTGAACCGTATCTTGAACTGTGTTCTTGTCTGTCTTAAATGATGCATTGCATGCCTGCATGACACCTGGGGAGGATTACTGCAGAAAGGCTGGAGCACTTCAGTGGTCATGTTAAATTGACTGCAGTTCAAATCTATTTCTCAACAGTTATCAGAGCCCAGGGTAAGTCCAGCAGTGATTCCCAGGCAAGTCACTTGATAAGCTTTCAGGATCAAACACTGCTACGTTCTGGGAAGACCTGTGAACACTGACAATACTTCCCATTTCCACTTTGCAAATGAGCAATAACTCACCAGTGGAGTTTGGTAGGAAAAGACACAGTGCTTCTTCTAGATGATGGTGCAATCAAGTATTTTTTCTGCTTGGTTACAGTTAACCTTACAGTTCCCCAGTGCTGAATAGTGGCATTCTGTGACCCTGCCAACAGGATGGGACTGAAATGGCTTCTTACTCTATTAACTGAGAAAATGCTCAGAAATAGCAATAATTTAAGTAGGTGTGTTTTGAAAGTACTCAAGGTATTGCAAATTTGCATTCTATAAGGAGAGGAGGCTTGTTCAGTTAGAAAGCTCACAGATGTTTGGACCCCTATAAACCAAAGAAGAGTAAAACTCCAGCAACACAAGCAAGCAAGCCTAACCGAAGAACAAATTTACCTCAGGAGCTCACCATGACCTTGTTTTGGCCCTTTCTGCCTGACAGATTCATCGCTGGCACAGTAAATGCAGCTTTCCAGATATTCTAGTATTAATAAATCAGTCAGTTTATATATGTAAAAGATGCGAGAATTATGCAAATTGAATGTTCAAACATTATCCTTTCGGGGGAAAAAGAAAAATTTCTATGAATGTAAGCAAATGCAGTATAAAAAGAGAAAACAGGTACATTAATTACCTTATCAAAGAAGCATAAGCAAGTGTTAAAAAGGTGATAGGAAAACACTTTATTAGCATATGTTTATACACTTCAGGAGGCCTACTAAGGAAAAAAAAAAACCCAAAAATCTTACAGCATAAAGGGAAGATAACTGAATTAAGCATAGAATTGGTAGAAAAAGTGTAATTGGGGACAAAAAAAAAAAGGGGGGGGGGTGGGGAAAAGGAGGTGAAATTAAAGAACTACTGTAGTAATTAATGTGATGCTGTGCTTTTTTTTTGGTAGTTGAAGTCTCCTGTGCTGTTTCAGGCAAAATTAAGTGATCAGATGAAGTTCAGTAGAAGAGATCACGTGGTGATGAGTTCTAATCCACACGATAACTCAACAAAACACTCAGTTGAGACACCTCCCCCAGTGTTTTATGCTCACAGATTTAAAGATAATATTTGACTGTGTCCATCAGGATTGAGTCTGTAATGTCTCAAAATGACACGGTATGTTAAGAGAAGGAATTGCCTCGCCAAGGCTTTAGATCAAGGTGCAGCTTACTTGATTGAAGTACACATTGACAGGATGAATACTCCTTTATTCAGACAATTGCATCAAGCAGAGGTGCAGTCTTTTACCTCTGGAGCCATTGTTTAAGTAGGAAAGAGTGGGAGAGAAAATCTTCATTCAGGTAGAACACACATAGTGTTAATTACAGGAAACCACAGCTAGCTTGTCTTCCAGGTAACCTAGATCCACAGACCAACAGGCACTCATGCACAAAAGAGAGAGAAAGAAATGGAAAAAAAAAAAAGAAAGTTAAAAACCAAATAGAAATAATGAGAACCACAGTAATCTTCTACTCTGATGATGTGATACAAAAACAAGCTACATGCAAAACAGGCGTCTTCACATTGCATGGCTGTAAGATAGGAATGAGCAGGATGTCCAGAAAGAGCTAGTGTGAGACAGCAACGAGACAGCAGCTGCATTTACTGGCAGAAAGGAGATTGAGGTGTTGATAATCCACAATTTAAAACTGATCCATGAGTCTTACGCTGAAATTCTGTTTCCACCTTAACAGTTGGATGTGAAAGCTGGAAATCCACCAAAGGTACAGACAGACGTCTAAAAGCTTTTGAAAGTAAACGCCTTGGGGAAATAGTAGGTATTAAATGGAATGAATTTATAACAAATACTGAGATTCATCAGGGACTTGAACAAGACTTAATCTCCTAAATTATCCAGAAATGAAGATGGAAATATCTAGGATATGTGGCAAGAATGAAGCAGATCTGATGCCAGACTGTCTGCCATGGCAGGAATGCCTTCAGGCTGACTGTAGAACATGTAAAAGGGGCTGACCAAAAGAATTCCTCCATTGAAAAATGCTTAGAGATGGAAACGTTATGTGTGACTTCACAAAGTGCGGGACAGTCAAGGGAATTCTGCCAGATGGAAAATGACCAGCAGAATCTCATGTATATTTGAAGGAACTCTTGGCAGTGTAGGGAAACAATGTGAGTTGGGTGGCAACAGAAGTTTTTATCTAGTGTTTCGTGTCTGTGAGGGGCTCTAAACACTTGGCAGACCTGTAATATGATTTCAGGGCTTTTATCAGCACCACTCCAGGCCTGATGTCTAGAAAATCCATATTTTAATCCCAGAATCCAAGCTCAGCCTGTCACTTGCAGCTGGCAGCTGCAGAAAGCACTGTAATTTATGTAAACTCAGCACCACCCACAAGTTTCTAAGATCAACACACAAAGTGGTTTCTCCTGGTATGAAGGAGAAAACCACCAGGTTGTCTTTCTGCATCTGGGTGGAGGAAGTTGGTGATTGTCTGCTTGCAGTAAGAGAAGGCACATCTGCTGGGGCCTTTTCTTCGAGCAGAGGATCTTGGCTTCTGACCCATCCAGCCCACCGCTGTTCTTAGTTACCCACTCTCTTGACTATTAATATCCTGGCACGAGCTCTCTGGGATTTTATAGCCAGCCGTGTGGTTCTGTGGTATCACCTGCACTTTTTCAGTCTCTGGAACCATGACACCTCTGCTGTTCCACCAGTGGCATCCTCTGGACCACATCTGGCTGTTCCCAAAAAGTCTTCCTCCCTGATGGGCTTGTCTGGCCCCAAAAAGGCTCCTTTGCTGCATGGCCACGTTTAAAGTCTTCTGTTGCATGCCTGCTGCTAGGCGTGCTGCGCACACAGGTGCTGGTTAGAGGCTTCTTTCCTACTGTATATACTTACCTGGTGCTTTTTCTTCTCAATTTCTAGCGAAAAAAATTATTAATAGGGCATTTATTGAAAGGGGGAGAGGGCTTCATTGGTATTTAGACATCTGGACTGCTGGGCAGGGAGTTAAAAAGCTATAGTATGTCTTCTGGTTGTTCCTTTATCAAAGGCATGGTTGGGATTTGGTGGCCTGAACAGAGACACCTTATGCTGGACACCCTCAGCAAGCTCCTGCCTGGATACCAGCTATCCCTTTGGCAGGGAGAAAGCCTCTCTGGTGACAGCTGACATGCTCGGGGAGGTAGCTGACACACCTTAGCCAGTCCCGGAATGGTGTTGGCAACTGTCTTGTACCCAGTATGCTACAAAGAGGCAGGAGGGCTGTACTGCCAACAGAGAGGGGTTTAAATCAGGATCTGTTTGTCTGATTCCCTCTCTTCTCAGAATATAAGCCTCAAGACAGACTTTTAAAAGGTGAGCTCACCTTAGTTTCCGATTTCAAGTACAAATGAGTGATATTTCTTCTATTGTGGCATTATTCTCTCTACGAGTTGAATTATTTTTCCTGTAGCTTACAGCTGTTGTGACCAGGATCTACCTAATTGCTTCAAATGGTCTTCCAGAGCCATGGTATTAAAATAAGATCTTTCAAATAATGGAAACCAGAAACTGATATTTTTTTTTCAGCCAGTGTTGGCTACAACAGTGGAAATTCACTGCTTTCCTTTTGCAACTGTGTCTGAATTGTTTCCTTGATGCTGCCTACCTCTCTGCTCATCTCTGCTTGCTTTAGAAGCAGCTTGTTTCCCTTTGTTCTATGAACATTTCTTTTACACTTTTATGTGTAGTTTGTTATACAGGTTTGTAAGCTTGGTCACAGGCTGGGTAAAGTCATCCAGCTTCGTGTGGTAGGGTAGTCAGTGAAGTAACCAGGTATAAGCAATACAGAAACTGATATGACAAAGGTTCTATAAAGTGGATCATGCAAATACATCTTGTGTGCAGCACATTTTACTGCTGATGCCCTGTTCATGAATCCTGTGAAAACAGAACGTAGAAGATGAAACCTGTTACAAGACAGGTCCTGATGGAGCTGAGCTGCTGTGGATTTTTGTCACTTGAGGCTAAGTTGTCTCTCTGAAAAGAATCTCATCTTGTGCTGGTAATTTAATCAGCCAGGACAATGGTTGTATAAAAGCATAGTTTATGTATGGAAAACACTGTATTCTATGGTAGATCATTGTTACAGCGTTCGAAAGCTTCTGAGGAGAATGGTAATATTCTGGCAGAGGTTCAAAATTCTCTTTCCTACAAGGAACAGGTTTGGTGGTGTTTTTTTAACTAACATGTCATTTTGAGGTTACATTGTAACATCTGTCAGAGCTATGCTAACCTCTGTCATCCAGCTGTTATAATTGTGGGGTGTTCCTTCCTTTTCCTTCGCTTGCCTCTCCTTTATGCTTTCCCTTTCTCCTCCCTCTGAAAAAAAAAAAAAAAAGAAAGAAAGAAAAAAAAAACAACAAAACCCACCTCCTTTTATACTGAAACTTCAGGTGGAATGAAGTGGTTATAAAAGCATCTGTCAACACAGGAATAGCTTGCCAAGCTAACTATTTGGGTTGGAAGTCATGCCTTCCCAACTGCTTGAAAACAGGAAGTATCTCTGTTAAGTGATGGATAGCTCTACTTTGCTGAGAGGAAGAAAAGCCTTTTTTTCTTTTTCTTTTTTTTTTTCTTTCTTTCTTTCTTACTCTTTTTTGCCTCTGGGCTAATAAATGGGTTCTGCAGTTGTCCCATGTAGGTAAAGAAAGACTCCTATAGAAATATGTATATGGGCGCACACGTCTGTGTGTGTGCATATTTATCTGTGTGTATGAATATACAAACTGAAAAAAAAACCCTCCCCAAAATCAACAATCCACTTTGTACATGATCCGTCCCTGTCAGAAGCCAGCCCAGGCACATCTTATCCCAGTGATTCCTGTAAAGCTCTCAAAATCTGTCAGAAACAGCCCGCAGGATCACAACGGCTCCTGGGTGATTAATTGCCAAAAGATTCTGGTTCCAGGTTCCATTACATGTAATTGTTATCTTTTCTAAAGGGGTTCTTTTAATAAAACACACACACCACCACCACCA
>VWZY01004279.1:254631-276638 GCA_013399075.1 Chloroceryle aenea
AAAACCCCTGACATTCCTGAGGTTTTGCACCTCTTAGACAGGAGCACGGAGGACTCTTATGTAAACATTCACTGAAGAGGGTGTGTTACATTGTTTATTAGCTGATGATAGATTATTTTTATTTTTTACTTCAGTTAATTTTAACTTTACTAAAAATAATATTGCTAGGTATGGGGGAGGAATTGCTGCATAGCATTTAGAGGAGAAGAGAGGGAGTTTCGGTGCCTTCTCCACATCAGATCCTCTCTGTGAGACCCAACAAGTGGCAAATGCCTAGATCACCCCTGCTCCTTACTAAAAATGCAAGAAAACAGCCCCAGATTGGGACATCCTCTGTCTGCACACCTCCATGGTAAGTGCTCAGGTTGGACGTGGGGAGAGAACAGCATCTTGTGTCTGAAATCCCCCTTGCAAAGGAAACAGCACCACAGCCCTGAGTTGAGACTGCTGCTCAGCAAGGAGGGGACAGCACAGCTGCAGCTGAAGGAGCAGAGAAAGAAAGGTCGGGAGCTGCTCTTTAAATTTTACGGCTTGAAAAATGTATATTTGAGGGCCTGAAAGTATGGGCACTGCCATGTGAGTTTGGTTTTTTTTCTGAGCCCATACTCACAGAGCGGAGTGGAGGAGAACCCGATTTCCTCTCAGTTCCTCCATGTCTTTGAATTCACATAAGAGGCTTGATTTGGAGCTGAATTTCTGTGGTGCCACACTGGAGCATATGGAATCCTATCAGTAGAGTTGCTTGGATTTGCACTTGCTTTTACTGCATTGAAAATGTGCCACATTACTGACAGGTTTGGATTTTTATAGATGGAGGCCCAGGCACAGCTTGGCTCCCAATGAGCACTGCAGCAATTTGTGCCAACTGGCCATTTTAACTGCTTGAGATATCGGGGGAAAGAAGTATGGAGATACTGGTTCTGCAGCTGCAGAGTATCTGCCTGCAGATGTTTCTGCCAGGAGAAGTGATTGAAACTTGGTTTCTTGAGACATTTTAATCCTATCTGAACAAAACCACATAAAAACGTGCTCTGTTATTGTCTGCATGGGCCAAGGAGCACATTGTTCCTCACAGTCGTGTTTACACTGCCTCATTGCTGCAGTGAAACAAGTCTCCTCAAGTCTTTTTTTCTCCACGAATCCCATTGAATTAGATATATTAATCACCCTCTGTCAGTGGCAGGACTGTGGTGGACAATGATGTTACTCTGATTAAAAAGATGGGAATATTTTGCCGCGTCCGGCTTTGTGTGGGTTTGGAAATGCAGGCCTGGCTTTGTGCAGTGTTTTTCTGCATCCACCAGCAGTTTCTTTAGATGGTGGAGAGGTGGTAATCCCACCTCCCGTCCCTCTTCCCTGCCCCTTCTCCGTGAGTGGCCACAGCTGCTGCCTGGTACAGGAGGGACCGTGGGAGGTGAGCTTAGGAGGTGTCAGGAGAGCACAGCAGCCTCTTCCCTGAGCTGCAGAGGCAAGATAAAGCAGCTGAATAATCACTGGCACTACACACTTGGTGCCATATCCCCAAAGGCAGAGGCACAGCTACCTCCAGCCCGGAGCAGCCCAAAACCCTGGGGTTTGGCAGCGAGGTGAGGGCTGTGGTGCAGATGCCAGAGCGCAGGCGGCACTGTGGGTGCTGGAGCAGTGGGACCTCGTCTGTGCCTAACAGCAGACAGCAGGGAAAGAGAATATTAGTCAAAGGCAGCTCGGAATGCTTTGGCCACGTGGAATGGCCACTTTTGGGAATTTTTGCTTTCTTGAAGCACTTTCAGCTCTGCCTATTTATAACTTATTGAAGTAACGCTCAGACCTGCTGAAACTCAGCACCATTAGTGGCAGTGAGTGGTTTGGTGTGAAACATGCTGCAGCAGAGCATGTCCTTCACGCGAGCCACGCCAGTGGTGTCTGTTGACTCAAGGCAATTCTTCCCCCAGGTTTCAGTTTATAAGGAAAGATGACTTGGTTAATTTTTCTGCATCTTGCAACTGTAGGGTAGGCTGTGTTTTGCTGTAAGAACTAAGAGTGATCTGTAGCGAGAGCCGTTAGCTCCTGTTGGTAGCCAGCACAGAGCAATCCCAGAAGGCACATTCAGTTATGCAGAAAAGCTTCCCTCTGTTGATGAGTCAAACTGGAAATGGGTAAAAATCAGTGCTTGAAGGAAAAGGATTAACTAGTAGTAGCAGACCTGGAGGATAAGCAAAGTGAGTAGATTAATTTTCCGCCAGCACAGGTGTTTGCTTAGCAGCGAAGGGCAGATGATTACGTTCTTATTTTTCATGTATTTAACTTTCCATATCACTTCATCTTGGTTTGGCCTCCGATGATATAAACTGTCTCCTCACAGCGGTTGGTTTGCTGTTTGTCGACGTAACAAATCACGTGTTTGCTCTCAGCCCTTCCATTAGCACTTCTGGTTAATGCCTGAGTAAAATGTTCCCGCTGTGCTCCCCGCCACTCGATAGCGCATTCTTCCTGAACACCTGCCGTCAAACCCATCGTGTCTTTTCTTGTCAGCTTGCTCAACGCTCCAGGTCTTGAGCAAGACTGACATGATGGAAGGGTTGCACAGCCTGACTTGTAGAAATCTATGTGGAAGGTGAAGTCTTTGCGTAGGGATGGATAATAGGAGACTGCAACGTTTTGTAGGAACTGGTTTCCATTAATATCTAATAAAATCCAGTTTGCAACTGCAGGTTTGGAAGTAATAGATAAACTGTAGATTAAAGAAGCGAAGTGCTCCACCCCGTGAGGAATTGTAGATGTTGTGTAATGACAACAGAGAGTAATCTGCCCAGATCTTGGGAGAAGTACAAGGGTGGTGACCAGCAAACATGTCATCAAAGAGGGGAACTGGTTCGAGATGTTGGCATGTGCTGACGGTGGCGACAGACATTGGCACAGAAGGAAATAGTTGGAGAAGAGGAAGAGTGTGGGGAAAGGGGCTCCTGGCAAGAAACAAAGCGGTATCGCTTGACTCAGGAGCCTGTAATGACAAGACTGCAGCCAGGAGACACAGCAAATGAGCACGTCACCTGATGCAGAGAAATTCCAGGTTGCCTCCTGAAGCAGCTCATGCCAGATGGAGGGAGAATAAAAGCCTGTGGAGCAATAAAATTTAGCTCTCCACTGGCCTGTGGTTTTGAAGTCCTTAACAGTGACACTCTTATGTGTCATTTTCCCTCAGCACTTTCTAATTTTGGTAATTAATCCAGGGTTGCAAAAAGCCTCCAGTAGCCTGCTTAGCAAACAGGATGGATGAGCTTCCCATACTTGAAACTTTCAGGGATCCTGAAACGCTGAGCGCTTCCTGGTCTGTTGTGTTGGGAGCATGACCTGCTCTGGCACAGGCAGAGAACAAAAATACCAAGCACTGAGGTGAGCCTCAAAAGCGTAGGAGAAGCATCTTTATGGGAGCTGACTTCACTCCTGCCAGAGATAAGCGCGATGGCACAAGAAAGCCCTTCTGTCACGGTTAACAAATTCACTTCCTCAGCCTTTTACCTTAATACTTTCCATGCTTGCAACACATCTGTCCTGACATGTGGGCCAAAGCACTGAAAGGATCTCACAAACAGTTATTGCTGCAGGAAGAATATGACTGACTTTAAAATACTTTAACTATGTTCAAATGCTGTAATGATGAAATAAATAATTTCCATTGCCAAATTGGATTACAAGACATAGAGCACCTCTCGTGTTTGGGACTCCGTGAGAGTAGGGACCACAACCAACAATTGTTAACTTAAGTTGGAAGGGTTTAGTTACAAAGGAAACAAATTGTTCTGTTATTTCCAGTCCTCTCGTTTGCATCCGTGGTCTGATCCCTACGGGACTCCAAAGGCAGGATTAAACTTCTAGTTGCATTTTTTTAGGTTATGCATTAAAATAAATGTATTTACTTGGAACGAAAGGTCTTAAATCCAGTATAAAAATCTGTTCCTACTTGTGGAGATTGATTGCAGCAGAGAACATGCAGTAACATTGATTCTGCAGCTGAACTTTGTTACAAGCTGATCCTGTTTGCTTTCCCTCACCCACCTCAATATGCCATTTACTGTGCAGCTTATGCTTTGCTATGCAAGTTGCATTCTGCTAATGAAAATTTTGTCACTTTGCCACTCTAAAAATTATATTTTGCGTTTCTAATGTCTGGTTACCCCCTTGCACCACCATGTATGTAGGATGTCTTGTTATACAATCTGATTAAGAACGATTTTGATGGGTTAGGCCTGGCTGTAGAGGTATGTCAGTAGGAGGAAAATTAGCAAAGCCCCAAGGTTAATTCTAGTCCATTCTTACCAAGAACCACAAATATTTTCCTGGCTTTACCTATTGAAGTTTTCTTTCCAGAAATAATTATCTTTGTAATTGCACACAAAATACACATTTTTGAACTAGCTATCTTTTCCAATAATGTATTTTGAAGTAGTAATCTGTTTTAATTACCAAAGAATTTAAGCCTTTCTTTTTGAAAGGGGAGTAGTTTCTTCTTAATTGAAACATGAACTTTGCTATTGATGATATAATGCATTACATGACAATTATCCCACTTCCCTAGCATTCCACTGAAGAATATTGCATCGCTGCACCACTGGTAACCTTTCAGTGCATGTGCACTTGGACCCCTTTCATAACCGTTGCGGTAACAACAACAACAAAAAATATATAAACTTGCAAAAGAATTGCTTAATGGTAGGAAGGATTCTGGTTTCTACCAAAACCCCAATTACTTAATTTTGTGCCCTTCCTGGCCTACATAAATTATGCAGCCTTCACATCTCAACATCAGTGAATTATGTAGCTCTGCGCACACATCAATTAATTTTGGCCCCATCAACTTCCCACCTTCTGTGTGCTCCTAGCCTCAAATCAGTTTTGCATCTCCCAGCCGCGAGCGGTTAATTTTGTACTCCCAGCAGCTCACATCTGCCTGAACCTGCAGCCCGGCTTCAACTCTTCACCCTCCCCCACCTGCCTCTGCTCCTGCACACCCAAGTCACCACCTTCTCCTGCTGAATTCCTCCTCCTCCAGCTCAGCAGCAAGGATTGATCTGAGGAGGCTTCACCTCCCACCTCAGCGACAGGTCCTTGGGACTGGTCCAGAGGTGACCTGGGTGTCCTTATCGCTCTCCACATGATTTTTCAAAGTGCAGATAGCAAGGCTAAAGTTCCATCCTCTGGATCAGTCTGTGACAGTCACGGTGTTCTTGGAGCAATCACCTCTAAAACCTTTCCCGTAGGGAAGCCTGCATCACACAACACCCCACTGAGAAGAGAAACAGCTTCTAGGTCTGTAAGAAAAGTGGCATTGAGAACAAGGTGGTGCCAGCATCCATCAAACTCAGCACTGCTGCCAGCAGCAGAAGTAAGCATGACCTGGGCAGTGGTGTTAAAGCTGACACCACTGCTACTGCAGGTGTCCATACCAAACACCACAGCAGGCTTCCCTAAGCAACCCCAGAAGAGCTAATTTTCATCCAGAGGAAACTGCAGTGCACACAAACATCGAGAGAGATACCTCGTTCCCTTACTGCTGACCTCTACGTGCAGCTCAGTTCTGAGTCCTGAATTAGTTTGGCCAAAAAGGAAAAGTATCTCCATGAGAGGTGTGCAGAGACCAAAAGTTTGAGAGGGCAACGAGATGTCCTGCAAATGAGCATGACCTCAACTTGCCATTGCTCGCCGGTTCCTTGCAGACCAGCAAGAAGTGGAGCAGCTCTGCAGCCCACCATGGCCTCTCACTGGGGATTTGCCTCCCAGTAATGCGGATGGGTCAAGGCAGGTCCCTTCCTCACTCCCTCCCTCTGCTTTTAGTTCCTCAGGACTGTAGAGGGGAGGGGGCCAGCAACTTGCCAAAGGGACAGGGCTGGTGACAGCAGAGCGAGGAGCAGTCGGGCCATGCCCAGGGTCTCTTCATTTTCTTCTGTGACTGTCAGGAGGGCTGGTGGAGACCAGCTCTCAGTTCAATCTGGTTTTCTCTCCAGGGGGTGGAAGGAATTTGACTCTTCTCTCGAGGTTATAGAACATTTTCTGTCCTCTCGTTTTTGTCTGTGTCTATTCAAGAAGCAAGCTCTGCAGAGACCGAGTTCTGCTTTTTTTGTACCGTTCCCAGCACATCTGGCTGTCTTGGATAAGGTCCCCAGGCCTCATTGTAGCAAAAAGCAATGATAGCATGTTTAAAACTTGGGCCTCCAACTATGACTATATAAAACGCAAAGCATTTGGGACAAACTGGAGGAAATGCGATTTTTAGTAACGAGCAAAGCCCGTAGGTTCACTCTTTGACATCTGCAGTTGTGCTTTGCAGGCACAGGGGTGCACAGGACTATCTCTCGGAACCGAAAGCCGATGGCACGCAGGGGAGCTCTTGCTCCCACCCGATGGGCACCCAGCACTTGCCCTCTCCCCCTTGCACAACAGCCCCAGTCATTCACCAGCGTGAAGCTAAGCTGGCTCTGGAAAACGTTCTAATTATCTAGGCATCCTGATTAAACCTGCCTTGATTTAAAAGAGACACACCACCATACCCATGTGAAGGGTTCTTGTTTCTTCTAAATAATAGGATTGGCTATGGGCATTTCCTTAAGAGTATGCAGAGGCAATTGGGTGTAATTCCTCTCCCTCCAAGCCTAGTCTTGAAACATGCAAATTTCTCTTTCAAGTGTGCTGGCAAACAATGGCAATATCCTGATGCACACATGATTTGGACACTGACTTACACAGTGGTTGGATTACCATCAGCGTTCTTTGGTAAATGTTATCAAGAGTGCTGTGGGAAGCAGCACGGTCTGCTGAGGAAATGGCAGTGGGCGACTCACTTCTCACTGTCTTTCACACTGCCAGGGACAGGGTACCTGGCTGGATCCAGACCTTTAGTCTTCCCAGGACAGCCTTGCTTTATCCTCCAGGAGCTCGATGTAACCCGCTGCGGTGCCGCGCGCTTTCCGCTGAGCGTTTTCATGTTCTGTTTTAAAAATAACAAGACATCTCTTAATATTCAGGATACATTTTTCCACTCTGAAGCACCACAACAGTCTTTTTAAAGAAACTCTAGGAAGGGTGTTAACTTGATCAATGCTGTGCAGGAAGGAAAGCTCTTTCCTACTATTTTTTCAGCATGACTTTCACTGACATGATCAGGCTGGGAAAAGACTTATTGGCTGACAGCCCAGGACAGCCATGCAATATCTCTAGTCATCTGGAACGCAAACTACTCTACCCAAGGGAGAACCATAACATAAAAACAATTTAGGTTACATGCTGAATCTTATAAACATTGTTCGTTTCTTAAAAAATAGTTTAAATACTATTTATGTGCATTTGCTGTGCACAGGGGGGGTTTCTTCAAATGTCAACTAATAAAGGCTGGGAGAGTTCTCACTTCTTTACTGTAGACAGCTTTCCAAAATCTTGGAGATTTTTAGAAGTAGAGGGAAATGAGCTTGCTCTCTTCTCATAAATACAAGAGCTTGGCTCCTATATTTCAGATATAATTGTTTTATATATAGATAATGTTTACTTTTTGACCCTGTCCAGATAATATAGAGTCACAGAAACGCTGGCTGGAGGGAGATTTCCAGAGGCCCCACAGCCCCGCTCCCTCCTGCACAACAGGGAACTAGCACCAGATTGGGGAGGGCTTGGCTTCATCTGGCCAAGCTGCCAGATGAAAACCCCCCAAGGACAGAGCTTTTGCAGCCTCCCCAGTGATCTGCCCCAAGGCTGCACTTCTCTAGAAACTTCTTCCTCCCATCCAGTCTGAACCCTCCTGGCTGCCCTTTGTGGCTGTTGTCCCCTCTTACATCGTCTGTTGCTGCTGCCCAGAGTTTGCTTTGTCCTCCTCCCACCTCCCCAGTGTACTTATAACCTGAGTAACCCTGGGAAACTAAAATGCAAGGGCCGTGTATGTGGTCAGTTACCTTATTCTGCATAAAAAGCTTCTGACTGTATTCATCTGTGAATTTTCAGTTGTCATGTCGCACAGGAGAAGGAAAAACCAGGGGTTTCCCAGCAGTTCAAAGCTGATGCTAAAATGTATTAACTGTGGTGCTTTTGTAAGTCGTACATTGGGGTTTTTTTCTCTCCCTTTTTGAAGCTGACCACCACTGGCCTTGGTCAGTTACCTTATTCTGCATAAAAAACTGTCAGAGCAATCTGTAAACATGTGCAGCTCCAATACTTTGGGATAAAGCAACCAGAATCCAGAATATAAGCTACGCTTCAAAAAACCATTTTTTTTTTCTCCACTTGTTGTCTTGATTGAAGATCTGAACTTGGGATGTGTCAGTTGCCACCTGTCCAAATGCCAAATCCTAGCATTCCAGCACACCTTGCAACAGGCCTAAAGTTATTATTTTAGGAAAATGAGTGTGGTTCCTTTGTGACTTCTTTTTTCCATAAACTGTTATTTCTCAAGCTGAGTAGCCTTTCTGTCTTTTCAGCAACGGATCCATTCTGACACAGAGCAACCCCTCCTGCACAAGCCTCGATTGTTCACAGGCAGCTTCTTGCTTTTGCTAAAGTTGTTGATTATTTGGTGGTGTTCTTTTAAATTGAGTTGTGGGCTTTAATTTCTCCATGCGCTGTGCCACGTGCTGTAACTGTTCCTGTGATGCTTTCATTGCAGGCTTTGCTGAGACCAGGACGAATAGACAGAATTATCTACGTGCCGTTGCCAGATGCAGCCACTCGTGGGGAGATCTTCAAACTTCATTTTCAGTCCATGCCGGTCAGTGACGACGTCTGCTTAGCGGAGCTTGTTCAGCACACGGAGAAGTACTCGGGAGCAGAGGTAAAACTTTCTGAATGCTAATGGCCGTGGAGTCAGTGCACAAAACTGTGTTTTTAAAATTGAAATCGAGTGTCATCCAGATGTCATCCCTTGAGTCTTCTTAAAGTGGTGGAGGAATGTTTGAGAGATGTCTGTGTTTCTGATCAGAAAACAGAATATACTCGGGGGCTTTTTCCTTCAAGCTCTCCATCAGAGTCTTGGTATGATCACAAGTGGCCTCATGAAGGCTGTGCTGCTAGGAGGAGTGGAGGGAGGTAGAGGCAAGTGCCCCAGACTGCCCAGACAGTTCACCTGGATCTCCCTACATCCCCAGGGTCTTTTGTGTTTAGGGTTGTGACCAAGAGACTCAGATGGAGGGAGGAGAGGCAGAGTTACAAGACAGTGTAGGGGAATTGCCAGAGAGTCACTGGTCGCTTTGAGTCTCCTATTTTCCTATTCCATATACTCAAGACCTCACAGCAGCACCCATTGTTACAGCTCCTAGTTACTCAGCTTCTGACAATGGACTCAGACAATTATTTCCTGTCCTGGGCAAAGGAGAAGCTTTCTCAAATGCTGCTGCCTGGCAGTTACAATAAGCATTGGTACGTTAGTGGTCACCACTCTGCTCCCTGAATATTATTCATGTCAGTGTCTCATGAAAGGATATTTCACTCCTTCCTCATTTTGATTAACTGAAAGTAATTATGTTGCTTCAAAAATTCAAAGAATGTTATTCAGGTTGCCAGTTTGAGCTCTTAAAAGGTATCAAATACCGGAATTAAAATTTCCACCTTACTGTAGCCAGCCCTAGTGGATGCATTATCACACCATCTTTAGTTACACAGTCACCTTCTGCTTTTTCCATAGCAGGGTGGAAAATGTGGCATGCTTGCCTCAGCTCCCACATCTTTCTGTGTGCAGTTTACAAGGGGAGAGAAATAAGCTAAACTTTTACCTTGGTCCAAAAGAGGGTGACTGTGGAATATTTGTGTGATTCTTATAATGCTGAAGACCCTTCTCAACTGACTGGTCACTGGATATGCTCCAAGGCAAGACTTTTGCTAATGAAGCAATCACTTAAATGCTGGCGTGCTGTAAAACACTGCATTGCCTACTAGTAACCCCTGGCTGGTGAGGGCACTGCCGTGAGCACTCCAAGCCCAAGGGATGGGGTCAGACCTTGTCCTGTGGAGCAGCAGTCTCTGGGCTGACTTCCAGGCTTGTTCCGGGAAGCTGTGTCCACGGCAGGCACCAGAGTCAAACCCACAAGAGCTTTCCTTCTCCATGGCTCAGGACAAACCGTTCCTTGGGAACGAACGAATGAAAGCTGCTTAGTGAGGGGAGTTGATTTCTGTAGCACAACTTTTTGCTGCAGATTGGGGGATCTCATAAGGAATAAAAAAAATCCAATAATAAAAAGGATTGCGTGCTTAATTGCTGGTCAGGAAAACTGTTGTAGTTCTATGGCCTCCACACTTTGGATAGTGACTTGAAACAGGACTGTGTTTTCACCTGGATATCAGCGAATATGACGTTAGCTGCCCTGGGAAAATTGGTGTGCCTCTGCCTGAGTTACAGGCTTCCAAAACCATAAATATAAACACATCCTCTACTGTGCACGGAAACTGCCTCCTTACCGGGCAATGACTGTGATGCTGTGTTTCAGAAATTCTACACATATAGGGATTTCCTTTGGATCTGGATCAGTTGAGGCTCTAGTGGTGAATTCCTGTGCCCAGTTGATAATGAGTCGCAAATGTCTGGGTGCTGGCTTTGTAGAGAACCAAAAATAAGTTATTTAATGGGTCACTGAGTGCAGCTACAGACTAGTTGCAGGGGAAGAAAAGCCTGCCTCTTTCTAATACGGCATTTCTTGTTAATTTTGTTCTTTTGCATCATTCTAAGAATTATAATAACTGGGATGTAAGGAGTAAATACAGAAAAAGCCTCAGTCAGTGTTCCTTGGAAGAATATACAAAAAGTCTTGACAGTTGGCACGCACAGTGGCCAGTTTCATTAAAGCCTTTTCTTCCTAGTGTCTCCAGCTTCCCAGCTTTACAAATAGTTTCCGCTGTTGAATGGCAAGTTCCCATTCCACTGTTCTACCCTTTGTTTAGAAAAAGAAATGGAAAATGCTTGTTTTTGTGACCAGAAGATGCTGTATGAATAGGGACTTGCTTGTAAAGATGCGTTGAATCATCCCGACATGAGCTGAATAAACAGTAAGTAAAATGGATAGTTCATTGTGCATCTGGTTTGCAGCTTGGCCATTTTCAGATCAGATTCTCTTATCTTTTGGCCTCTCATCACTTACAACCAGTTAGGTCTGTTCACCTGCTGGGTGCACGTTTGTCTTATGAATACCTTCAAAGATGTATCAAGATAGCAAAAGAGTGTGATTACTTCTCACTGTTTCGTGTGAGAAAAGATGGAAGATAATTTATGAGTGTGAATTACACTTCCCTTATCTCATGTGTAAGTGAAGTTTACTGTAAAAAAAACACGAATGCAAAAACACAAAGTGTGTGTACAGTTAGCTGTCAGTATGCTAGTAGTGTAGGTCAAAAAAAAACCTTAGCTTTCTGGAAACATTTGGGTTTGTGACTGATCTTCATTTCCACACCCCCCTGAAGTGGTTCTCTGCAGCAGTGCTTGAGGCTGTTCTTTAGGGATACTTCAGTATCTGTAAATCAGGAAAGAAAGAAAATCTACTTAGAAGTTCATGAATAGCAAGGTTTGGTCTCAGAGCTGATGCTGACAACAAGGACCATTCCTTCTTCCCTCTAAGGCAACTTCTTTGACTGCATCTCTGCCCTGAAGGTATCTGCCTCTTCCCAAGACCTGAGTTGGTGTGGCTGAGCAGTGGGCAGGGTAGGTCTGGTTGCCACAAGGGCAACTCTGCAAGAACCATACATCTCGTTTGCCCTTGAACACAGGCCAGCAGGTTTCACTGCTGTGGAGAAGGAACACTCAGAACTGCTCTTGACTTGGCCTCCCACTTTTTTTGCTAGGAAATTTCTCCTGAAGCCCGTGCCTGGGCAGCTGACACCTGGCTTGCTTCAGTAGGAGGCTGTGCTGTGCTTGCTGCACCTTGCTGGACCCTCCAGGTGCTGGAGCATTAGTGAGGAGCAGTGGTAGGCACGCAGGACAAGTCTCTAGTCCTTCAAAGTATTAAACCTGATTAAAACAAGCATTGTGACACATCAAAAGTTTGATAAGGTTTCTTCTAGTTTTCCTGCATCTTATTTTGGGCAAAATTGCAGGAGATCCAACTTTTATAAAACTGTTGACTTTTGTAAATGGTTTAATATAATTGACTTGTCTTCACTTGGAGATTATTCAGCTTGATCATTTTCCTAGAGCATTTTCACTGTGGCACTTCATGCTGAGAAGTTTTATCTGTCTGATATCTCACTGTGCTTTCTATGAAGTACGCTTAATTAACTGTCTAACCACAGAAGTATTTAAAAGCAATGTTTTAAAGTGCAAGCAGTGTGAATTCTTTAGGTGCAGTTTACTTGGTTTCATGATGCTGCTGCAGCCAGGAATGATGGGCCTTCCACGAACTCAGGTGCTCTGCTTTTTTACCTAGAGGTTCAGATGAGGTTTTTCATAATGACTGGCTGCTCTGTGTTCTAACAGCAAGCACCAATAGTCTCAGTGTGCCTTCTTGTGCCATTATGAACAAAATCCCATGGGCAGTATCTGATAGGAAATTGCTCACCCTGACATTTTTTATTGTACATTGTCTCAAACAGGAGAGAAGAAAGTTTGTAGCTGGAACATGTCTTGGCCTAGAAGAAGGACATTTACCTTTAAATGCCGAGACTGATGTCTTTATTAGACTTGTGTGGGGAAAAGAAAGATTGTACAGTTGGCCTTCATAAATTAAGTGTAAGGGGTGTGTGGGTCTTCAAACCCTTGGAGTGTGCTCTGTGAAAAGGGACAAGCAAGGCCTGAAGCGAGTGTTTCCCCACTGTAGAAATACTGTGTTCCTGAAAATAGATGATAAATAGGAAAATAAAAACAGTAGAGTAGGGACCTTATTTTATTGCTTGAGCCCTGGTTTTGTTAGGGTTGAGAAGGCAATAGCAGAGAGAGAGGTTTGAGGAAGAAACTGAAATCAAGTGTTGAGTTGTTTTGAGTTTAAAGTCAGTCAGAAGTAATAAAAAATAAAATATTCTGGATATGATGGCAACGTTCTGAAAAGAAGTGTGCTTATAAAAGTAGGCTAATGGGACTGCCTGCTTTTAAATCGGTGGAAAGCGGGTCATGGTGAAAGTGAAGGCTGGCATTGTTTCTATAGTATTATCAGTTTCCATGCTTACAGGACACAAAAGTAAAGCAGGAATCTGGGAACCTGTAAATCTTTCATTGGTTCTTAGTCAAAGTAGAACAGTTAACGTAAAAAATATCTTTCTCACTTTGCAATAAGTCTCTGTGGGAGCACAGAGTATGAAGGGGAAATAAAGCAAGCCAATGAAGTTTGCTCTGGCTCAACTGAGAGCATATTTTTGATGCCAAAAAGTATCTTCTCAGCAGCACACTACCTTCAATCAGCTAAAATATGTATAAACCAGTCTTAAGATGTGTATTTCAAAACATCCATTTCTTCCTTACCAGATATTGACATAGCTACACTATAAACTTTAATTAAAAAACCTCCCCAAACTCCTCTCCTTACAGAGGAATGTACCAGCTACAAAAGAAGTGAGGATGTGTTCCACGGTAGGTAGACAGGAGGGTAAACAGTCTTTGAAGAAACTGAGAAAGTTTAGTAAATGATCAACCATTAGTTGTGCCAGATGCAGAGCATGTTCAGTTCCCATTGAATTCAACAGGTGTTGAAGGTGCTCAGCACATCACACTTTGGGACTGGTCCTCAGATTTTCACCTAGGATATCACCAAAAAAAAACCCCAAAACATATGTCTCATCAGAAGTGTGGGATTTGAAAACAGACTTCAGTAGTTAAAGCATGTGTGGCTTTAACAACTCTGTCCTGACTCTGGTGGACAGCCTCTCCTTCTGAAGGAGTTCTGCTTGTCTCCACACCAGGATACGGAATGACAGGGAAATGCAGTTTTCAGAGAGGATCTCTGTCTGACTGAGGCACAGCAAGATTAAGGCCTCGGATGAACCTCTGAAGTTTCTCTTGGAAGGATGCATTGGATCTGTTAATTTATATCAGTCAGTGAAATGTGAACATTTTTGTGTGGGTGGGTGAGGAAAAGAGGCTCAGCCTTCATCCAATAAGGGTAATACAGGATCACCACCTTCCTACACGAGGTTTATCAGTGCCGAGGATGTCTTTGGCACAGGTGGCTGGAAGGTGAGGAAATACCTGGCATTCGGAATGTTTTCCGAATGTCAGTGTTCAGGATAAACGAGATGAATCACCGGAAAGGAAAGAACTAACTACACAGGACTTCCCATGGGATTTTGCTCACCGCTGGTCTCGCAAGAGCCTCGTACGTGCAGAATGTGCTTGGGCAGCTCGGGAAGGAGGGCAGCGCCAGCGTCGGGATAGCCACTCCTTGGCGAGTCGCAGGGGTTGGTGGCATTATGCTGCCTCTCCCCCTTTCCTTGTCAGTCACTTTAGAAAGTTTCCCTATGCATTTTTCAGAGATGGGACTGGGGAGTTGCTGCGCTAAGTGTGCTGGTTTTCATCACGGTTTGTCTCAGCTGAGGCACAGTAAAGCACTGTGTGCATCTGCCCTCTGAGTATATGAAGCATGGTGGGCAGTTAGCATGCTTATGCAGCACAGAAGGTTCTGGTAAACAGGAGGGTATTTGCACTGCAATTTATGCATGGCTAGCTCATCTGGGGAAGAAGAACATTTTATCCTTCAGGAAGATAATGATTTGCTAATGGCTTAATCAAGCAGAGGAGATTTTATGCATCTGGCTGAAGGGAGGTTAGAGTTTCTAAAAGGTCAGACCCATTAACAGCTCAGGAGGATGCAGCCTAAACTACTTCCGAAGTAACTCAAAGAACTCGGAGGAACCTGGGGAAAATGCCAGAGGGAATTTGGATGAGCCCCTAACAGCAACAAATGGTGTTAAGTATGAAATTGAGCCAGCTTCTCAAACCTGAGATTTTCTTCCTCCTTTTTGCTTTCTTACATCCTCCATATATCCCAAAGAGCTGAGCATTTTGATTCCTCAAAAGCTGAAACAGGGTTCAGGAACCTTACAGCTAATTTCAATGTGGTTTGGGTTTTCCCTTCCTTTCTGTGTCTTCATTAACTATTTTAATGGCACCCTCCACCCAGGTTCTGTAAATGAGCCCTTGGATTTGCTCTTGTCCTTCCTGTTGCCTTTGAAGGGTTGTTTCTCTTGGAGGGAGGGCCTGCAACAGGAGCATCCCTTGGGTGAGGGGTAGGCACCCCTCTGCTGACGGCGCTGCTGGCTTCCCATGGGCTCTGATGGACCCACTGCCACTTCACCAGACCAGCCATGGCCTTGGCAGACACCAGCAGTCACCAGCAGCTCTGGCTGTGCCCCCCTGTCCTTGCTTCCCTTTTCCACACTACCTGGCGGGCGGAGGAGTTACTGGGAGCTCTCTGTTGGGGTGGCAGAGGGGAGTGTGTTGCCAGCACGGTGGGGGACGGTTGAGCTGTCACCAAAGCACATGGTTATAAAAAAGAGACCCAGACTGATCTTTTGACAGCCAGCTCCACTTGCCCTCTGCTATTGCCTGTGGCTTTGCTGCTTTATTGTCCTGGTTTTGGCTGGAATTCCCAACAATGGAAAAACATGTTGCTCTTTAAAAGCAGATGGGAGTTCATTCCTGAAGGAAAAAATATGTCTCTTTAGGCTCCTGCTATTGTTTTCTTTTAGTTTTATTTTTTGCCTGTGAGTTATTTCTAGCAACTTTCAATTTAATTCATTCTTCTTTTTTTTTTTTCTTTTTGCTTTCTTTTTTTTTGTATTAAATCAGACAGCAGGGATTATTCTCGAGTGCCTTAAAGCTCACATTTTCAGTATACCAGTGATCACAGATGAGGGCATATAATGTTCAGAGTAAAGATTGCATTTGCAGTGATCAGGAAGGAATTGAAAATGTTGGCTTACTTCTGCCTTTTGAAGTATTTTCATTTACGTAACACAAATGCTTATATCAGTTCAGAGTGGTAAAATTTGCTTTTATGTTAGAAAAAGGAAAAAAAAAGTTAAGTAATTCTTCCTCACACTGACCTGTTTTTCCAATTTAAACCTGTAGTGCTGGCATTTGATCTTAGAAGTTATGATGTGTCACAGGATATGCAGTTGGAAGTGAGCTTGCTGCTGTGAGTTTGACTCAGCTCTAGTCCTAGAGTACAAGATAAGGCATAGAAGTTAGAGAAAGTCTCCAAAAAGTCATTGCATTTCATAGAGAATTAATTCCTGATCCTTGACTCTTATGTACCAACCTGATAATGTATACAAGTTGCTTTAAATACTGAATATCTCTTAGTACATTAGCAAAAGTTATGTCCAGATTTTTTTCTTTCATTTTCCACAAGACTACTGATTCCCTTCAGGTTCTGGTTGACAGCTGACTGAATGTGAGCCAGCAGTGTGCCCAGGTGGCCAAGGCAGCCACCAGCATCCTGTCCTGGATCAGAAAATAGTGTGGCCAGCAGGACTAGGGCAGGAATCATCCTCCTGCACTCGGCACTGGTGAGGCCACACCTTGAACACTGCATTCAGTTTTGGGCCCCTCCACTACAAGAAGGATGTTGAGGTCTGGAGCGTGTCCAGAGAAGGGCAATGAGGGCTGGTGATGGGTCTGGAGAACAGGTCTTACCAGGAGGAGCTGAGGGAGCTGGGGTTGTTTAGCCTAAAAGGAGGCTCAGGGGAGACCTCCTTGCTCTCAACAACTCCCTGAACAGGAGGTTGTAGTGAGGTGGGGTCAGTCTCTTCTCCCATGTAGTGAGCAAGAGGACAGGAGGAAATGGCTTCAAGTTGCACCAGGGAGGTTTAGGTTGGATATTAGGAAAAATTTCTCCACTGAAGGGGTTGTCAAGCCCTGGAACAGGCTGCCCAGGGAAGTGGTGGAGTCACCATCCCTGGAGGGATTTTAAAGCCTTGTAGACATGGTGCTGAGGGACATGGTTTTAGTGGTGACTGGGCAGTGCTGGGTTAACAGTTGGACTTGATGATCTTGAAGGTCTTTTCCAACCAGTATGATTCTATGATTTGTATCCACTGTTTTCACAAGGCGGGCGGGGGGGGAAGAGTCCATTGCTATTTCTCATGTCCTTAAGTTTACCACATGTCTGACTGATTTAAGTGCCTGTTCTGATTCCATTTAATAGTGTACACATGTCTGACTCTCAAAGTTCACTGTTAGATTTACCTTCCTTTACATGTATATGCATTTTCCTCGTGGATGTGCTGAGGATTTCAAGGGGTTTCCCACAGAGGTAGCACTGAGGCATAATCTGGGCATCTGCTTGGCCAGGAGAGCTGCAGAGGACTCCCTGCTTCTGCAGTCACATTTCCTTTTCATCTTTAACAGAATCAAGTCCTCTAAAATTAAGGATAGTACATGGACGCTGCTACCCAAAAGAATGATTATCATCCTAATTGGCACTAGGAATATTTAAATGTGGTACCCGAAGGGTAACTCAGATAGGGTGTTTACACCAGATGAAACCATACAAAGGAACACCTTGTGCTGACCTACTTCTGTTTCTGGTACTGTGCCAGTTAAGCTGCTGTTAAGGTGTATGAAATGTTAGTGAATGACAGAGGAATAGTAAGCCCAGGTATAAAAGCTTATTAATCTACCTGAGCATTGTTGCTGTGAGTGAAGAACGTGTATTTTAATGACAACACAAACTGTTTACTCTTCACTTCACTGCAAAGATTGGAGAGGGGGCGTGTGTATGAATTAAAATATTTGAACATGTGTTGGTATCTTTGTGTACATATAAAATAGGATGTTTGCCTTTGGCAGTCATCAGGGAAGTAGTTGTTCCTGTTGCAAAAATTTGGACCCTAATAATGAATAATAAAATAATATCTCATAAAACCAGCAAGTGTGCCATTAGACTGCGAGTGTCTTGAACAATAAATGTGCTGAATGTAAACTTAAAAGCTGCCACTATTCAAGCTACATTTGTATAGAATGTGTCCCAACTATTCTGCTTCCATTGCTTTCTCCTGTAATAGAAATCATATTTCATTTGTGTAAAGTAAATGCTGAGTTTATTTTGGGGGGAATGATCATTACTGATAAGTATTTGGAGAAATGCACTCTGCTGTGTCCCTTTTAAAGAGGTTATGGTTACACATAATTTCATTTTTCTAAGTGAGATTTTTTTGGAAATATCTGCTTCTGTTCCGCTTCCTTTTTTTAATCACAAACTTTAGCCAATAACACTGTTGGAGCTGGAGGCTTTTTGGTGAGATTAAGCTGCTCGGCAGTAATTCTGAAACAGTTTGAAAAGTTGTTAGTAATTAAGATAGTCACTGATGCTGAATGTGAGAACAGGGAAGCTTTCAACTATTTGCAGCCATACCTATGTTGTCAAACAGGGAAATTTTCATTCTTGCCATGTAACTTCTGTTTTCACAGTGTGCTTGAGCACTGGCAGCTCGTGAGAAGGAGAGCTGCGGGCCCATTGAAGAAGGCACTCTAAGGGGAGCTGTCTGAGGCTGGATTTCTGTTTCGTATTTGAGTCCTAACAAAGATTTTGTATTGGCACAAAACTTTGGTCTTGCAATTCAGACAATTGCCTGGAGTAGAAGCTGTCAAGTAACGTTTCTTAGCGCTACCGAGGAGCTGATGGGTGCATTCATGGCTGTAGCTCAGATTCTTGTATATCAAAACTTGGAAGTTGTTATTTCCAAGTTATCTTTTATGGTTTCCCTTAAACACATATGGAAATACATAAAGCTTTAGAGATTGCCTTCGGCAAAAGGATTAAATGGTTATTGGCAGGTGGAAACAGCACGATAATAACTCTGCAGCAAATTATTAGCTGTGTTAGAAGTAATTCCACGGACCATTTTGCTTTTTAATTAAACTTTTTCAAACTATCACCTAGTTCTCAGCTTAAGCTTTCTGTTTCCTGTCTTTGAGTAATGAAAACATCAAGGATAGTCGGGTAGAGAAAAAAACCTTCCAGGTCTTAGTCTTCTGTAATTTGTCCATGGCATTGTGTGTATAAAAGTGAGCCATCGGATCTGGGTTGACCACTTGCAGTGGAAGAAAACAGAGCGAACCCCAAGATGACTGCAATTGCTAATTGGTCTTGACATCCCCATTGTCAGGGGAGGACAACTAAGAGCGTTTTTCCCAGTTTAAAAGAGCTGCTTTGGATTTTGTTTGTTTGATGCTTTATTTTCTTATTTAAGGAAGGGGGGGGGGTAGTTATGATTTCAGATGAATTGATGCCTTACAGAGATTGGCTTTGTGGTGTCTGATACTTCATTTTCCTAGCAAATAAGGTAAATTTATGATAAAAGTACATTGTTATCATTATACTTAACACTGCACAGTGAAACACGCCATTGGAGGGAAAGAAGGGAGAGAGCAACAAGCTGTCTTTTGTTTTCTTTTTTTGTATATTTTGATCTTCTTGTGCTTTTTACTGGGGTAAACCAACTGTTGTCTTTTTTTGGAACTGCTCCCAGTGATCTCCTGTTTGATGAGAAAATGATGATGGGGGAAATGTACCCAGCTCGTAGGTTAGACTTGGTGGATATCTGCAGTGGGATGTTTCCAAGTATTTGTGAGTCCATGTCAGGAAAGCTCTTTCTGCTCAATCCCTGGCAGCTACTTTTCCCTACAAGGCGTGGTTTTCATCATTCATCCAAGAATGAAGGGACCTGGCACTGCTGGGTTAAGGGTTGGAATTGATGATCTTAAAGGTCTCTTCCAACCAAAACAATTCTATGATTCTATTCTGTGAAGGACTGAAGAGAAGCCAAGAGGCCAGGTTGTTGGGGATTTTTCTCATGACAGGCAATGACAGTGGCATTGCCACAAGCAAGCAAGAGAAAACCCAACCCAAACCCAAAAGCCACGTGGAACTTGCATTTCTGGTTACTTCAGCAGGGCACAGTTGTGGCTCTGTCCCTGGAGAGAGGTGTCTGGGGGAGTTCCCTTGGCGGGGAGGCCATGCAGTGTGACTGTAGGGACACGGGCTCTTGTAATCAGACGTTACCACCTGATGGGATCTTACCATTTCTGTGGGCAGGTTTGTGTGTTACATAAACCGCGGGGGGAACAAACCACAACCTTTTGTTAGCAAAACAAAATTTGCAGGCAAGAAAACGTGTTCAGTAATTTAGTATAAACAAGAGAGAACAAAACTTTTCTTGATTTTGACTTTTCTAGCTGAAGGCCTGAGGACTTGCAAAGAAGAGTTGGCAGTCTTGTTTTAATATGCAAACAGTGAGCGCTCCTCATAATGAGATGGCAGGTCTCTTCAGAAGTGGAATATGGGCAAAATCTTAAAAGATTAAAATGTACTCTTCCTTTCTAACAGTTGTAAATAAACTTGCAAAAGTATTTCTGATTTCAGTGAAGTCTAGCAGGAAAAAGCTGTGATTTGTGGGGGGGTTACAAGAGTTTTTTTGAATGTGATTATATTTTTAATAAGTGTGTGTGTATCTCTAAAGAACTTCCTTTTCTTGTTTATGATTTGCTTCAAGCATATATAGAAAATAAGTTCTATAAACTTCTCTATCCAGAAGCTATTCCATTCTTTCCTTTCCTCCTTTTGTTTTATACTTCTTGCACTTTTAAACAAAACAAAACAATCATTTTTTTTTCCTTCATTAACACTTGTTTATTAATAACCGTATGTATGAAAGAGCAGGAAAACAAAGAAGAAAACCAAAAAAGCATGGCAATTTCTCTTTTGTCAATGCTTGGAAGTTGGAGGGAGAAAGTGAACTTAAGAATTTCAACAGTATCTTACCCTAGGCTAATTGTTTACCATGAAAAAGAGAGCTTGCATGCAGGAGGGAGTGTTATGTTTTGGACTTACTTCCTTGTAACTCATAAATCTTGGCTGTATAAATGTTCAGTCATTAATTAAGGCTTTCAAATTAATCTGTTTCCTGACTGGACTTGGCTGGTTTTGCATAGAGCAGTGCTGTTGCCCAACTTCCCAGTTTAGGAGCGCTTTCCAACGTGTGATATGGAAGTATGAAGTCTGTGGTGGAGAGTGAGGGGACAGCAGCACACATGGGTTGGTGGGGCAGAGGCATTTTATTACTAACATGCAGGAAAGAGGACGGTGGTACCAAAATGGTTTTACATAAACTTAATTACTTCCCTTACTTCAAACAGTGGCAAAAAATGTCTATTTTATATTGATGTCAGTGCTGAGCAGAAGTATTTTTCTTTCTTTTCATTATTCTAGGATAGTGTTCTGCCTTTGGAATCTAGCCAGTTTACTCAGGATGAGATATAAATACAGCCAAAACATCTCTCTTTTGTGATGGAAAAATATTTCAACTTTTGGTAAAGAGTTGTTAATGATTAGTTGGTATTATTATGGCTCAGGTAGTATTATCATTGCCTTCCTTTGACCTGCTCATACACTAACACAGTGCTCGTGTAGCTTTTCTGTCCCTTTTTATTTTACAAATGTGTGTGTGTCTGTGTGTGTATAGATGTAAATATTATAAATAGATATAGATATAAATATTATCATCTTAGTCTTACTTAGGAAGCCATATAGGAGCTTTTACCATAAATTTATTTATTTCTCTAATACTTCATTTTTTCATAAATTCATATTTGGGTGATGATATGTACAATATACATTTTACTGTAAACATCCCTGTCCTCTTTAGCACTTAATTCTGCACAGGTCTGTCACTGCAGAAGTTGCTGAAGTGAATTTACTGGCTCTTCCTCTGCAGTGAACATCCCCGGCAACAAATTTGCTGCTAAAGGTGAAGCAGCAAAAGCTGCAAATATATCACCCAGCCAGGTGTGGTATTTTCAAACCAGGTAATCCTGGAGATGTAAGACATTTTGTAGCTATATCAAACCAAAAATGTTGTCATTATCTGGGTTCCAGTTGATGAGATGTATATTGCAGCAGTCAGCTGCCTTCAATTCTACATGTACAATGGATTTCAGAAATAAATTATAAGGTTTCTATTCCATACTAATTTGTACATGAAACCTCAAGAATAGGAATTAATCATGAATATGAACAACAAAAATCTCTCTTTAGCTCTTTGAAGACTTAGTGTTCAGTCTATGAAAGTGTGTTGCTGCT
>VWZY01004279.1:276754-318971 GCA_013399075.1 Chloroceryle aenea
GAAAAGCATTTGTCAGGAACAATTTATTACCATTAACTAAGTCAAAGCAATAACAAGCAAAAGTATCGGTGGATGCTGCACAGATCCTCACTGACATTTTGATTCCATGGTTTCAATGCCTTTTTCTTTTTTCTTTTTCTTTTTTTTTCTTTTTTCTTTTTTTTTTGTACCTGCCCCCATGAGATTCTTGTCATCCTATTCTTTCAAAAATAGCTCCTCCTGCAGAAAGGAGCTACAGAGATGCAGAGTCCAAGGTGCACAGGCAGTGAGCGACCCACCAACTTGGGCAGATGGTGAAAAACCAGGTGATCCTGTTGTGTCTGGTAAAAGGAGCATGATAGGAAGGCTTGCTTAATTATAAAACATAGCATTAAGAAACTGTGGTAATAAATCTCTCTTCTGCCAGTCCTTATTTCATTGGAAACAGTCCTGGACATGCTGAGAGATAGGTTGGATTGTCTCATCGGTGTCTTCTTTACTGTGAATTTGATAAATCATTTGACACATCAGATTTGTTAACAGGAAAGCCATATTTCAAAGCCTGAAATGATGCCCATGTGACATTTATAATTTGAGTTCTGTTGTTACATAAGGCTCAGAAGATGTTTGGTGGTATCTACGTGCTGCCTAAGTAACAGAACAAATTATAATTTGCCTTATTTCTTGCCATATACTAAGTAGGACTGTTTTTTGCAGTGTGCAGATTCAAAATCAGGAATTACATCCAAAATGCCTCAGGGGTATTATTAAAAATGGTGTCTTTCACAGGCTACACATTTGTTCTGGTACCTGGCTCCTGTGGGATGTTACCAGTAGGTTGCATCAAGCAGCTATAGAATGGCTGATGCTGTTTTCAGTGCTGTGCTGAGACTGTGATGTTGAAAGAGGGACTTGGAAAACACAGCAAGGAAGCTTAGAAAATTGCTAAAAAATAAAGTGCTTAAAACTGCTGGCTTGAGAAGAGTAACTAAAGAGGGTAAGTTAACATAGGTGGTGGGAGCAATAGCCTGTGACAGCTCCATGGACCACAGGAGCTGCTCCGCTGCTCTTGCAGTCCTGGGGCCCCTAAAGAGCCAGTGCAGTATCTTCTTGCAGTCACTGCTCATGCTGTGGAGTCTCAGGGTGAACAAAATGTTACTGGTGTGAAAACGATAAACTTAGTCCAGTCCTAGCTCAGTCAGGATCAGCATGGAACAGGTTGTTCCCTGCGAGTCAGAACAACACTGATAACATTTGCAGGAATAGCAAACACACATTAATACACGCATTGTGATAACAGTCTATTTTGAGATTTAGATTTGTTACCAGTTACTCATTCCTGATTTTAAGATGATTCCTGAAAGAAAGCATCTCCTTCCTGCAGTGAACAATATTTCTTGAAAGTCTCTCATTTTTATGAGAGAAATCTTTTAATCACTTTATTTTTACCATTTAAAATCCAGCAGCTTTATTGTACTAATGTTCAGTGTGCCAGGACTTTTTAGCACCAGATTTTTTCATTTGAAAATAGTGAGGGGTTTTTGTTGTTTGTTTCTTCTTAATTTATATGCAACTTTTAAGGAAAGCTTAATTAATGCCAGCAGCAGGGAGAGAGAGAGGAAACATTGCTCAGCAATTGAGAATGCAATTAGCTACATTTATGCAGAAGTGGCTGGATTACCTAAATCCCTTTTTTCATTCATTTCTGGATGAGTTTTTGGGGGCTAGACAGGGTGGGCAGGCACAGGCTCTGTAAAAATGTGTAGGGAGTCAAAAATGCTTCCATGGATGTGGCAAACAGCAGTACAATGAGCTATCTCTCTTCCTCTGTAGACCTGAAGTTTAAATTTCAGTTTAGGAGTTTTGCAAGGCTTGGAAAATCCCTGCAAGCTGAATCCTAGTCTCAAGGTGTAAATATAGGACCAGGCTGATCCTGGATACAAAGGCCAGTCTTTTTACTGGTTTTGTATTAAAATATTTTGTACTTCTGCTACAAATTAATATTGGTTTGAACATTTTCTCTCTTAAGCATTGTTCAGTCTTCCTCATTAAAGAAACATTTCCTCAATAATAATAGGTTCCATATGTAGATGTACTATGTATGTAAAATGATACATCTTAATTTAAGTAATCACACATGAAAATGGGGTTTTTTTTGCTTTTTGCTTCCGGATCCAGCCTTCTGCCCCCAAAACAAGCAGGACAACAAGAAAACCCATTGAAGGGAAATGTGCCGTTTGAAATCATTTTCCAGATACCAGCTTTTCCGAGTCCGAGTGGAGCTGGGAAAGGAGGCTGAAGGGCCTTGCTTCAGCAGAGCTCCTCGCTGCCTGCTTCCCTTCAGAAATGAGGGGAGTCCCTCCTCCTGACCTCCATTGCAGAAGATAAGAGCTATAAAAAGCCAAGTTACCTTGTGAAAGAAATCTCAGTGTTTTTTCCTCTTTTGTGTATGACTTTAATAAGAGGATGATTTCCACGTGTCCTGGTTGACTCTTTTAAGATGATGCAGTCACTCAGTTTGGCTGGTGCCATTTTACACCAGCTGAGCTTGGCAGATTCTGCAGGGTGGACGGTGTAGGGAGGGGAGAGCTGCAAATATTCTTCACTCCTGGCACTCGTGTATGCAACACTTCAAAGATTTTTAGAACCACTCAAAGTGAAAGGGATACATCAATTTTTTATTGAACCCCCAGGCTGATGACAAAATTAAACAAAACAAACAAAAAATATTGAATAAGTAGTAGTACAGGAGAGAGCTGTCTCCTTACTTACATGGGGCTGGGGGGAAAGCTGTTATTGATTTTACTTTTATAAAGTTTGCTTTAGAATTTCTTCTGGTAAAAAAAAAATAATCATTTAGAAACACTAAATTGAATACTTTGTTTAGTTTTGTGTCATTGACTTTTTTCTTCCATTACAAATTGAATTCAGAAAGTTCCAGCTTGAAAAGATTTTAAGTATTTCAGTTGAAAATTAATTTTTCAAGATTTCCTTTCAGTTCTGTTGCTAAGTGTAATGGGTGAGGCCGAATTTGACCCTTTGTTTATTTGGGTTTGGATTAAATGATATATTCTGCTTGGGAAATATTCTATTCCCTGCTCAACAGAAAGCTTTTGCAATTCTGCTTTTGGATGAACCTGAAACTAGACGGAGTTGGGTTATTTTTTTTTGCACATGTTGATAGATGGCATTTTTTCCTGCAGCATCAGTGTCCATTTTCATCTCTTTTCCTGCTTGCACTTCATTGTTCTGCTAAGAAAACCGAGCAGACCAGGTAGCACTAATAGTCTGCAGGCTGCACTTTCACATGGACCCATGTGTTTTATGTTCTTCTGTTTATGTTGACTCCACGCTTGAAAGGTAATGCTTTCTGTCTCGGGTGGAAATGGTAATGTTGTAGGAAACAGGCACTAGAAAGCCTGTAGAGGAATATTTAGTTGATCTGTATCTTAAAACGTATTCTGTTTTGAAAATGTATTTAAATGATTGTATGATTATACATAGTTGTGGGTGACTAATCTAGTCTATTGCTTCAGGTCATGGGAATAGTCATTAAAAGTATTTATTCGGAACGTGAACCCGGATGTGAGCTTTCCCGACATGTTTCCCATATGCTCTGTAAGTAAACAGTAAATCAGAGACGAACTGAGGAAAGAGAAGCAGTGGGTACGTGGGGATTCTGCAGCACTAAGACTGCAGCCTTTCGTGGTTTGAAGCTGTAACTTGTTTTCTCTCTCGGAAGCAAAGGAATTAGTCTAAGTGGAATGAAGATGGGAACCTACTGACACACAGGTACCAACAAAACCCCATAATCTTTATCAGAAAAGCTCTGATGGAATTGCAGAGACAACTGGTCACCTCCAGAGGTGGCCTGATGGTTGCTCACTTCTCTGCTGCAGCACTTCCCTGCAGACCTCAGCCTGCACACTTCTTTCTGAAACCAGTGTGAGTTTAAGGAACTGCTGGTCCTATTTCAATGGCTCACTGTTCCTGTCATTACTGACCTTACCTGACTGTACCTCACAGGACATGTCTGTCCATCAGACGCATGGTTCTCTGCTTGGTCCTCGCTGCTTAACATCAGAAAATCTGACCCAGGGAGACTGGGACATGGCAGGTGATCTCTGTGGGATTTAGTGAGGGGTCTGAGCTGCAAGGACTGCAAAAATGGATTTTCTATCGCAGCTAAAGAGCACAGAACTCCAGAGTCACAAACCTTGTACCCTGGCTGTATGGGTGGGAGTTGTGCTCATAATGTATTTTGACATTATCACTCCAATATACACAAAAAGCTTCAATCTCTACTTACTTGTTTGCTCTGTGTTTTTCTGTTTTACCTGACTTTACCTTTAAGTCTGGATGGGGGATCAGTCCCAAGACTCTGCAGCGTTGTTCCTCAGAACTTGCAGCCTAAGCAGTTTTTTTTCTTTCAGCCACTCTGGTAATTTCTCAGTCACTGAAAGGGGCCATTTCATAGCTCTGGTATCTTAGGCTGGGAAATTTGCTCTTGGATGCTTTTGGTGCCCCTGCAACCCCTCTGATTTTCCTAACGTCCTTGCCTCCTTTCGTGGGCTAAAGAAAGTACATGCTTTCTCTGTGGGAAATGATTGGGAGATTAGAGAAGAGAAGTTGGTTTTAGTCCAAAGGGTGGTGATATATATTAGCACAGTTTATAAGATAAAGCCAAATCTCTATTCTCTGTTACCTCGTGAGACTTCAGCCTAGGGCTAAATGCATCCACAGACGAATGCTCCTTCTTGTACTTCTAAGGGCACCTCAATGTGAGGAAGTTATCCTGGAATGAGATAGGGTGTGAATGTAAATGCAGTAGCTGTTCCAGCATAACATCCTGTGGAGACAAGGTCTTGGTAAAGTGACTAAAAGCAATGGAATGACTTCAATGGAAGCTGAGGACACCGAGCCCCCACTGCACTCCTCCAGGCTCAGCCAGCCCTGTGGGCAGAGGACTGGCTGAACACTGCATCTCCCTGGCCTCTTTTTTTTTGGTGGGGATCTGCTGTCTCACCATCTTTACACTGGCCGCTTTTCCTGTCCCTGTCACTTGTGCAAATTGTGATTTACTGTTTATTTTATCAGTTTTTTATCAGTTCTTACTATGAGGTAGAGGGTGACGGCCAGTAGTGTTACAGCAGGGAGCTTGTGAATGCAAACCATAGCTGGTGAATGATGGGGACTCTTATCTCTGCCACCTCTTACTGGTTGTTGTCATTCCTAGAGGTTCTAACTCAGACTTTGATCACCTCTGCAGGTTTCTGTGATCTGTCACACTTGAAATGGTGCAAAAGGAAAACCACTGCAAGGAGAAAATTTGTACTTGTGCTCCTCTTTCAGAGAAAAGATGAAATATTAACGTACTGCTTGCAGTGTCGGAGAGGTGCATCTGTGCACACGCTCTTCTCATGGTCCTGCAAGAGTTAAAAATGACCTTTCTTAATGCTTGTGAAGTTGCTACACCAGTTTGTAGGCCTATGCTGTGTGATTCAGTTGTTACCTGTTCTTTATGGTCTGCTGAAAATTAGTGTTTATTTTTAAAGTGCCTTTTTCCAGATTAAGTAGAGCATTAATTAGTCGGCGTGAGGAGCAGAGTGCATTATTCTACCGCAGCTTTCCATCATGTCAAAAACTCATTACCAGATGGAGAGATCATAAACAAACACACATGGCTGCTGCATGTAAATCTTCTGCAGGATAAATTACTGCTGATCTCTTCTGATTAGATCGCTTTGTCTTCCAGCTCATTAATACACTTTCAGCCATGAAGGATATTTAGGTGCTAATAACTCATAAAGCAATATACAGAAGGGCATTAATTTTCTGTATTTGTTAAGCGTATTTCAACCAGGATTTTTTGCCTGTGGTCTAGGCTACTCTTTTTTTATCTTGAAAGAGCAGTTGCATAGTCAAAATCTTCTTTCAGAGTTGGTATTTACTTGTGCAAAGTCTGCAGTGGGATATACAAATAGTCTTCCCAAGGCCACACAGACACGATGCTACAGAAACCAACCTGAAATCGTTAGGCCAAAGTCTTTGCCGGCACAGTCCCCGGGGGAGTTACACCAGCAGATAAATCGGCCCAAGAACGAATAAAACTAATGAAAGCCAGGAATTTAGGACCCAGTCCTGCCTGTTACCGAGGTGTTAGATCCCACCACAGTAATTCCCATGGCACTCCCTGGGACCAGTCCCTGCTGTGCCAGGCACCTCAGCAGCTCCTGTCACCCTCCTCTACCCAGGGGCAGAAGAGGGGCAGTGGGAACCCATGCTCAGAGCAAGGGGGTTACAAGGACATTAGAGGCAGTGTCCTGTGCTTTGTGGCAGATGGTAACCACCTCAAAGTCACTGTAGATTATTGCAGGTCTCGTTATTTCCAGTAGGCAGATGATAAATTGTTAAGTACACCCATGCGCGGACATTGCTAGACAGCATCTAACAAACTGGAGTCTTCCGGTCCCTTGGAAAAGGAATAGTCCCATGGCTGACTCCAGTGGAAGAGCCCATGTTTCCTACCCCTCTCCCAACCTCTCCGAGAGCACCGGCCTCCTGCTGCCTGTGCTGCCGGCCACAGCTTCCTGCCCGGCAGCCTTAGCAAAATTATCCAGCAGGGATGAGTAGCCTTGTACCAGACACTGACATTTCTTCATATTTTCCTTTTGCTGGAGACATCTGTATTTAAAAGATAGGTGGAAATCCACAGTGGCTATCAGTTTCATCACCTGCTCTCTGCTTGTATTATGGAAGCCCCTGGCTTTCTACATCAGGTAGTTAACAAGCTTAGATGAGAAATGCAGGTGGTTTACACCTTGGGAACAAAAGATCCTGGTGACTGTGAAAACGAAGGGCAGTGGTTTGTTGAAGATCTTTATGTTAAATACACGTGAGTTTGGGAACCCAGAATACCACTACTTCTGAGAGGTGCTTTCTGCATAATAACCTAACTGTAATTAGTTTAACTGTTTAATGTTAATGCTGCATTTAAGATAGAAAGCACCAAAGAAATGTGGCATGCCAGTATTAATCACAACACCTTTCTGTTACCAGTGGACATATTTTAGCATTCATAAATGAATGGATTGAATCCTGCATTAGAAGCAGTGTCTGGTTCTAATAATGGGTCTCACTGCACCCAAAGTTTTGCAGAACCAGTAAGTACCATCACCTTAGAGTCGAAAAAGGCCCTGTTTGTTGATTGAACATGTTCTGCTCAATGATTTATAGCTTCCATTTAGCTTCCAATTATTAGAACCAGAGAAGTGTTTTGGAACGTATTTAAGCATGTGCTTCACTTCAGTCGTGTTTACTGACGTCAGGGGAACCCGAAGCAGATGCGTGTGTGCTTTCAGGGATGCTTTCTTGAAACAAGGCGAGGAAAAGAGAGAGAATTCTCTCCTTCCCTTTTTGGCTCTCTTCTTTTCATGTGTGAGTAACATATTGTGTGTCTGGTTTTGTTTAAATTCATGGATGGCAAACAACCACATTCTGTGAAAACTTCCTACTTCTTCCCATCCTTCTTTATGGTTTGGGGTTTTTTTGTTGTTATTGATATTTGGGAACCTGCAGAGACAAAGTGATGTGAAACTCGGAGGTCTTTACGGAGGAGTTTTTTCTAGCAGTGTTTGTGTAAAGCCCTGTGGTCCCACTAAAGCCCCCCTAGTTCCTTTGCTTGGCTTGCCTTTTTAAACACAGCCTTTGCATGGGCTAATGCTTCATTTACAGGGGGTCTGTCAGGAGAGAGGTGGCGGGGAGATGGATGGGAGACTCTCCCAGCTCACGACAGCTGATTTTGAATTGCATCTTTATATTAAAAGAGTGCTCCTGAAGCCTGTTCTAATCTTCTGTAGCTCTCATGAAATACACGGCCACTTGTTGGTACGTTACAAGTCTGTGAACCCAGTAAACCTGTTGGTTCTTCTCAATTTACTGTTCTTAATGTCCAGATGACTTTGTACCCAGAGATTTAAATGGCAGTAGCACTCTTTACATACTTTAAAATAACTCTACAAAACATGACTATACATACAGACTACTTTTTGAAAGGGAGAGAAATCAATTGTATTTTTGTTTGGGGATTAACTTTTGGGGGTCTTTTGTAAACAGTGAAGCATTTCCTGACATGTTTGCGACAGCTCAGCAGGATGTTTGTTGGGCTTGTGTGTGTATGTAGCTGCTAGGTGGCCAGCCCTGCCTTGCCAGCTACTCTGTGACAGACCAAACAACTGCTAAGTGACAGGGCTGAAAATAATTTTGCTGTTTTCTAGTGAAAGTGTAAAGCTGAGACTCCTCTGCCGTCGTAAGTTTAAGGGCTGTTTGCATTGCATCTAAAATATGCTGTACCTTCTGAAGGTGAGGAGAGGAAGATTTTGTGAATAGCCAACAGTGAGTGTCACATCTTTTTCTCTCCATCAAAGTCTGGATTATGTTGACCCTAATTATGAAGCCTAGTGTTGGTCTGAGATTTCAAACCCACCCTTCTGTGTGCAAAAATGTCAGCATAAACTCTTGCTGAAGCCGCATAAACTTGATCAGGATCTTCTTTTAATAGAGAAATTGTCTTACAAAATACATCTGTTCCTAATCATTTTAAGAAATGCCTTACAGCAATTAAAGCAATTGCTTAGAAAATAATACCGGGAAAATATCTAGCACATTTTTACTGTCTTTTCCCCTTCTAGATATACACTGTGTTAAAGAGAAGGATCAGCAGTCCATCAATAGTACATAAATTAAGAAGTCCCTTGGTGGTGGCTGACTTAATAATCTTAAGTAGTATGTATTAGCTAAAGGGGAATGGGAAAGCAGCGCGTACGTTCACCGTGTGGCTGCCTTGCTGTAAGGTTGTCAGGCAGTACTTATTTATAAATCTTCCAAACTGAAAAGAACTCTGATAAAGATTACCGTGACATGACAAATGCCAGCTATAAATAGATTTTTTACTTCCTGCTTGTCTCTTCTTTCTCCTGCCCTCTGTACTCCTCTCCAGCACACCACACCGCCAGGGCTGTGCAGCTCCCCTAGGTGAAGGTCACCTCTTGATAGATTTTTGATCACCACGTAAAGTTCTCCTGTTAGTATGTGGTCCCCATTTTAACCTCTTTGCAGATTCCCCCGATTACCCCAAATCACTTTCACATGGAGCTGAGGTTAAGCTTTATTTCTCTTGGCTTGTCCCTTCTGTAGCAGACACTTCCTCTTCACTTTGAAAGGACAAAGCGATGTTCAGCTGCCTGGGCCTGCGCCCAGCGTTTGATTTATACATTATTTAATTTCCTTTAGAAAATTGGAAGCAGAACTTTAGGAGTGGAAGTCAGTCCTTTTCATTTGTTTAAGGATCTTTTAGGGCTAATATAATCATCGATAGTAGATGTCAGCATGATTAGGGTGACTTAAGGTAAAGCAAAGAAAATTGAATACCAGGGGAAATTCTTTTGTAGTGGAGAGGGTGCCAAGATTTATAGCCGTGCGCAACATCTGCGGGTTATGAATTGTGGCATTAAAAAATCAAAATGGAAAATCATCAGGTTTGTGAGTGACACGCTGAAGACTCCTGCCTCCCCTTACTGCACAGCAGGCTGGGGCAAGAAAGGTTTGGACCCTTTGCGTGACATTTGCAGCCGTTTCTTGGACTGTGGTGCTCTCTGGAACTTAATTCAGCCAAGTAACTAATTCTGCAGAAATTCTTCAGTTAGTCCGGAGGTTTTCATTTGGGCTGACTCTGCATTCACTTCTGCAATTAGGTCTGCACATGCCGTGAAGTGACTGCCAAGGCAATTTGAAAATTTCTCATGCAGTAGAGTCAGGAAATTAAAAATTAACTCTGGAAAGGACATCATATAATATTTGGCAGTGTGGTGTGAATGCTGTGTCCACTGAGGGGTGGAAGGTCCTCCTCTTAGAAAAAAATAAAAATAAAAAAAATGTATGAAAGTTGAAATATGTCTTCCATGGGATTTGGAATGATCCACAGCTGAGGGAAATACCAGAAGGGGAGAGGCCTGTGGCGTGCATGTGCTTATGGATGCACTATGAATTACTCGTGGCCTTTAATTTAACAAAATAGAATTTAATGACGTAGAGTGAGACTCCCACGTTGTTTCAGGGCTCTGTGGTGCTGCGGCTGCTGTTCCCAGTGTGCTTATGCAGGGTGGGAGGAAGATCTTAGTGCTGGAATGTCGCTGTGATGCTGCACCCATTACCAAGTGTCTCAGAGTTCACAGAATGACTTGGGTTGGAAGGCACTGTCATAGGTCACCTAGTCCAACGCCCCTGCAGTGAGCAGGGACATCTGCAGCTAGATCAGGTTGCTCGGAGCCCTGTCCAGCCTGCCCTTGAATGTTTCCATAGGGAGCAGAATCTTTTCTCTGGCAGAGTTTATGCTCTGATAGATAAACCAGCTGCATAGCAAGAGGCACACCTCTGTAGGAAACCTTATGGAAACTTCCATTTTTGACTGTCCCTCAAAGCTTGGGAGCACCTCAGTTGTGCAGGCCAGTCCTGTTGCTGGTTGCTCTAACATTTCTTAATGGCTTTTGAGATTTTTTTTAGTTGTGGTCCTTAGTTCAGTTACAATTGACTTTCATCAGCTCGCTCTTGTGGCATCCTCTGCTGTGCTGCAGCTCTAGCAGCTCCTGTGGCATCGTTCCCTTCTCCCTTGACCTCGCACTCTATGGTGGTTGTTAGATGCTATCCTGGCAAATCTTCCCGATGCCAGGAGAGGTAGGAGACACCTGGAATTATCTCAGTGGCTGTGTAAACAGTAATACTGTACATGACAGTGCCTACAGATGGCCTTCCTCAAATGTTAAGCACCTACCTAACGGGTGTGATCAGTCTTGCCTCCCTCTGTCACTGCTGGGAAGAAAAGCAGGGGCCTCTCTGCAGGACTTGGGTGGCCTGAGGAACCTCCTGGGGGCTTGTGGATTTGTGCCTCCTGTGCAGAGGTCCCAGAGCTGCTCCTCTTTGATGTAAGGGCTTGGAGTGGGGTACATTGGATCTAGAGCACTGTGGACAAGGACAGCAAATGTCATGGAGCTCTAGAGGGATCCTCATGGCTGAACACTGCTAAGTTTAAATTTCCTGCATTTCTGGCATTAAATTGTTTGTGTGCCATGCTAGTCTGCAACTTCTTAAGTTCAAAACCTGTTAACATTAAAAAGCAAGCTGCATGCAACATGTAGAAAAGGAAAGAGAGACTCCTCTGCTCCCTCCCTATGTGTGCTTGCAGAAATGTTGAGGATAAATTTTGACATGAAAGCATCTTTGTTAAGTGAAGAGAAATGCAAATTACCCATTTTCTAAGTCTTCATAGCACTGGAAATTTGCATGAACATTGTCTTGCCTAGACAAGGAAGGGGGGAGGAAACCCAAGAGACCAAGGAGGTTTTCACAATAATGTGGCATAAACTGAGAAGGAGCTCAATGAGTATGAAAGAGGAGAAATGGAGGAATTTGCTAAATTGGATCTGTTATCCATGGAGTAGCAGATCCAGTGAGAGAGAATGCTGCAGTGACTTTTAGACATGACATGGATTCAGTTTGCTCAGCTGCAGGAGGCACTCAAATGAGAAGTTTTCATGCTAACAATGCAGAAGCAGATGCTGTATTAATCTGGTCACTCATAACTTTTCACTGAAGGTAAGTGACAGCTCTGACAACAGGTTCTTACATTTTACCTTGTGCCGCCTCTGTCTGTTTGTTGGTTCATTCCCAGAGGGATGGGGGCAAGCTCCTCCACTGGTGAGGGAGCTGGTGCTTTGGGATAGTTGTGTGAATCCCTCAAGGGATGCACTCGGTGATTCACTGGGCTGGGGAGTTTGAGATAGGAAGCAGTGGGTCACGTTTACCTGTGGGCTCTGTATGCAGTAGGCACAACAGGGGTACACCTGAGATGTGTTTTCATTGAAACCAAAAGTGGTTGGCAGATAGGCTGTTATTGGCAGTAGAGTTGTATTGTTTTGTGACTGAATAATTCAAAATACCGGGTTTTCTTTAAGCATGCAAATCTTAAAAGAGTAGCTTGAGGGTTGTCAAGTCAGAACACTGAGATCCCTGGGGTTGCCCACCTGAAAGGGCCACTCGTGAGGCCACTGCACCAGTGAATATCTCTCTATATTTGCCAAGCTTATACTTTTATTAATTAGATGCATGTTAAATGGGCTTTTGAGTTGGCAGATGAGTGAAAACCTTTGCACAAGTGAAAGCATTTGTCTGTAGGTTCAGTATGTCTCTACGCTTCAGTGCGCTTTAAACCCACTTGCTGCTGTGGTCTCATCCTCTTCATGCCCTCTGAGCCTTCCTCCCTGCCTGCATCCTGCCTGCAGCCTGGGTGAGCCAGTTCAGGGTGCTAAACCAGCAGAAAATACTCTCTTCTCTCTTACTGGATTAATTCTCTGTTGGTCAACCCTTGAACAGGCTCATCAAGGGGCCAGATCAACGAGAGGTGGTGACCAGAGCACCACTGGTTTAGACTGGCTGCTGGGCCATGCTGTCATGCTTATCCTACTGCTGTTTTGTTGACTTTCTGTTCCACTAAAATATACCCCTTACATAAATCTTTTAACTCAAGGTAATTGCTGATACACCACTTCTCTTGTTTCACAGATTTATATCATTCATTGGGGTTTTTTTCCCTTGTTCTAATTACTTTCCTTTTCTTGCACAAGCAAAGCGTGCATTAAAACTTTTAAGTTCTTTAGCAGCCTTTTTGCTTCCTCCTTTAGGAGTAATAACTGTACACGGAGGTATCTCGCTGTGGCTAACAGCATTGCTTTCTAGGTCTGACTGTCTTCCCAGGCATATTCTGCCTCCCTGGAATAGAGGCATGCAATAGCCCTCCTCCCTGATCTTCCTGGGAAACATGAGCAGCTGGGTACCATGGGAAGCTCCAAGAGGTAAACTTAGAAACAGCCTGAAAATTCCTCTAGCATTCTACTGAGGAAATAGATACTCCATGGGAGACATCTCTCACCTTCCAGGAACTGAGAACCCAATAAATAAAGGCAGGAGAGCTTCCATTAAGGACATTATTCATCCTGCAGTCTAAAGGCCCGATGCAACAAATGTCTTTCCTCACTCCCTGCCTCAGCTTCAGGATGTGCATGCATGTGTAAATAGCCATACAGAGACCTAGAAACTAGACTTCTCTCTTATGCTCATAGGATCTGTGTGCTTCCTGTCCAAACAGATAGAAACATGAAGATTTGCTGGACCTTCTGGCCATTATTTTCAACTGAGTTTGTTTGCTTTTACTGTATTGTAGTATGCTATCTCATACGTAGGTAACTACAAGTACAGTTGCTCTTAACCTGCTGTGCAAGATCCAAATCAGAGACAGTATTTGCCATAGTTCCAAGGACGGGATGAAAAGGAGAGTTTAAAAATAACAACCTCCCACCTGCCCGCTTCCAAATCTGAAAAGAAAGTGAAGGCAACAGCCGCGTAACACCTACACCGGACCGCTTTCCTACGGTGGAAGCTGCCAAATCTGCTTTGTAGTTTTTTCCTTTTGTTTTGCTTTTCTAGAGGGAAACTCCTGACAGCCACAGCTAATGATGTCCTCCGAGCCTGCTGGTTTTAAACTGTTCGTTGCATAATTCAGTCTGTCTTGCTAGCGGCGTTCGGCAAAACAGCCTTGGCTCTGTGTGCAGGTCCTCTGCACTAACAGCTCACTGGGAGTGAGAACTCAGGATTCTCTTAATTGCTTTTAATTAAAATGACTGCATGCACACACACACACACGCAAATGTATAGGAACACTGTTTTTCTAGTGGCTTGGCTTCCTTTTCCTCATTGAAGGGAAGAAGTTAAACTTTCTCATTAAATGTTTATATAAAAATGAAATAATTCTGAGGTTAACCAGAAATGCAGCTTAATCTTGTATAGAAACATGTGTGATATTTTTTCTATGATTTTTTTTTTTTTTAGTTGCACGAATATAGCTAAAACTTGAAGTTGGCAGAGAGTGCTGTTTAAAAATATTTAGTCCCAGCATGTAAGAACTCGTTTGGTTACGGAATTCCTTTGTGAAAGGTGCAGCTATGCCACGTCTCTGCCAAAGTGATGGGAGCCATATCGACAGAGCGCGTCTTGGAAAATAGCTGCATTTTGGGCTTGTAGTTGCAAAAGTTAAAGTGGAATTTACATGTTTTATATATTGCTTGGAAGTATACCACATCTAGTAATGTTTTTTAAGAGAGGAGAAAGAAGGAAAAAAAGGAAGCTTGCAGATGGAGTCAAAGCTTCGCTCTGTTAGAACATGTCGGGATGAGCAGAGGTATGTGTGATGACACTTCGCATGTACCACTGAAGGCTCTGCTTTATTCTCTTTAGCTGTCATCGTGTGCTAGAGTTGTGACACATATGCTTAATTCTGGCTACATAACCTCATCCTTCCCTTCTCTTCTCTGGGCTTGTTTAAGGTTTATAGAATAAGAGCTACTGATACATGTGATACTGTCTGCTGCCCAGGCACAACCCGTGGTCTGCTTTTGGTACTGTGAGAGCAATTCAGTGCAGCACTTTGTGGTCGCTGCTGTCTCCTTAATCGTTTCCATGATGCCACTGTCCCACAAAAGCAAGCAGGTGGTTGTCTGGCTGGGCCCCTGGCTGGCACACCAGGCTCTGCAGCCCCCCACAAGGTGGCTGTGGCCACTGTGGAAAGAGCTGAGTGGGACCCATCGTCCTGGTCAGACCAAATGTGGCACAACCACTTTATGTCCCTGTGCAGCACCTCAGGTGAGCTGTGGACACCCACATATGTGGCCGCAGGCACATCAGTCTGCAAAGCTCCATGAATAAGCAAACTGTAGCTTGAATAGTGAAGACTTGGGCCAGTCTGTTCTGAACTAAGGTTGCTTACAGACATCATTAAAGGAGCTGGTTTTGTTCAATTACATTTCCTTAACAACTTCATAAAAGAAAGGAGGAATAGCAAGAGATTATTTGCTCAGCCTGTTGGACCAAAGATACACATAATACTTGTCCCTTTTATTTCAGAATTGCAAAGGTAGAGTATCCAGTGTCCACTCGTATCGAATGTCTCTTTCATAAACAGGGAAGAAAGAAGTCTATCTTTACAAAAATAATAACATTTCATTCTAGATTGGCTGCAATACAAATGGGAACTCCTTGGTTTGAAGGCAGTGTTTGTGAATACAGAACTGCACAGATGTACACACTTTAACTTGAGGGAAACTAATGACGTTTGGAAACACAGTTTCTTAGAGGTCAAAGAAGCATCTGTCTCAGTGAGGCACTTGTGTGGCCTCTAAGTGCCTTGCACACTTCAGTTAGGAAAGTTTTATAGAACAACGATCGTGCATTAAGAAAATTCTAAGTAAATTCACTCAAAGCTCCAGTGGTAGGTACAGTACATGAGTCTGAGGAACAAATGGATATGGTATGAAAAACATTATCCTGATAGAATTTTTTTATTTCTGGTTGGAACGGATTATTTTGCATCTGCAAAATACCCAAATGTATAACCCATCCTACTTAAATCTACAGATCATAGAAGGGAGAGGAATAGAGATGCACATACAGGGGTGATTCTTTGTCTTTCAAAGGTTAGAACAAAATTTATTGCAAGGTGATCATTTATTTCATGGTACTGAAAACTTTTTCTCCTAATCAGAACAAGATCTGTAGTGATCCATAAGAATTTCTCTTCTCAGAGAGGAGAGAAAAGGGTGTTTTATCTGTTTTGTACATGAAATGGTAAAGTTGAAAAATGAGAAGTACTAAATTTAAGCCTTTCTGAAATACCTCAGAAACTCTGCTAGTTAAGAGCCTCTGAGTTTAGTCCATTTTATAGGAAAAAAAAATAGTATTTGTGTGATCCTAAAATAGTATTTTTATCTTTAACAGTAGCATGTTGAAAAAAAGCATTATTGAGGGTGCATCTCCCTAGCCCAGCCAATATCATGCTGCGGTACCTGAGCTGGTTCAGGCAGACCACCATGAACAGCAGCAGCAGTGCAGGGATGCTAAAACAGGTTAAGCAAGCACAAAATTTCATGAAGCAATCCGGCAGTTCCCCAGAGGAAGAGACATCTCTCTTGCTGGGCTCTCCACCCCTTCCATGCCAAGTGGTGCTGGTCAGATTCCCCCTGTGAGCCCAACTCAATAACCCAGCAGCAGGCAAAGTCTTTTTTTTTTTTTAAAGGATTAGTTTCCTGATGGTCTGCTGCATTGAATCCGTTAATGAAAGGGCCAGCTTAGCACCAGAGCCAGCACAGGAGAGGGGTGGGAGCCTGCAGCCAGCAGCGGGTGGTGCAGCACAAAGAAGGGGAAAAGAGGGGTCGCGACGTCCCGCACTTCGAGCAGGGGTGACCTGCTGGGTTGGCAAAACCCTTTGAGGTATTTACCAGCTCTGCCCAGCAGTGCCACCAGCCTCCTGGAAATCCCTTGCGGGAAGTCGTGCATTGCTGGAGTCGCACTGGATTGAGATATTTATGTCAGTTTTAGAGTACAGTCAGCAGCCTTTCCTTGCTACTCCCTTTCAGCCTCTCTGCGTGCGGTGCGTCTTCTCCTGATGTGTTTTCTCGCTTTGGAAAGGTGGCTCTGCCCACCTCTGTCCTCAGTGAGGCCCTGGATCCTGGGAGCCTTCCGAGTCCCCGGGTTTCGCGGGGAACCGGCGATTGCTCCACACAGAGAGTGAGCTTCTGGCACAGGCATAAGAGGAGCTGCCTGACACGGGCAGGGGTCTGCTGGAGTGAGGAACAGATGTCCTGACCCGGGAGTTATTCATGTCTTTTTAAAACGCCATGTATGGACCTTTTATCTCTCCTTAACAGAGCGGGGAAGCAGACTCCTCAGACCCGTCCACAGTCTCTTTGAGGCTGCCTGGCAGGCGTGCACGGCGTGGGCGCGGAGTCTCGCAGGTAGTCTTCATCCAGGAAGCACCACAATTTGCCCTATTCACGAACCGCAGGGTACTATTCTGTTTCCAGGCTCCTAATCCCTCTTACACACAATCCTTTACAACTTGAACTGGCGGGGTGGAGGAGCAAGTTAAAAAGGGAAGGAAAAAGGAAAATGAAACACAATGTACAGCCAGGCAGTGGCTGCCAGTTAGTGCGCGCACAATCGACACCAGCTGCAGCCCAATTAAACCCCACATTCACAGGTGCTCCCAACAGACCCTGCACTAACAAAACCACTTTCTTGAAAATACCTAAGGCTTTAACACAGAAGCTCATTTCTTTCTCCCTCCCCCATGCCCCCTTTATTTTTTTTTAATTTTTTTTTTTATTAAGGATTCTTTAAAGCTATTTAGAGCACTTTAAATACAAAGAAGCTGAAAAGGACTTTCAGTCCACGGGAAAGAGCTGGTGCTTAATGCCAGAGCGGGGGAGAGTCGGGCAGGCTGAACCAGCCAGTGTAACCATTGGTTTCGGCAGAAGGATGGGTTGTGCTGAATGCTGTTTATTCAGGGAACGGTACCTGGCACTGGGCATTTCATTGTTGCTGGGAGTGAAATGAGGAGGGAGGGAGGAAGGGAAGGACTAGGTTGTAAATCCCTCTCTTCTTGGGACTCATCGTTGTTTGCACCATAGCTGTGAGCTGGTGTGTGGCTTTGCTTATTGCTGAGCAGTGTGTGTGGTTCGGATAGCAAACTGGTTCTCCTTTCCTCCCGGGATAACGATGCCGTTGCCTTTTTGACTTTGAAGTAGGGTTCCAAATTAGTTGTTCATTTTCTAATCTTAATGCACTCATTCAGATGATAAATCAGCCCTTTAAACAATGATAATCTGGTTTTAATACATGAATACAAAATGATTTCCGTGCTAAGAGAGGACAGCATACTAATGCGTAGGCCAGTAATTTGTTCTTATTCCACTGAAAATGAGAACCATGTTTGTTAAACTTGCATTATAATGATGCCAATAATCAGATGAGGTGTATTCTGGTACTCATAGAGCCAGTAGTATTCAGCTGCACCTGGCTGGCTGTTCATCTCTGCAATAACACCTCACCCCTCAGTAGTTACTGCTCAATTACCTAGTGCCTGGTCTGTTGCTGTTTAATGACCGTTGTTTCTGACAATTATTTAATGACTTCATTGCTGCTTTAACAGTCAGTGCTGAAAGCTACCCGGTATTCAGATGCAGTCAAAAATACCTATTTTGTCCTTCGAGACATCAAGCTGCAATCTGCCTTTGGAACAGGACTGGGACATTACTCCTATTCCCTACAACACAAAGAGATACAAAGGATTGCATTTTTTATTGTTTGTTTGGTCTTTTTTTTTAATCCTGAAAAGGTAAAATGGTGATCCCTTGGATTTGTATTTGAAAATAATTAAGAATTGTCTTTAAACTGGCAGATAGGTATTGTTGATTCACAGCATTCATTTATAGAGGCAGGCAGAGGCTATCCATGTTGATAAATGCAATGGAGAGAAAAGAAAATCACCCAGGCTTCAGATCCACAAGTATATGACCTAAATTAGATGTAATCATTCAGAACAAGATACTGGAGGTAGTGTGGATAATTTTCTGAGAAAAATCACCTTGGTACTAATATGATGGCAAATCCAACAATAGGAAAGGAACTGCAAGCCACCCAGAAATGCTGCTGTGCCGTGGTAGATGGAACTAAGTTGCCCAGAGATGTGGTAGGAGCCCCATCCTTGGAAACATTCAAAATCAGCTTGGACAGGGCTCTGAGCAACCTGGTCTAGTTGCAGATGTCCCTGTTCACTGCAGGGGGGCTGGACTACGTAACCTTTAAAAGTCCCTTCCATCCCAAACCATCCTGTGATCTAGATGCAGCCTCTGGTTTTGGAGAGCCACTAAGCCTGGGAAAGATCCATGCCTTGCTGCAAAACCACTGGGGATTTTTTTCCCTTTGTTGACAATTAGCCCCTTGTGCCACCTTTCTTTCCTCTTTGACTCACTTGACCCAATCTATGTTGTTTTTTAATCTAGGCAGAAATAACATTTTAAACCCCTTCATTTTCTTGGTCTTGTAAGAAATGCCCTCACATGACTGTGACAAGAAATATTGATGAAAACCCAGTAGCCCTTAGGCCAACAGCGCAGCAGATTGCAGCAGATGAATTCACTCTGGTTTCACTGTGTTTGTATCCCTACTTGTGTTTGCTTTCCACGAGTGATTTAGCTTTACTAGATAGTGAGAATGCTTGTGAGGACTTTCTGGTTTTTAAGTTTGCATACTTGAACGAAGAAAAATAATCAAACTTGCCTTGTCGAATCTCTTACCTCAGAAATGTGATACTCTGGGTTAGCCAAGGAATGGAAACAATGCCATGTGACCAGACACGAGGCCCAAATTTTAAACACTGTGCCATAATGCCTGCCATTTGTTACTCAATAATATATAAAAGATTCAGTCCACAAAAATTCTGCATGCCACCAGGAAAAGAGAGAACAATAGTTGATGCCTTAAAATTCTTTCCTCTTCCTTTAAAAGCAGCTGAAATGCTCCCGGGAAGCCAAAACAAAATTACCCGTTTTCTGGTACTTCCCCATGTCTAATAATTTTCAGTTATCCCAGAACTTATGGTTCAGTCTTTAAGAGGAAAATTAAAACAAACCCTTCGGAGGTTAATTGTCGTCACTGTTGCCGATACTCTTGGCAGAACATAGAGAAGATGTAAAAGCATCATCAGAACTATCAGCTGATGGGCAAATTCCTCCTAAACGTATCAGTGTACAGATGAACCAGGAAGAAATAACACTGGCAGCAGCGTTCCTTCTTTTTTGGGTCTGCCAACTTGACAGTCTTCAACTTCTCCTTCAGTTAAACATCGTCTCCTAACAAGCAAATGTCTTGTGCTGTAGTGATGCCCTGCTTCATAATTTTGATGCTGTAGATTGGCGATGGTCTCTGTGAGTAGAGCAGGACAGCCACAACCTGCTGTACTGAGGTCTGCGTTTTCTTAATAGTGGCTCTGAAACCCCCCAGAAGGTCTCTTCATTTGGAGGAAAGCCTGCCCTTAGCGCAGTTCATCGAGGGGAAGTGGACCCCTCGTTCAAAGCCCAACACAGGTTTAGAGTCCAGGATACTTGGGATCAGTCTTCCCATCAACAAGTCTTCTCCCTTTGGAAAGTTTTCTGGGTTTGGCGTTAGGAAGGGATGGGGGGAGAGTTTGATTTGGTGTGGCTTTCTTTTTATTTTTCTTTCAGTAGCTTTATATCTGCGTTAGAGACAGGGAAGTAGCCACACTGTCTACTTGCAGAAAAACTTGGGCGTAAAGACCAAGATCCCTCCCTTAACTTTCAAGAGGATGTATTGCTTATCTCCCCAACAAGCTGGTGCACTAAATCTCAGCTGCGCTTCCACGTTTAACTGTCTCTGAAGTCCTGAAAAGCATTAAAATGCGTAACAGCCGTGTTTAGCTTCACTGCTCATTAGAGCAGCAGAGAACTAATAGTAATATTGTTGTAACTTGACAAAGCCATCTAAATCCATGCATGTTTTCTTGTGAAAGCTTCCTAAACATGCTGCTAAATCCTCTAAAAAGCTACTAAAAGGCTTTGGCAACCATTAGCACGGCATAAGCGGGGGAACTCTTTTCAGTAAGTGAACAAACAGAGAAAATATGCTGAATAGCTGGACAAATGTGTTTCAGCTGGCTCTTTCATTTACAGATATAAGGGAGCAGTCAATATCAATCACTGTTTTCCCTGTTGCACTGGAAATCACAATATCTCTTTTCATTCCGCAAGCTCTTTTCACCACAGTAATGTGTCTTTAGAGTGACACTGGCATCAGTCTGTTTCCGCTGTCTGAAGTCCAGAGAGCTTAAAAACACATTGCGGGGTATGAGACCTTAACCCTCCTCCCCTTCCATACACCCCTCTCCTTCTAGCCTTCCTTTCTGAATTAATTGTTTTTACTTCTTTCCCAGCATAAAGCTGAGAAAGAAAAGTGCCCGCAGAGCCTGGGAATATCTGCTCTTGCACTTTGGGGACAGAAAAATGTATCACTAGTTGTTGGGAGGGTTAATTTATCAGGTGTTGCAGGGAGTTTAACACAAGGTAATACGATTATGGAGTTAATTTGCAGTGTACAGTAATACGAAATGTAACGTTACTGTGGTGTGAGTTTCAAGCCATATCCTGTTTCTTGGATGTCCTCATCATCCACAGCCTCATATATTTAAAAAAAAAAGGTGGAGAAACTCTGCTTGTGAGTACCTGGCATGTGGAGTATGTTGATATTCCTGTTTGCTGTCTTCCTTTCAAGTAATATATTTTAGAATAACAACACTATGTTTTGGCATTTTTTTTTCACCATTCCTTTGCAGATCGCAGCAGTCTGTCGAGAAGCAGCCCTTCTAGCCCTTCAGGAAGACATAGATGCCAAATCCATCCTGGGACGGCACTTTCGGTACGCGCTGACCGTCGTGACCCCAAGGATTCCCGATTCGTTAATCCGGTTTTATGCAGATTATCAGCAGCAAAGTGGACTGCACGCGCTTTGAAAGGCAAATTACTACATCCCCCCGTTCACAGTGTGAATGGCAGACTTCCTTTGTCATACTGTCAAAAGCCAAGGAATTTTGTGTTGTACGTGAGCGGAGTGCCCGAAGTTTACCCAAGTGCATGTACGTGAGCGGAGTGCCCGAAGTTTACCCAAGTGCATCATCGTCGTCATAAATGCCCATGTGGAAGCTTTGAGTCTAACAGATGTCATCCAGAATTTTTATATTTCACAATTTCAGTGGCATAATCTGCATTTTAGAGGTAGTAAGATTGCTGGGTTAAGGCACTTTATCCAAGTGTCCATCCATCCATCAAAAAATAATTACCAAATTCTGAATTTTGGTGGATTCTTGGCCCTGAAGAGAGTAGCAGGAAGTGTTTGCATTTACTGCCTTCATTTGCTCCATCCTCAACCACAGCTTAATCCCAGGGACCATCCCAGTGAGGTGCAGACCTGGGGAGTGGCCTTGCTACAAAAAAATGCTGAAAATGGTTCTGACTCTTGATTTATGATCTCCAGCAAAGCTGCCAAACAGGCTTGCTGAACAGAGCGCCTTCCGAGATAAAGCTGAGGAGCCCTCATTAATTACAGCAGGACGTTCCTCTTTGGTCTCACACAGCTCCTTCTTACACATCCCGTGGCTAACCCGAAACCTCTGCCGGGTGCCAGCCAAGGATTGCTGGTGCTGGTTGTTTCCATCAAAATAAACAGGAATGTTGATAGGTAAATTAAAACTGGCCACTTAAAATCCTAATGAATCTTAATTAATGAATAAGAAAACCTCCTGCGAAAACTCTTGTAAATGACCACAAAATAGTTCAGGGACAGATAAAATCTTTTCAGTTTATTTCTTTGTTGTATGACCTGTTGAAGTGAGGACAGGTCCTTGGGCTCTCTGCTCTTGCACCCGGTATGAAACTCAATTAAGCAAACTCAAAGCTTTTTTTGCCCCGGCAAAAGAAAGACTGAGCTTTTCTATTCCAGGAGTGAAAAAGAGAGGGAAAGGTAAAGCTAAACCAATACAAACTTTAACAAAAATGTTAAAAAAAATTTAAATAAATTTAAAAAAAAAGTGACAAACCCCAGAATGTCAGTAGGTAATCCTGTGTTTCCTGGTGTTTTGCAGGTAAGTAGAAGAATTTACAGGTCAAAATCTTAGCCAGATCCTGTTTTCATTCTTGGGGTAAACAAGAAATATAGTTTCAGGTTCTGTGTAAGATTATTTTTTGGATTTGTTTATTATGGTTCTGAAAACCTTTCTTGTGGTCATTATATATGTATTCATGAGAAAGCCATGATTAATTAGGAATTTATATAATTTTATGAGAAACTTGTATATATCTGTCTGAAGAGAGATATCTGCTGTATTTACTCATCAATAAGAAATTTAAAATGTAATCTCTTGGCCTTGGTTATGGTTTTTTTCTCTCTACTTAGTTCCTCTCTGTGCACAATTTGTGGCTTTAAATGGAAATCTGCTATTTCTAAATTACAACTTTTCTATTTTATTCTAACCCCTCGTTGCTGTAATTAGCATTTCATTTTACTGCTGCTGAGAAGAATTAGAGGATGAGGAGAAGCAGGTCGATTACTTGGGTCATCTGATGTATGTGGAGGCTTTTGCTTTTTTGCAACATTTTACTCTTTAATGGTACAACAGACAGAGAGGATTAAGAAAATTAGAAACTGGAAAAGTTGCCTTGGGGATCAAGACTGCATTTGAAACTACTTATCTTTCTTTTCTAAATCCTATATCTCCAGCTTGAAGCTCAGGATGTGAACTGTTCATTGTAACCATTACATAAGTGCTGTTTCCAAAAATCAAATGCCGTAGAGTTACCCCCTGGCACTTTCCTCCAGTGTGTGTTCCTGAAGGGAGGAAAAATTTTCACTGCCAATAAAGAATTCCCTTTGTCATTTTGTATCCTAAAAATAATTCTACATGATTCTCCAGATGAGTAGATGGCCATTCCTTGGGAAGTGCTTAAATTCCTTGGGAACGTGCACCACGGTGTGATCTGAACTGAGAAGCTACGAGAGAGGCAGGGAGAAGCTGGCTGCCCTTCCCCTGCGTGGGCTCCCATTGCCCTCAGGGTGAACGCTGCACTTTGAGTTTTAGGCCATTAGGAAAGAACGCTGCCCACCACTGCTGCTTTTGCCTTGGGATAGACCCCATCCCTGCAAACATTTATCCTCTCATCTGCACGGCACCAGGTTTACCCACATGGTACCAAATCTCTTGAGACACAGGTACATGCCTGAAGTGATTTTAAGTGCAGGAAACCTCTTTTTATCATTGGCTTTGTGGAACTTGATTTTTTTTTTTTTTTAAAGGAAGATGCTGTTAATAAAAAAAAGAAGCTACGGCAAATTAGTAAAGTCCCCAGAAGATTTATGTTGCTCCCAAATATTCTTTTTGGAAAGCCTATCTAGTCTGATGCCACTCAAAACCTTACTCTGTTCCAAGCCACAATAAAAATGAGATTTAAAGAAGGGTATGATGATTTCCCTTCTCATTCCTAAAGACAGATGGCTTTTATCGTGGACTAGCAATTTGAAACTCTCTTATCAGAATACTGCAAAACAACCAAAAATTCAGGGTTTGGTCAAAGCAACGTCCTCCAGTCTGGAGAGCACTTTTGCACCCTCAGCCTCTCACTGGAACTTACTGATGAGGGCACTGTAGGACAGAGCACTTCCAAAGGATCTTCTGTTCGCCTGTCATTTCAATGAGTGTGTTTTAATTCAGAGCTGAACTTTTCACAGCGTGTTTTACTGAACACATTGTGCCTTGGCACCAAGTCAGTTTGCTTGCAGTGTGAGGCCATATAGGCCTGAACACCTCTACACCTCAGAGTCAGTCAGAGACAGGGGCTTTCTCTCTTCTGCTGGGTTAATCACCTGTACTGTTTGGATGTTTCCATGAGATTTAATTTTAATAAAACAATAGAGGTTCAGGGAATGCAGGAGAAGACATCGAGAAGCAAACCTCTCTCCCATCCTCTCTTTAACTTAAGTGGTTCCTAGACTTACTCCTTTACGATCTAGAGAAACACAGTCTTTTTCCTGCCTGCCATTATCTTTTGGAGACAGATTTTGGCCCAAATATTGCTTGAGTTGCAGAATTGCTAACACTAAATAAGCTTTTCAATGTTTCAGGCACATTTTGTTTAAATACCGAGTCTGACTTTCTCCTCCAATAACAACGTCTTGCAAAATGGCATGAAATGCCTTTTGACAGGTTTGCCAAAAATGACCAGGAGAATATTTATGATCAAAATGCAAAAATGTCTTCACTTCACTTGAAAAAAAGTTCAGTCCTGTGTTCTCCCTAATGCATAAACCAGATTCTCACTGCGAGTACGATATGCAGTTCTTGATCCTGGAAAAAGAATGCAGTTTATTGTGGATAATTTTCCTACAGTCTCTAAAAGAGAACAGAACATGAGGTTTACTGAGTTCAGGTGCGAGGGCGAACACTGGGGACAGCACGAAGATAATTTTCAAAGATAGTTCTTCAAAACATTGAATTTAGACTTGTCAGCCCTTTCAAATACTGTGTCCTTAGAGTTGATTTTTCTGGTTTGTGTATGCTGGCTCTTTCCTTTTAGTTTCTTTACTTATTTTAAATGTCAGAGTGCGGTTCTTCTCCTCCTGAAAACTGGGCACGTGCCAAACATAATGCTGCTGTAACTGAGCATCCGCTGGTTCGTGCTGCGGGAAGGCTGTCTGGGGATGATGTTTCACTGAGAAGCAGGCGTCAAACTCTGGGCTGGTGGGGTATGGAGAGTGCTAAATAGAAATCCAAACTGTAAAGCCTGGTGTTTTGCCTTGCAGTGCCCCGTAAGGTGAAGTTAACTGATGGACACAAGTTCATGGGCAGGAGAGTGCTCTCCATATTGCAGCAGGCAACAGGGGGACTGCGGAGGAGACTCACCCTTATGGCTTCTGGTGGTTTCTGACTCCAGAAACGTGATTGTCTGGGTGAAACAGTATTAGCAGTACTAAAAAAGCAAATGTCAGTGGTTGTGGTAGCTCAATATCTAGTGCTATCTAGGAGGGAAGTTAAAAGGCATTGTACTTGGAAGCTGAAGAGTCACACATGTGCCTGCAAGGTGGGCACCCGCTGTCAAAACCTTGGCAAAAGCCCCTGAAAGAATTAGTAAAGCAGACACAAAGAAGTTGCCTTGGTGCCTGTGATCACAAAGCTGGGGCAAAAGTGAATGTGCTCCCTTCACACTTCTGTGCCTTGGGATTACTCGTGTGCTAATGCAGTCAGGGGCCGGGACGTGGGTTGCGGTGTGAGCTGGGTGCTGCTGGGAACTGCCCTGCGCCTTGCCCTGCTCATCACCTGGGTGACGGGGAGGTCCGCTGCTTGCTCACCACTGACAAAGCCAGCATGTAGGGAGAGACAGGGTGAAGGAAGGGGGTAATCAGTACACTTCAGCTACTCTGAAGTGGCATATTGGCCACTGGACACAGGAGCCAGGTGGCCTTAGTAAAGCTTTTTGTAGCTGCTCCAGACTCTGTCTTAAGGTCCCGATCCATGCGGAGCTAACCCGTATAGAGCTGCTTTGGAAAATGGGCTTTACGTTGTGATTCTTGTATTGAATGTTGTTGTTATGGTTGTGGTGAATTACAATAATTCTTGTCTACTATGAACCTCAAAATCTTTTGCTTTTGCAGATTTTTTTTTTCCCTTTGACCTGAAAGATAATACTGCAGGTGATCTAACACATGCAGTTTAATAAAGAGCTCTTGCTAGGGAGTAGGTGCAGAATCACAGTTGTAGTTGGGTGAGGTTTGAATGGCAGGTTAACATCTGGAAGACAAATAGTTCAGCCAAAGCCCACTCTCAATCTTGGGGTTTGTGTCTGCTCTTTCTGCAACTGCTACCTGCTCATTTATTAATCCTTTCTGCAGGAACTCGGCCAGGCGTTTTCTCCAGGGCTTTATGTGTTCTGCGTTAAATACTTTAAATTGTGTCATTCTTCCCCACGGACTTCAACCCAAGGGCTCCAGAGTCCTGATAGGAGGAGGAGATGTGTGTTTTCTCTGTTAACTTCTGCGCCATGGACCGGACCGGTGAGGGGGAGAGAGCCCCGCTCCGTGGTTGCGTGGCAGGCCTCCAGCAAGAGTGCAGGTGTTGTGAGAGAAGGCAATGGCAACCAGATGACATTCCTTCCCCTTGAACTAGTGTGGAGCCATTGCTCAAAAAGATTTTGGGTCCTTCCAACAAAATTTGAAGCTAGTGTGTTGACTGCATGTGCCTGTGTAAAACCCTTGGCAATAAAGCTTGGATTCATCTAAGTAAAAGATTAGGGGAGTGGAATCGCGCTCAATCCCTTGGCAGTCATTGGAAAGACACTCGAAGATGGGCCAGACAGTGATTTATCCCAGCTAAGAGCTGAACTACCTTTCTGGAGGTGCTGGAGGGGTAGCTGATGCCAAGAGGGGCCCCATGACGCTTGCCTAAAGAAAGCGCCGAGAGGTGGATGGAAGGAATTGAGAGCAGTAACTCAAAATACTGAGAAAAATGTTTTATCAACTTGGGCAAATATCTCCTGTTTGCATAAATGGTTCTAGAAATGCCACAGTTCTCTTCCTTTCAATACCTCTGTCTGTGTGGCATGGGCAGTGTGCTCTTAACCACCACTCCCCCCCCCTTTTTTATCTCCTTTGCTAACACAGAGGAGTTTTCACATCCCTGTTTTGTAAAGTAAATGGCTCCAAAAGAGTGGAGTGTGGAAAGGGCTTTGATAACCTTCAAGGTGAAACACTTGTCAGCTCTCACTTTATCCAGGAACGGATTATCTGGGCTGTGGAATAATGAGGTCATGTCTTTTCCTCCACACTGCTGGCAAGAGCTTCAAATTTCACACAGGGATGGCTGCTTGCATCAAGCCTGCTCTGCTTAATGCTGTTTAAAGCTACCCCCCTTCTCTGTCAGCGAGTTTTCCCCAAACTGAGGGTGTGAAATGCGTCCATACAGCCTCATCTGCATTACACGTGAGGTGTTTTCCTGGTGCTTGGATAGCTGTCTGAACAGAGAACCGGTTGGGTTTGCTGCAGAAGTGCCAGATGCAAGTAGCAGAGCGAGTGGCGGGTGCTGCTGCAGCTGCCTCCAGACAGGTGCTGTTGGGAGGAGCGCGGAGGGGGGTCTGGGGGGCCCTACAGCTCTTTTCAGGTGAGTATCCCAGTAGCCAGCTTGCCTCCAGTCTAGATCTGCAGCTTTAGTGCAGGGCTATGGGCAGGGAGAGTGGCCAGGGACATCAAAGATCTCCAAAGCACACAAGTTGTGGGTGTTAAGGCCTATGGGTGCTTAAGCAGATTAGCAAACAAACAAATCCTTTAATATTCTGGAATGTTTCCTCACCACCTAAGTAGGGATTATTCCACCAAATCAGCAAATTCTACCTTTCTACCCAGTGTAAAGCTTGCCGTTCAGATAGCTGTGCTCTTTAAAAAGCAGTGCTCACATTTAAAAAAAAAATAAAATAAAATACAAGAAAGTATTGAAAACTTCTGTGTGGATGTCCAGAAAAGCACAGACATGTTAAGGAGACCCCGTAACCGAGGTTACTACAGAGGATGCTACACCAGGAAGGTCACTACTACAGCAAATGGTACCCCTAAAATTTGCTTCACTGAAGTCGCTACCATTTGATGGACACACATGTGACATCACTCGCCCAGCAGTTTCTTCTCAGCACTGTGAAATTCTTCGTTAAACTCTCCCCTTTCTATCTGAAAAGTATAGAAGCAATCGGTTACCTCGGTCTGAGTCCACTTCCAGGCTTTCATCCTCTGTCGTTGTGGTCAAAAGCTGCTTTTGTTAATATGCAATGCATCATAGTGACCGGTTCCACTTATACTACAAAAGGGTGTTTTATTTTCCGGAGGGATGAATAGTAATCGAGGATCAGCTGGTAGTGCCAAGTGCCTTGATAACACAATTGGCTGCATACAGCTTTGTTAGGCCCCTTCCTGCACTTGCTGGAGGGACTTAAAAGAAGATGGTGGGAGAGCTGGTCTTTACCTGCTGGCCTCTTGGGGATCTGAAATTGGGGGACACTTTTTCTGCTGGTGAGAAGGTAAGAGCCCGCGTGGGAGCATGTGGAGCCCTCACTGACTGACAATGGTGAGGGGAGAGTGGGAGAGGAGACAGATAAAGAAAATAAACAAGTGAATGAGGAAGATGACCCTGAAATCAAGCGCTGGCGATTTGAATGTGGAAAGGAGGGGGGTGCTGGAGTTGGAAGGAGACAGAAAGCGGGAATACTGATTATAATCAGAGCAGGGGCTGATTGGTGGTATTTTGATGCTGATTTCGGTGTGCTGGGGAGCTGAGGGAGGGCTACAGTCACCCCAGCCCTATGATAGGAAGTGTTTCATTGCTAAGCGCAGAGGGGACTCCGGCTTTGATCTTGTTAACCCCATCAGCACTAGATTAGCAGATGTGTTTCTGGAGCTTAACTCTTTCAGGCACTTAAGGTGTACGTGAAGTGGCAGACATTATGATTCATACTTTCTTTGGCTTTTGGTTGGGTTTTTTAACATTAAAGACTAAATTCTCCTAGGCCTGTCCTAGCTTCTGCACTGGTCTTGCTGGTTCCCATGCAGCAGGAAGATCACCCTTGCAGTTGCTTTCTTTTAAGAAAAAGAAATTCTCCTATCTTCCCTCTCCCCTCAGAAATAGGCTTTGTAGATGGGGAAAGATAAGGGTTGCAGCAGGACAGCACACAGGGTTTGCAGCACATGGAGGTGAGACTGCTCTGAAATCCTTGGAGCAACAGCTCTTGAAGTGCAGCAAGCCCCACGGGTTGCAGAGATCTCATTGTTTTATTTTTAAACTACCAAAAAGCTACAGATGGAGAAGGAAAACCCATGGCAACAATAACAAACTCTAAGAGTTTGGGTTTTTTTTAGAAGCATTTGTAGCCATGAAGAAGATCTTGTACCTTCAACAGACCTTTTTGTTCCTCACTGCTGGTTTTCATGTAACTTTGCTTTGTCCTCTCCTGAGAGGACCTGGTAGAAGGTGCGTGGCTTTTGAAAAAGGGTGTGTTGAGAAGGTGATGTGAGTTTTGTGGAGGAAGCTGCACAAGCCAGGAGAAGCAGTGGGAGGAGAGGTGATGTCATGCCATGCCATGCCATCCTTTCTGCTTTGCATGAGAGTAGGGTCCCAGAACAGGGCTTTTAAGAACCCTTGGTGCAGCCCTACCCTAGCTGGAGTGAGAGCAGTGGTGCTGCACGGTGCTGTCTCCAGAGGCAGGGCTGGAGCAGAGCTCTGAGAAGAACAGCACCCTGGGACTGATGTTCTGTGTGCTGCACTAAGCCCAGGTGATTCAAGAGAAACCAAGACAGTGCCCTGGATGATTTTAGTGGCCATCACTGATGGTGAGCCCTGCTACACTGCCCAAACAAGCTTTAGGCCATTTGCTGTTAGAATCCTCCTTTTTTTCGCCCCTGCCAGCAATGTAACAAATTCCCTGGTATGGAAACAATCTCAGATTAATTTGAAATAGTCACTACATTGGCCCAAGAGTTCACCCAGGAAGAAGCTTGTGCAGTGTGATGACAAAATCAGCCTCATGCTGAGCATCAGCTGGAGGAGAGGATTGTTAGCAGCCCATAGGCTTTTGTTCGTTCGTTTGTTTGTTTTAAAGTCCTGAAGATTTACACTACAAAATAAAAAAGCCCTAACCCTGTAAAAGAGATAACTGTAGATTAAATGAAAAGAAAATTCTTTGTCGGTTCAGGTGCCTGTTATCATCGTGTCTAAAATGGGAATGTATGAAACATTCAACACAACCAAGTGGGTTTTGTCTGGTAGTTCCTTCAGAAAACTGCATGGCTGACTATTTGCTTTGGGTGTGTTTTCAGAAGTGCTTATTTGGAAGAGCATACTGGAGATAGTTTTGCATAAAGATGTGCTTTGTATCCTGAAGTCAGTTCCGTTAGGTTTGCACTTAGCTTGATTTCTGGGGAATAGTATCTTCAAAATTGTGAGTGCCCTGTAATTTTAAGATGGATTTATCCTGTTGCTCTGAGGGGAAACACTGCAGCAGAAGTTGAAGAAGTTGAGACAAAGCCATGCAGACCAGGACTATCAGGTTTTGAACACCGCTCTGAAATGAATAAGGATCCTGTAGTGCTTGGAAGTGTGAGCAAAGTGTTTCTAAACTCACTTCTCTTTCTAGGCACCTTGCCATGCACTGAAGCAACTCACGCTATTTTTGCAGTAGCTCCATTCACTGGTCTCTAGATGGATATATAGGTAGATAGACACACCAGTTGGTCCTCACAGGGAAGGAGGAAAGCCTCATAAGACAAAAGAGAGAGAGAGAGAGAGAGAGAGAGAGAGAAAAACCCTCTGAAAAGTGAGCGTGGTGCAGTTATCCGAGAGCTGCAGCAACTCTACTGCAGTGAAGAGCAATCACAGCAGAACAACAGCGTGATGTCCAAGTTGCTCCTTCACAAACACCTCCAAGTGCTCTCTGCTTTGTGCAAGCCTTGTGTCTGTCCTGCCCATCCTCCCTCCAGCTCTTGCCACCACCCCACTTCATCTTGAACTGTCTAGTTCTCATCTTTCTGGTTATTTCCTTCCTTGGGTTTTTGGGCTGTCATGAGCTGAAGTACATCTATATGCATGAAATATATCTAAAGTTATGTTCCTGCTGACATCCTAAGCTCCTGAAATTTGTACTATTCTTTCCAATCACCCATGATGCTAAAATCATTCTTCTGTGGATAAAATCGAAGAACCATGTAGGACATGTTTTCTTTCTCTGAAACTGAGGCTGGTTTTAAATGAAAAGTTTGAGGTTGTTGTTGGTTGGTTGGTTTTTACCCAGACTACTTTCCCCACATCTAGAAATAGCGGTTCTCTTTTCAGGTGAAGTCAAGAAAGTTAAACTACTATCCTAGTTGGCTCTTCCTGTGACACCTTTGGAAGTCATTTTTCCCCCATGAGACCTTCTCTCTCCCTCTTTTTTGCAAGATACTTTGAGATCTCTGATTAAAGAATAGAGTAGTATAGTAGTAAAGTTCTGCTGTTACATCACTTAAAGGCAAGATCGTGGCTTTGATGGTGGTGTGTGTGGAAGGAAGGTGATGGTTGCTACAACTTGCTGAGACCCTCCAGTTGTAACACACTTGACCTGCCTTTATGAAAGGGCTGGAAACAGAATGTGTGTAAGAACCTCAGGTTTTTATTCTCTGTAAAACATAACTATTTGAAAGGGTGACTGGAGGGTTAAGATGGGAAGAGTAAACTAGTAGTATAATAACAAATTAAATTAAAAAAAAAAAACAACTAACACCCAAAACCAAACAAAAACAAAACACACACACACAAAAAGAACAAAAACCAAACCAACACCGATTTAACGTGTTATATAATCTCTGTTAAACTTGCTCTGGGAAATACTCCAAGAGTGAGTGTCAGTCTCCATTTTGTACAAGTCTGTACATAACCTTTATAAGAATTCGTATGAAGTTGGGTGGGGAAACGGTGAAAGGAGAAGCTGAAACAGAATGTAGGCTGACTGAAGTCTCTGTGATGGAGCACTCAAAGCAGGAATGGAGGGAGGTTTGCTCCTTGGCAGCTCCTTCCACAACCCACCCCCCCATCTCTTCCCAGCGCCTTAACCCACGGGTGGGCTTCCCAGCGCAATCCCACCTTGCTGTTGACATCAAGTGGCAGTCAGAAAGGTGTACTAATCTCATAAGTAATTGCTGCTTTGAGATGCTATGGTAAAAAATAGTCATGCTTCTCCCAGATGGATGCTGCCATGGGCAAGTCTAGCGTGTTGTTTATGGCCCTGTCATCCACCAGACAGTACCTATCAGTCTGTGTTTGCTCTGCTGCTTACAGGTATAGCAATTAACTTGATGACTGCTAATAACACAGGGCACGGACCATACCACAGAGCTATTTCTTTTCCAGGAGCTCAGTCACTGCCTGTCATATGTGTGGATGATGTTCACTTCTCTCTCCTCTGAGAATAACTTGCAAAGTGGTTTGAAGGGCAGTGTCTAGATGCATAGGGGGAAGGTGCTTGCCATCCTTCTGTGAAATATGGGAGAAGCTCTCAGCACAAAGACAAGTCCAATTTGATCGATCTACCCCTCCTGCTGAGCTTTCATCATCTTTTGTTCTGTCCTTTCCACCTTTCTCATCTGGTGTTGACAAGCTGCTTCTTTCCCGTTCCCTGACAGAAAGGATTGTTCTCCTCAACACAGCTCGGCAGAGCAGCAAGCAGTGCTGAAAATGCTGATGATGCAGATGGGATTTGGCACATGGCACGTTTCATCAAACGAGCCTGTAATACAGCAATGTTCATAAGCTGTTACTGTTCACCATTTCTGGGGAACTCTGTGGGATATCTGTGCGATAAGAGAACAGGATGAGGAGATTGGGATTTGACTTTTCTGCTTTTATTTGCTAATGGCCAGACCATTCTTCTGATAAAGATAAGAAGGTCTCCTCAGGGAAAGTAAATTGTGAAAAAGCACATTGCAAAAAGTTACATTGCACTCGGTTTGCAAAATAGGCCACAATCCAACTTCCACTGAAAATGATGAGTGTGTGTTAAATGTTGTAAGAATTGGCCCCCGCTTATAACTGCAAAGTACTTCATGAAGGCCTTGCTTTTGTTTTCCTCAGAAGTTTGCTTTTTGGTAATGATCTTTGTCAGGAAGTCAAGTGGGAGCTAGATGAAACAATGGCCTGGTGAGGGTAGCACTGAGTGTTAATAGAGTTTCCTAAGCCCTGGGTCTTGCCTTGTGCTGCTGCCAGCTTCAAAACTCAAGGGAGTTGGCTCCACGTGGCTCTGAGCAGTGTCAGCAGGCTTTAAACAGCTCAGCTGGTCTCCATGTATGTTACTTTTCATGAACCTACACAACTTTATTACCAAGATTAAAAATGCATTTAATGTTAGTGAAGTCTGCAGCACTGGGAACTCCAGTATCTTTCTTTTTTTTTCTTTTCCTTTCCTCAGAGTAAGTTGTTTTTAACAAGTAAGCTCAGTCATTTAACCTCCACCTCCACTTCACATATTTCCATGGTTCGTGGCTGTCTGTGACCTTCTCAGTGTCTCCTCAGTGACGTATCTGCCTCATCTTTCAGTTTTGCTCACAGATGTGCCATCTGCTGCGTGCCTTCTGGGTTTGCCCTCCACGTAACAAGTAACTTGTTTGGTTTTCCTGACACGGTTCTTCCTTTCTACTTCTCTTGTCTTTGGGGCAGGGGAGGATATCTCCCGTCATGATGGAAAAGCCTTTATGATGAAAACTAATTTGTTCCTTTTAATCAGAAAAAATCTGCACTTTTGACAATTCATGTTGGTATGAGAGAGATGAATATTGAGATCTATTAGCTGTTTCAGTGGCAGGACTAAATTTTAGTGTTATTTTAAATGCCAAATATTTCCTATGTTTCATTAAGAAGCTATTTCGTAGGAGTTCTATTTTTGAGTTCATCTGGGGTTTTATAAAAGCTTCAACTTACTGCAGCAACCTTTCAGTAGTTATCTTTTATACTCGAAACTGCCACAACCAGTATATATAAGGTGATAGCAGTAATTTATTCTGATGGAAGTTGATAATTGCTATAGAATTGACTTGACATCTAGGTAGCTTTTAGTGCTAGGTGGTATGTTTCAATAACACTGCTAAATAAAAAAGACAGTCTTTCAAGAGCTACCCAGGAAGGTGAGACGATAGGAATTCTCCCTTCCTGCCTCAGAAGGAACTCTCTGAGCAAGTGATTTTTAATGTGTCTTCCTAAGTAGTACTGAGCAATTTTAATTTAAAGCAATTGGCACTCTTGAAAATTAAGTTTACAGGAGCTATTGTGTCTACAGGAGTATCTGGAGATTACTCAGTTTTTGTTTTGTTTTATTTTTTCACGTGGCAAGTTTAAAATAAAAAACCAAAACAAACCACAAACAGCAAATGCTTTTGAGAAGTAATTCTTGACATCAATCCAGCTCCAAAGATGTTGTTTTTCATTTGCTTCCCATGTTTCACACTGTTTGTGTGATGAAATGTGAGCAGTGCTGTACAATACCTTCAGCAAAAACTCAGAATACGGTAGCAATGTACTGAAAACTGTGTCTTGCCTGTGTAAGAATATCATAGACTTCCAGATAGATTTTTCTGGAGATGGGGTGTTGGGAGAAAAATTAGAAAAGTATTATTAGTTTGCTCTAAGAACAGAATGGGGTTTAAGCTTTAACAGATCGATGGTTTTGGTACTTGCCCTCTACAGAGCTGAATAGTGATGACAGCTACTTCACTTACGATACAGTTCTGCCTTTAATTTCAGTATCTTTCTCTTACTGGGATGCAGCAAACTACCAGTGGTGCTGCTGTGCTCTTGTAGAGTTGTGGTGAGAGATTTTTCCATGTCTTTTTAACCATAAAAGAGTAAAAGAAAGGTGTGGGGTTGGTTCGTTTGGGGCTTTTTTCCCACAAGAAGCCAAAATCTTTAAATACTTCTGTGTTAATATGGCTGATGCTGCAACCAGAAATAGCCAATTCATGGTCCAAAAGCAATGACAATGCCCTGGATATTTGAGATCTGGGTCTCTAGGTATGGACTTTCCTAAACATCGTTTGGTATCATACACCTGTATTAAGGCTCAGGGGAAGAAGTCTCTGTGAAAAAAATAATCACTCGGTGCAAACTTCTTTTCAAAGGATTCTCAGAGAAACTTCCTCCCTGTTTGCATTCCAGGGAATCAAAGGTTGTCTGTTAAAATCTCATTGAAATGCCTCTCAACTGGTAAAGCAGAACCAAGAACGTGGCATAGACATTGAGTTACTGCTGCTCTACAGAAGCTGTTACAGCTGGGGGGGACCTAAACTTCATTGTTGACACACTGTTCTCCAGAATGACCAAGGAGACTGTGTTCATTAGGCCAACCTCATCACTCTTGCTAAAAGCAGTCTCAGGTTTCCCTGTATATTTTCAAATCAAATTAGAAACGCTGCTCCTGAGACCTCCTTCAGCTGACAGTGACGGATTGCACAACCTGATAAATAGTAGGCATTCCTAGAGGTGTAATACCCAAGGTTAGATAATAAAAACATACAGAGAGCCATGTATTTAAATTAGCAGCAAGCTTTACCCCTTCCTCTGATAAACCAGTCCCCACCTGGGGAGTGGACAGTTCTCAGGCAGAAATGGGAAAGCGTTGTTCCTCAGTTGGTTTTGAAGCTCAGTGCTGTTATTCCATCATGGTGGATTTCCTCTGGCTAGTTGTTCATCAGCTATAATTAAAGGAGCCACCTCCTTTCACTCATCTCTCAGCACGTACTTACACGGCTAGATCAACAGTACTTAATCCCACCAGGAGAATCTTTGTAGCTCTACCTGTTTGTGACCTAACTTGGATATAGAAGAAAGCAAGAGAAATGGAAAAACAGGCTTGCTGGCCTTTAGAAAAATCAGAATGTACCTAAACTCCTGTAGTTCCAGAAATTCTATCAACCAGGTTTCCTGCACCTGCTGGATCAGTATTGTCTTCACATGAATGTTGAGGTTTCCTTATTTCTGTTGTGCATGCTAAAAATGCAGCAGAATACAATTGGGAAGACTGGGATTTGATGGCACAATACAGGAATCCAGCACCTTTTCAAAATCTGTTGGACTGATCTGTGTGGAAGGGGAGAAGTGAGAACTGCTCCACTGCACCTGGTTGTGTTTGGTGCCCTCTGCCAGAGCAGCGGGCTGGTGTGTTCAAGGGCTCCAGCACCCAGCTTCCTCTGGGGACCTGGGCTTTGCTCAGACCTTTGATCTCACGTGGGGAGGAAATTTTCACCTGGTAAAAACTTAATAAAAACCATTGAGCATTCACTGAGATACCAGGCCCTCAAGTTGAAGGAGATAACCAAACGATAATTCTCTTAATTGACTAATACTTTTCTAATGTGGCTTTGTAGTGAGGGGTCTCTGAGAGCAAACAAACACAGCAGAGTCAGGACTAAGAAATTCTTTGCTGTGAGGGTGTTAAGGCACTGGATTCAAGTTGCCCAGGGAAGTTGTGGATGCCCCACCCGTGGAAGTGTTCAATGCTGGGTTGGACAGGGCTTTGAGCAACCTGGTCTAGTGGAAGGTGTCCCTGCACATGGCAAGGGGATTGGAACAAGTTGTTCTTTAAGGTCCCTTCCAACCCAAACCATTCTCTGTGATTCTATGATTTTTAAATGTGCACAATCCAAAATTAAAAGAAAGAAAGTAGAGCTTTCAGTTTCAGGAGGCCTAACATAGCCCTCTCTTCAGGTTCTTAGACCCTTCTTTCCACATCCTTAGTGGTATTAGAACTGTAAGATATATATTTATATAGCTAATAATGTAGTTAACACAGGAATACTCCTGTTGGTGAACACTGATATGGAACAGAGCTTGTTTAATCTCTGTGCAAGGAATCACATCTCAATGGATAGAAAAAGGCAGTTTGCAGGAAACAGTGAGTCGCAGGTTATGCAAATTACAATGGTTGTGAATAAGTCATTACTGTATCAAGCAATAATGACAATTCCCCTTTTTCACAAAGGTCTTTATACAGGCAGATGAAGAAATATTAGCTAATTTGCTAAGAGTTATGAGTAGAAAGTAAAGAAGACCCCCTCAGTACCTTAGCAGAGTATCTTGAGTGAGCACAGACAGCACAGCAGCTAAATGTGAAGTCTGCAGAGACAGTTCTCTGAGGAGACATGTAAATGTACCAGTCACTACACAGCGAGTGAAAGTGGAAAATGCTGTGCTGTGGCCTGCACTTAGGAGAGTAAAGTTTTACCTCTTATTAGGTGCCTTTACTGATGCGTTGTTTTTCCTACAGCTTTTCTTCAGTGCTATTTGTCCTCAGTGTCATTCCTGACAGCAGAAGCTCCTTTGCTATTCTTCACAGCAGAAGCAAGATACCATTAAAACTACCATTTGGGAAGGCTAAAAAAATCATATAGATTCCACCTAAGGTGCAGCTCCTCCAGTATTTCTCACTAATCCCTGTTTCTCACTAATCCCTGTTTACCAAACCGATCTGTCAGTGATTCAGAAATAGCTCATGTTTATCACTATCCTGACCACCAAACCCTGTATCTCCTGCTGCTCATTGGGCCTGGGAGAAATCCCCAAAGAGAACACCGGTTCCTCCAATAAGGTGTGGGAGGTGGGGAAGGGAAGCACGCTCTCAGACTCTCGGCTTATTGTACAAACCTTTGTGTTTTCCTTTTAATCTGTGCTGAATTTGGTCACGGACCAAATACATAGCTCTGCAGCATTTCCTTGGTAGTTTGGTTCAATGTTCAAACATTCACAAAGCAGGTTCATGTCAAGGTTCATCCCTTTGTTCTCGGAGGTTTTCCTGGCTGCTGCCTTTTACTATCTCTTCTGCCTCTAAGAAAAACTGTTGTTATCTTCTGAAGAGAAAACTCAAGATTGTGTTTGTGACAGAGGATTTCCTGTGTGCCTACATCCAGCCTGTGTGGTGACGGCCAGGAGCAGCTTCACGTGGCTGTGCTTCTTCAGAGACCTTTAAGAATAGTCCTTGCACAGAAGCTGAAGAAATCCCCAGCTGCTGGTGCCTTTGATCTCAGATAAAGGTCAACCTGTCTAGCAGAAAGCGTGATCGGAAATACAACCTTACATCATCCTTCACTTTCTCTTCCTTACCCTGAAATGATTCACTCTACCTTTCAGGGTATGCCTTCACCACAGCACCTATGGTTTGTACTACAGCTCTTCAGAAGAGTTTGGTTTCATCTCATGTACCCACCAGCTTAAGCCAGGACTGCCAAGATTTTCAAAGAGCTCATAGAAACTGTCCACAATGCTCATTCTTACAGCAATGTTCAGAATCATAGAATCGTTCCAGTTGGAAGAGACCTTCAAGATCATCAAGTCCAACCATTAACCAAGCACTGCCAGCTATTAACAGCAATTGTAGGATTTTGTTGGTTTGTTATTTGGGGTTTTTTTACTATGTACAGGCTACTAGTGTAAGTGTTAAAAAATCAGTTATATTGGTCTTATCCCAACAAGCACACATTGTTTCCTTGCACTGAGTTTCTGAGGCTCTCTGGGCACTCTGCTCCAAACACCAACGCTTGCAAAGTTCCACTTAGCACAACGTCCAGGTTGCTGGCACTCAAAGCTCTGGGGAGCTACAGGTTCCAGTTGTTTCTCCCAACACCCACCTCTGCAAGGTTATCGCTGCACAGCTGGTGGGGGAAATACAGGACCTACACATTCTACAGGTAAGACTGGCGCAACAGTTTGGTATATGATTTCATTATAAATGCCAAACTGTGGGTTTTTTAATTGCTTTTGAATTCCTCCATAACTCCAGAAATGTTGTTACAGCTGTGAAGATTGGTTATTAACTGACAAATAACGTGCGTAAAGGTAAACACTTTCTCTTGCTGAGTTTCCTCAAAGCCATATGGGTTCAAGATAGTTATCACCACAGAAGATGAGTGACAGCAACAGTAAATATCAGATGCTTCAAGTGCAGGCTATCTCTCTTCTTCTCCCTGAAATGATACTGTGCTGATAGACAGCATACATCTTGCTTTTCACAGACTCAGCCACCTTGCACTGCTTAGAAGGAGGAGTGAAGTGCCAGTGTCTGGGACTGAGTACATGTCATGGAATCACAGAATGGTTTGGGTGTGAAGGGACCTTAAAGATCATGTAGTTCCAAACCCCCTGCTATTGGCAGGGACACCTTCCACTAGAGCAGGTTGCTCAAAGCCTCATCCAACCTGGCCTCCTTCTTAATTGGGATCTGTGCCTTAGCAGGGGCTGGGAGATGCCGCTTCAGGGGAAATCCAGCAGTCCATGGAAGCAGTGTTACTGGCACTGGGAGGATCACAGTTTATCCAGCTCATCTTTACAAAGGTGTAGTTCACTACCTGCAAGGGTCAATCAAGTGACCTAGAGATGAAAGCTGCTACTGGGTGTGGATTAGGAAGTAAAACAAACAAAACCCAATGACGGATTCTGCTTTTACTCTGTACAACGTGCCTTTTGGCACACAGAAGCTCGCACAAAGGAGAAGTGGCACATAACTGCAGAAGGTGGAGATTATCTCCAGCGGAAATGGGGATTGAATCACGACTATCAGCCATCGTTCAGTCTCTTGAACCTAATTCGGGGAGTTTTTTCAGAAGGATCAACTTCAGGTATAGAGGTCTGGTCTCTCTCTCTTGGCTTGTTGTCAGTGGGAAAGACAGGCGCCTTTAAATGACAGTTTGGAGCTGGAAAACAAGTTGGTTACATTGGGTTCCTGACTGCATGTCAATCCTCAAATTAAGGTTGTGCCAGGATGTAGTCATAAGGTGTGTCAATCCTCTTCCACGTTGCCAATTTATTCTCCAAAATTTTAGTTCTCCTTTTTCTATCAAAACCTTCTCGCTGCTCTCATTTCCCAGAAAAGTCTGATGAGCTGCCTTGCATGATGTGCAGGCTTGAATCTGTGGAGCACCTTCTGATCTAGATGCAGGGTTTTCCCTCGTTTCATTCAGGTGCCAAGGGACAGTAAACTGCTGCCAGTGTTCTTGGTTATTTTACTGACCTATTTAAGTCCAGTCTTGTATTTCTAAAATCAAGCTCTTAGTCTCTGCATAGATTTTTTTTTTTAAAACGGAGTTTCAGCCTTAGAGATTCAAAAAGAAAGGTGTTAAGCAACATTTTTGCAGTAATATCCTAGGAAAAATACATCCAGATTTCTGTGAGCATACAGACAGGTTGCTAAACGTGAGTATTCGTAGCCACAGACCCAAAAACCCAAGGGGCTCCGCTGCCCACTGCTACCTGCAGCTCACCCACTGCTGCCTCTAATGCTCCCACTTGTTGGTGCCACTGCAAGGATTGCCGTAGGTGTAGCACAGCTACATAAATGATGTCTTTTCACTTGTCTTTATTCAAAAGAGACTTGTTTTGTGAAAGAAATCTAAAATAGAGCATAGATAAATTTGCACCAGTGAGCGATGCTCTGCAGGAGTCACTTTTGCTCATTTCCATAGTCCTCGTGGTTCTTCAGTAGGAATTTTTGTCAGTTTGAACTGTGATAGGTTCCAAAGTTTTCAAACAGGTCTCACTGAAAATGGTTTTGTGTTCTGTACTCGCATGTCTGAGAGGCTTTTGGGGAGCAATTGTGTTTTCTAATTCCCCTAGCAGTATTAATGATGGATTGGGATATTTTTATGGCCATGCCTAAGATTTTTATGCTGCTGTTTGTCACTTGAGCCTCTGTAATTGGAAAAGTGTATTTCTAGTTTGTCTGTGTCAGCAATCTGTTAATTACAAACTTAGAAGCATCAGTGATATTTAGTATATGACCTTTAATGCATAAAGATTTTATTTCATAGAGAAATACATAGTCGAAGTGTTTGCATAATGATGGAAATAATTTTTTTTAAAGTATTTTTGGTATTTTCTTTACAATTTTTATTACAAGAAATAATTCCCAGAATTTTGTGTTCTTTTTACATCATTTTTCCATGTTCTTTCAGATGCCTTTTAAAACACTGTAGCCACTCAAAAACAACTAAACAAACAAACAAAATCAAAGATGGTATTTGGCCATAAAAGAAATGGCTTTGAAGGCATCACTGTGATCCCTTCAGCACCACGGCAGAAATGTAGACATGAACTTTGGATGGGACCTTGCAGGGTCTGGGCTGGAAAGGTGGTAGGGAAAGACAACAGGGTGAACTGCATATTCTCTCGGTGCTTCTGTAAAACAGCAAGAAGAGCCATTTCCTATCTTATGGAAGGATTTCAAGTGGGATTTGGACAGGCTGGGTCAATGGGCTGAGGACAATTGCATGAGGTTTAACATGGCCAAGTGCCAATCTTGCACTTGGATCACAACCCCCTGCAATGTTACAGGCTTGGGAAAGTGGGGCTGGGAAGCTGCCCAGCTGAAAAGAACCTAGGAGTTCTGGTTGACAGCTGGCTGAATAATTTGAGCCAGCAGTGTGCCCAGGTGGCCAAGGCAGCCAACAGCATCCTGGCCTGTATCAGAAATAGTGTGGCCAGCAGGACTAGGGAAGCAACTGTCCCCTTGTGCTTGGCACTGGTGAGGCCACACCTCGAATACTCAGTTCAGTTTTGGGCCCCTCACTACAAGGATGACATTGAGGTTCTGGAACACGTCCAGAGAAGGGCAACGAAACTGGGGAAAGGTCTAGAGAACAAGTCTTGTGAGCAGCTGAGGTAACTGGGGTTGTTTAGCCTGGAGAAAAGGAGGCTCAGGGGAGACCTTCTTGCTCTCTACAAGTCCCTGACAGGAGGTTACAGAGAGGTGGATAGTGAGTGGTATCTTCTCCCATGTGCGAGTGATAGGACAAGAGAAAACTGCCTGAAGCTGCACCACGGGAGGCTTAGTTTGGATATTAAGAACTTGTTCCCCAAAAGAGTTGTCAAGTCCTGGAACAGGCTGCCCAGGGAAGGGCCGGAGTCTCCATCCCTGAGGGTTTTCAAAACCGTGGAGATGTGGTGCTGAGGGACATGGTTTAGTGATNTCTGCTCTCGCTGGATCAGGTGCGGGCGCGTTCCCGGAGCCGGAGGGGAGGGTGCAGGGTTTTTAAGGGGTGGTCGGTGCAGCCGGGGAGGTGCGAGCGAGCTGCCGTTCCTGCTCCTCGCTCCTCTCCGCCGCACGCCAGGAGTTGAGGCGTGTGGTCTGCGGGGGACCGACCGCCTTGGCTGCGGTGCGGGCAGGAGAGGGGAGCGCTCTCGGCTTCCCGAGCCAGC
>VWZY01004279.1:320210-340109 GCA_013399075.1 Chloroceryle aenea
GCCGGCTTTGCTGTATGGTCTGTTTTGTTTTATTAGCCCGGGGAGCGGGGGGAAACAATTTAAAACGTCTTCGTAGGGGGGTGGAGGTGGTTTGTTCAACTCTTGCCGCTCTCTTCCCTGGTCTGCAGCTGGTCGTGTCAGTCTGCGCGCCGTGTTGATGTTGCGCTTTTCCCCCAAAGATGGCACTGGATGTCTTTCGCATTTTCTTGGGATATTATTTTTCATCCCTCGGGGAGCCCAGCTCCCGGTTGGCACAGCTGTAAATCTTTCCCTTTTCACATTCATTCACCCTCGGTCTGTTGTGGATTTGTATTCAGTGCTTGTGAAGGAAGGCAGCTTGTTATGTGGGGCAACTTAGAAGTGAACATGCTTGGGTTTGGGGGTTTTTGTGTTGTGTTTTGGTTTGGGTTTTTTTTTTTTCCCTTCATCTGGTAACCCTAAAGCCCACACAGGTGATGTTAAATGTAAAATGAAATCTTGCACGGCTGGAGGAGCACAAAGACGTTGTGTCCCGGCAGGAGCTGGCGCTTACACCATTTATTAGTGGTCCGAGTGGCAAAGATGCTGACTACCTGTTAGAAGCTTTCCTGCTCTTGTCCATCCCTGGGCTTCCACTCTGCTGGTGCCTTTTTCCCTCGAGTGGGAACAGCTCAGTGCCAGCTGTGGTCTGGGTAGGCAGAGAGACTTTCTCATGATTATTGGCTGAGTTTTGGAAATGCTTGATAGCACTTGCCTTTCTCCTCTCAGGTAAATATGTGCAACAGCCTGGGGACACTGAGAAGGGGCTTTTCCCCCAGCTGTCAGTGAAGGAAAGTGGTTTATTTTCTCGGTTGTCTGTAGAATTGTGGCATTTAAATACTTCTCTGAATGCTGATATAGCTATAGGATTGTCGCTGCAGCTTTCTCAAATCAGCATTGCAGTCCTTGTGTAGATGGGTGGGCAGCATGAGAAGAGGTGAAAACACGTAACATTTATTTAAAAGGTAGACTAGAAGATGTTTGATTTATTTGAGAAGCTTTTAATCTGTCTCGTGAAAATGGATTTGTTCCTTTCGCCGTGTTTCGAGGTTGGGGGGGTTTTGTTTTTCTCACCTCCTCTTAACATTCTTATGAATCCTTAGCTAGTTTTTATGTGACACCTAGTTCATCTTAGCCTTTTCAACCCCTTTTTCTTTCACACCCTGGCCTGCGGTCAGAAAATAGTTGGAAAATGGGCAGTTTGCAGCCTTGACTTATTTTATAAGAAGCCTATTAAATTCTTAGGCAGAGTTGCTTTCTTATAGCAAATGCCTTGGCCACTTGACAGTACTTCGTTCAAGACCCTGCAATGCACATACCTCACTTTAGAAAGGGGGCTTTCCAAATGTGTTAGCAGGCGAAGCAGTTGAGCTTTCTGATGCTGCAGAGTCAGACAGAAGAGTGAGTACTGTGCATGCTCTTTATTCTGCCATACAGAACACAAACCTGATGGTGCTCTTGGCTGGTTCCAGCTTAGTTTTGGGGGTGTTCAGAAGTGCTGTTGCTGGTTAAGGCAGATGTTGAGTTCAGTAGCAAATGAGAAGCACTCTCCATGTCTTGCCAAGTAAGCAAGCAGGTTAATAGTGGAGTTTTTAATTTGTTTTTAATTTTCTTTTCTTTTTTTTTTTTCAAGTGGCATGGGGTCTCCTTTGCATTCCTAATCTATGATGCCATAGCCAGACTCTCCCCATTGCTGGACTTTGGCCAGCTCCTCAGGGTTGTTGTAATCCCCTGCTGAAAGAGATCAGTACCAGGTGGCTGGGGCAATTTGTGGTTTGCCATATCGTTTCTACTTTCAAAAACTATCCCGCTCTTTATTCTTCTTTTGCCCTTGATCTTGTGTATCTGTGTATATATGTACACACACAATGTTTATTTATACCTCTTATTGTTACTTTAGGATTTCAGATGCATGCCAGGTTCCCACTGAATGCCAGAAGTAGAGATCACTACAGATGGAGCCCCAAAGTCAACATGGCAGTGGTGGTTCACTAGTGGTGATTCAGCAGCCCTCCTTGGACAGCCGGCAACGATTGGACTATGACAGAGAGAGCCAGCCAACAACCATCTTGTCGCTGGACCAGATCAAGGCCATCAGGGGCAGCAATGAATACACCGAAGGTCCATCTGTGGTGAAAAAATCTGGTCCGCGGACAGCACCAAGACAAGAGAAGCATGAAAGGACTCACGAAATTATACCAATTAATGTGAATAATAATTACGAACACAGATCCAGCCACGTGGGGCATGTGGCCCATCAGCATAACACAAGGGCTCCCGTCCTGAGCAGATCCACCAGCACGGGGAGCGCGGCCAGCTCTGGGAGCAACAGCAGCGCTTCCTCGGAGCAAGGTCTGCTGGGTCGGTCACCTCCCTCCCGGCCGGGCTCGGGCCACAGATCCGATCGGACAATCCGGACGCAGCCCAAGCAGTCGTCTCTGATTGTAGATGATCTGAAGGGCCCTTTGAAAGAGGACTTGACGCAGCACAAGTTCATCTGCGAAGAGTGCGGGAAGTGCAAGTGCGGGGAGTGCACGGCCCCCAGGGCTCTCCCTTCGTGCTTGGCCTGCAACCGGCAGTGCTTGTGCTCCGCGGAGAGCATGGTGGAGTACAGCACCTGCATGTGTTTGGTCAAAGGGATCTTCTACCACTGTTCTAACGACGATGAAGGGGACTCTTACGCGGATAATCCCTGCTCTTGTTCCCAGTCACACTGCTGTTCTAGGTACCTGTGCATGGGAGCCATGTCCTTGTTTCTGCCTTGCTTGCTCTGCTACCCTCCCGCAAAAGGATGCCTAAAACTCTGCCGAGGGTGTTACGATCGCGTCAATCGTCCGGGTTGCCGATGCAAGAACTCGAACACGGTCTATTGTAAACTGGAGAGCTGCCCCTCCCGGGCTCAGGGCAAGCCCTCCTGATTTTTGGAGGGAGGTTTACTTCCTCCAACTGCAGTTTTTCAGGTTGTAGCTGATTATTTTGTTTTCTTTCTTTCTTCTTTCTTTTTTTTTCCACTACCCCCCCCCCATTTTGGAGGGNGCAGTTTTTCAGGTTGTAGCTGATTATTTTGTTTTCTTTCTTTCTTCTTTCTTTTTTTTTCCACTACCCCCCCCCATTTTGGAGGGGGGGTTTTCCTGCTTTTCTTTCCATCTTCCCCAGCTTCAAATACACAAGTTCTTCCCTTTGCATCTTTGCTCTCCTCTTCCTGTTGACTTGGCTGAGTGTGGAGCGTTTTACATAGTCAATGCTGCTCTTTGGTAAGTGTGGACCTGGTATCTGCATCTGCCACTCGCTTTTGGCGCAGGGTCTTTTGAGTTTGTAACTGAACCACTCCTGAAAGAGACAGTGAGAGCTCACTGAGCTCTGGAAGCTTCTTGCTCTGTGAATATCTTCCCAAAGATGTTTTTTTGTTCTCAGCAATTTTTAATTTTATTTCTTTTCCTTAACTCCCTGGGTACCAAGGAAGAATAACTTCCACGAGTGAGCTGGATTGTGAAATAACTTTTTGTGTTTGTGTGTGTTCTTTCTGGAGCAGGATGTAAAATAAAGCCTTTACCAAATGAAAGGCCTGACTCTTCTATAAGCAGCCTGCTTTTCTATTTTCTATTATTTTTTTTCCCCCCTCCCTCCACATTCTCTTTTTGTCTTAACTTTTGAAACATTCTCAGTCCTGAGAATTACCCTGCCTCCTTTTTTTACATTTTCAGTGTAACTTCAGGTTTTGCTACACTATGTAGATCTTCACATTGGAGACATTATGGCTGCAACATACTCATTTGTTTCTTTTGCTGTCAGATCTTTGAAGGATATTGCTCACTCCACCCTCCTCCTCCTCCTGTTTTTATAGTCTATCAGTATCAGTTGATATTACAGTTGGTGGTGTTCATATATCCAAACAGTCATCAGGTGCCATTGAGTCACCTAAACGTTCTTGAATCCTTAAAGTTTCTTGTGATCCTTTGGTTTAGTGAATTTAGCTCTGCTCTGTACTTTATAATTTTATTCTGTCCCTGTTTTATTGCCTTAGCCACAAATTGTGGTCCTTTTTTTGTATATTTTATGTATAAAACACAAAGTTGAATCCCAACTATTTTTAAGACAAAAGTCTGTTAAAACTTTTTTTATTGTAAAGAATATTTATTATGTGAATCTCTATTATTTTATGATATTTATTGCAAAAGACTTTGAAAATGTACTCATGTCTGAATATAACAAAATATCAATACTTAACAAAATAAGGATGACACGAAGAAAGTACATATGTTAACTATAATGCAGAAAATATATTAATTAATGAAAATGGCTCTTGAGTTCTTTTGTTACAAGGACAGGTTCTGAGCTACGTGTGTGTATTGCTGGGTTGTTGGGTTTTCTCCTCCTTGCAGTCTACCAGGTAGCAAGTGATGTCCTATTGATGCTTCAAAACCACTAGTCTGTGCTCTAGTTTAGTTTACATAATTTTAAGTTTGCTAACTATATATCAAGTAATTTTTTTTGCTATGGGATATTTAATGCAGTCAAATGCATACAGGGTGCTTAACAGTGCCAAGAAGGGCCCTATTTATTTACCAAAGCATTTGGAAATACAGATGTGGAGGAAGAAACCATAACTTTGAGGCTTTTTTGTTTCCTAAAGATATACCCAATTAACATGTAAACTTATTTTAAATCTTCCTAAAGAGAACTTCTTGGCTGGTTAAATTGTACATCAACTGAACCTACCAAGCTCAAATCTAAATAAAAAGCAAGAGGCAGGATAAAAAAAACCAACAGTTGTCTTGCTGTAGTTTGCTAGCTTTGAAATGTGGGTCAAAGGGGGTGGTGTTTGTGCCTAGGTTTTCCCAATGTCAACTGAATCTATCTTCTTTCTTTAATGGCTCTTAAGGGTGACCTGAGTGTCACAGCTACTTGTGGCCATTTAACACATATTCAACAAAAAAGCTTTTCATCGAGAGAGAATGGGGAAAACTCATTCTTCTGTCCTGTGGGTCAAGGCTAACATCACAATTCTTCAGAAGTAAAAGTTTATTAAATGGATGTAATTTCACATGGTATTCAGAGTAAGTGATTCTAGAGAAACTCCACTTTAAGAACACAGCCATAACTTGACAAATGTCATATCTTGCGTTCTGAGGTCCCTGCTGCTGCTTTGAATTGTCATATTCAAGCTGTTCTGACTCCTCACATATTGATGATTTGGATAAGCTCACCTTTTGTAGTTAACTTCTGCAAATCCGATCCAACATCCCATAAGGAGCTGACTAAAAAGTTGAATTACTGATTAAATGTTGCGGATTAATTCTGTGAGGTACAAAATGAAATCATTATCTGGCTAATCCAGGAAGCCACTTGCTTTGCAGACTATGCAGTTGGTGATAACTGCTCTCCCAGCCTCAGTGTGTCAAAGTCGACAGGCTCGGAGGCTTGTGGAGTTGCATTGTAAGTAGAAGTCTACTTTCCAAGATTTGCTCTTCAAGAGGCGAATCAATGCTAAGAGGAGAATGTTTCTGAGGAGCAGACAACTTGCTTTGCAGTGCTGTCCTATCACAGATAGTTCTCTAATCATGACAGCTGCAGGCAGCCCTTGGGAGATGATGAAATCCTTGTCAAACGGTCACGGGTGGTCAGATATGACCATTTGTAAGACCATGTACTGACATTCAAAAATACTGAGCCACCTGCCTTTTTATAACTGGATAGAATCCAGCTCTGTGTTTAGAAATTTGCTCAAAGGGTGTTGGTTTGTCCTCTTCAAGAAGAACGTTGTACTGCTTACCTCGGTCTCTTTTCCAGCCATGTGACTTACGTGGGGCTTGGGTTTGGTTTGATTTCTAGCAGAAGAGAAGAAAGCCTGAAGGACCCGCATGTACTCTTAATGATTATCTTCCATGGTAAACTATGTCACAGAACTGTTTCAGATTTTTATTTATTTATTTTTAAATCAACAAAGCCTGTGCTCTAATTAGTCACACTAACTAAGGCTCCCTTTACTAACTAAACTTTGCGATTGACTTCAGGTTGCAGTTCCTTAGGAGGAAAAATTGACTTTGACCTACACAGCAATAAGAAGATAACAGTTCCTTGTATGTCTTGCACAGTGTTCTAACTGCTGGGTATCACCTAGAGAGGTCAGAGTTAAAGTAATGAGAATAACAGGCTTTGTTGTTTGTTTGTTTGTTTTCCTGGGTTAGGTGGTGTATCATTTGTAAATAATATCTCTCTATAACTTTGAGTTCATTTCAGGTCCTCTGGAATGTGGGGTTGTTGCCTTATGCTGTGAAAATGATAGTGTCTTCTTTCAGGCAGACAGATTTTGTGGAGCCACACAAGATTACATGAGAGCAGGTTAATGTTCTTCTAGTGAAAATTAAAAAACCCAACCTGGTAAAGCTGACAGGTGCATGAAGGAACCCTCCACAGCTTGAAGAGGCAAAAGTTATTTTAAATGTGCCCTAAATGGTCAATCTGTTCTACTTTCTATAATACAGCAACCGGAATGACCGCTGAGAGGTGCTGGGTTTTGTTTTAAGGGGAGGGGGGAAGGGAGGGAGCGTTGCTAAAGGCTAATGAGGTTTCTGGCAATTAGGAGACTAAAGTGCAGATTTCAGGTCTTCAAAATTTGTCCGTGGGCTTTTCAGGTTGCTTTCTACATGTCTGTAGATTGCCAGACAGCCAGTGGCCCATTACAATATAGATCATAAACATTATTTCTTAATGGTTTTCAGGTAGTTTTAAGATCTTGTTTTGAAAAATGGAGAGAGCTCTGTATAAAAGGAATGTGTAATTAGGTGATAAGTTCAGCTGACCTACTAACCTAATTGTGTAGGTTGGGGGTGGTTTGAACAAGCGGGCCATCTGGTTATCCAGGCAGAGTCCTGAAATGTGGCCTGGGAGGTCTGGGTTGAAGGAAAAGGGGAAGTCCCTCCAGCAAGCTGGAATTCAAGTCTTGGTCAGCTTAGTGTCTTGAAACTCATGGTAAGAGATTGACTTCTGGAAACAGATGGGAGCTAAGCTTCCATGGCGAGAATTTGAGAGAGTTGGGGTGATTCTCTAAAGACGGCTTCATTGCACTAATGCTGTGTGGGTGACCAGGTTATCTGAGGAGGGGATAATGCTTTGCTCTCATTTATGGTTCTGTATCATAAAGACAGGTGGGAGAAGATTAGCTCCTCTGTTCGTGATAAAGCAAATCTGTTAAGAGAGATTAAAAGGGCTAGATGAAGTGTTTTAATGGACTTACACAAAATAAAAGATTTTTGTTGTAGAGGAATGTTCAGGACTCACTGGTACTTCTGCATCTCTCGTTCTGCTAAAATTACCTGCACATTCTAAGGAATTCTGATTAATTGTTGGCTTTTGTCCAGCTGGAGCATTTGTGTCAGTCACAGTGATGCCTCAAAAAAAAAAAAGGAATAACACTTCTACTCAGGTGGATTTACCAGCCTTACAGAGTGCCTGGATTGCCCAGGTCTTGTTCTTATCAGCTTGCATCAGTGAATGGGTTGCTTTTAGGGCAGCTCTTAATCATCTGTACTTCCTCGTGGTGTTTTTTCACCTTTCTTTCACTGATGGGAGCAGCCAAGTCATGGCATCTTCCTTGGCGTTAGTTACCGAGCCATATGGTGCCTGGGTTTACAAGCTTTATATTTACTGGAAAGATCTATTAAAATTCATTTAGGCTACCTGGAAAGTTTCCTTCAGCATGTTCTGCTTCCATGTTAGAGCATGGACTTGGGCTGTCGCTGGTCTGCAGGACTGGTCAGTGAGATAAGGATGGTCTGTGAGGTGGGCAGCAAGGCCAGCCCCACAGAACAGCTTTCTGGTGCCACCTCATAATTTAAAAACCACAGCGTAAAGTTATTCAGGCTCCTCATGCACCCTTGTGCCCTGAATATTCCCTTGCTGCAAGTTGAGAGCTCTTGCAGTGCAGGTTCCCACCACCTTGCAGAACATTTGCAGGAGGGATCAATGCCCCCAAGCACTGCGATGGCCATTAAACTTTTCAGTTGTGTTTCTGTGCCTGTGGACATGTGCATGGCTTTGAAAGGAGCTTTGTTTTTTCCACACACAGGTGGCAGTGTATAGGTACCGATGTGCTCTCGCTTCAACTTGAGTGGGAATACCTTGCTATGAGCTAGACATGTGTCTTCTGTTAGAGAACTGTGTTTCTTGGCTGGACTGTTAAATCCAAACTCAGTGTCTTGTTAAAAGCTGAAGGAGGAATATGGATGTTCTGGCCACCGTAGCAGAAGCCATCACAACTGGAATGGAGTGTTCCAGGGGAATGACATGGTTGTGTGTATTACAAACCCAGCTATTTTAGCTTGAAAATTTAATTGTTGTGAACTGCTCTTTTTTGAAGAAAAGAAACATACGTTTGTTTAGTCCTTAGAAAAAGGTGTGCCTGGTGGCTTTGCCTCGCCTGCATTGTAAGCATGCCCTGGTTTGTAAACCTTTGTATACGTGTACAGTGCTAGAATCTGAAAACAAATATCCTACAGAACACGTTGTGAAAAGCCATAGACGCTGGACAGAGGCTCTGCCCCAAAGGGCTGAACCTCATTGTGTTTGTGCAATAAGGAGCACAATGGGAGTCACATCCTGCCTGACCTTTCGGGGTCACTCCTGTAGTATGACTGGGTTTATACCACAGAAAATTTCTTCTGAATGAAGCTGATGGATTTGCATCAGTGGTTAACTTGGCCAGGTAACAACATACTTATGCTGGGACCTAATGCCACCGCAAGCCATTCTGAATGGACTCGACAGCGGTGGCAGGGCTTTTTCCTTCATTTCTCTTTTGTTTTTATCAGTTGGTTGGTTAATACAGCACACTGCCTTATGAATGTCTGACATTTGGAAGCAGCAGGATGTTCTTAGTTTATATGATAAAGTCACTGTGGGAAGGAACTGGAATACGCTAAACATACACTGGAATTAGAGAATTGATTAACTACTTAATGGATATTTTAAATGAAATTGCCTGTCTTCTGGCACATGCTTCAGCATCCAAACCATCTGGCAATTCTTCCAGTGCCATGAGAATTCCCCTTCCATACTTCAAGCAGGAGGAAAAAATGAAGTTACCCAATCTGGTAAAGGTCCTCTCCAAAGCATTCTTTCTTGTGTGATGCTTCTGGAAATGTGCAATTCATGGGTAGGACCCTTCAAAATGACTGAAGTAGCCACCTGGAAGGAAGCAGGTGCAAAGTGCTGCGGCTTTTCTCTAATCTGGATGTTTGGAGATTGCACAGTACTTGCTTTTTAAGATCAGGATCTCTTATCTGCCCCTGCTCAAAATCAATTTTCAGCCACATTTATTTCTTATCAAAATTATCTCACTCATCAAACCCCTTCATTTTAGAGAATAGTTATACACTTGTTTATTTTTCTACATAGTATGCAAAGTTCTTCTGGATGAAACATGCTACCACTGCGTGAGCACTACATGAACCATCTGTGCTACTACTGAGGCACTTGTTAATTTAGTACATTTCTGTGCTGTGTGTCTCTTCTGAGTCATGGAGAGGCTGAGCTTGGTTAGTCAGGGTGGGAATTACAGTGTAGTTGGATCTCACAATTTTGTTTTTTGGTCCAAAGTTCAGATCTGGGTATGAACCTTGCCAGTTTGGGAGTACTCAGTGTCTGGTCTCAAGTTTACTGATCTGCAGGAGTGTATGAGGAAATACTGTTATAGTTGAAAATGCATAAATTCTGCTGCATTAAATAGTCAAAGGATTTCTCTGGGACCAACTGGTAAACATATAAGAAGCCCTTATGGAGTCTCCAGAGAGATTTTTGTATTGGCTTTCAAATCCTGAGCTTTAGCGCCTGTGTGCTTTACCCCCTTTCCCATCTCTTGCCCTGTACTGGCACAGGAGCACTTGTCATGGTACTTCCAGAGTCATCTCTCACTGCTGCCAGGTGCAGATAACATCCCTGTCAATGTTAATCTGATCTGCTTTTCCTGCTGACGGCTCTAACACACTGGGTTTGGGATAACTTTATCTGGTCAGGTGGCAAAAATTGCAGCACCTCCTTAACTGGTGGCTCAAAGCACTTTGCACTTGGATTTAAATTCTTTAAAATCAGCTAGGCCTGATAAAACAGCTCAGAGGAAAATATTTCCCTTTTGCTGACGGGAAAACTGAGGGCTGTGGGGAGTCGCTCTGTGAGGCACTGGCACAAGCAGGAATCTGACTGTCCGTGGGGCATTTTCACTTACCAGGTCATTATTCTGTACAGAGGGATGACCAGATGGGAAAACCTCTTCCTGCCCCTGAAACTGGAGCACTTTCTGGAGTCTATTTATAAGTCGTATGTCATAACTTGCCATAAACCATGCGTGTGTGCAGGTGTTTGTGATGGTTCAGAAGCAATGTTAATATTCTTATGGGGGAGAAATATATAATCCTAACACAGGGACCAGTTTAAGATGTTCTTGATGCAGCACACTGTGATCCATCTGCAATGAACGTTCCATATTTTTTAAATTTTTTTTTTCCTTAATTATATTTGAAAATGGCAGCGGGTGTCAGCATTTGGGTATGTGGGAAACGAGGTAGGAGCCTAAAGAATACATGTTAACTTCTGGGGCTAGAAACTAGAGCCATATCCTATGGCCTTCTAATTAAAACTCTTTATTTCCACAGATTTATTCTGTGGGCCTTACTAAATAGATCAGCCTTGGGTTTCTAATGGTGACTACTTGAGGAGGAATGTAGCCTTTGTTACCCTGAATGGTTGGGAGCAGATTACCGGGCTGCCAATTTCCTGTTGCCTTTCAGAGCTGCAATTTGAGCCCTATTTGCTCCTGGCTCTTGCACAATTGAAAACAATGGGTGGCTTCTTTCAGGTTTCACTTCAGAGCTCTTAGAAACTGGGGAAGTGGCAAAAGCCCTACTTTACAGGTAATTAACAATAGATAATGTTTGCTCTGCTTCTTTTTTTATTTTTTATTTTTTTTTTTAAGAGCTGATAAAGGTAGAAGTACCCGCCGAGCTCCCAATATAGACACTGGACAACTAGTCCTGTGGATGCGGTCTCAGCCGCAACCCCAGCAAGGTGATGGTGCTGGGTCAAACGTACCTCCAAGTGAATAAGGGCAAAGGCAGAACAGAAGAGCTGTTGGGTTGCTGGCAATGCTGAAGGTTAAGCAGCAAAGTCTGGACAATCAGCCCAGTATGTGAGTGTTTACCATTGTGAACCTGCTCTTTGATTTAGGGCCCCTTTTTATTGTATCCTCTATCTCCTTTATTAGGTGCGCGCTTCTCATACCTTGTTGACATTTATGTAGGAGAGTTAAATGTTTCCTTGTGCATATGCAATTCTAGCAAACCACCTGTCCTGTAAAGTTTATCTTAAATACAGAAGCTTGTTTTATCACATAAAGATATAAGTGTCTGTTGTTCAACCTTATCTTGTTAAATAGAGAGCTGTGGACACCTCGGAAGGAGATGAAAAAAATAAAGATACTTTTGCATCGTTAATGGTGTTTGGTCTAAAAGTGGGTTGGGGCAAACAGAAAATGTCCAAATGGGGATGCTCAGGCTCCATACAGGTAGCAGGGAAGAGATAAACATCAGAATAGGAATCACCTGTCCTCAGAAGGGAGTTTTGTGTAAGCTGTGAGGTAGTACACTGGCAAGTTTTGTAAGAAAAAGAAATGGGAAAAACAAAAATTGAGCTTTGAACATGCTGATATAGAAATTTCTCTTTGGGCATGTAGACCTAACAATTTATTTGGCCTTGCTGTAGATGTGGAAACTTCCTGAGGACTGATTCCTAAATCCATGCTATTCGTGCACACACATAATGTAGTTGCTCAGTATGTAAATGCCTGGTTGCCTTCTGCATCTGCCAACCTTATGTGTGCAAAAACTGGAGAAGAGATGGAAAAGCTCACTCCAGTAAAACCTCCTAATCCTGGTTAATATAAGCAGCACAACTCAGATTTTTGCTCTGTGTGAAACTGAGCCAACCATCCTTGTGCTCGGTATCTCTCCTGTGTTTGCCCTTCCAGGGCAGCTCCTGGTTTTGCCTCTTTCTCAGCAAGGGCCCAGGTTGGTGGTGGAACCACTGCCCTGAGAAGTTGCTGCCTCCCTTGGTAATGCTGATGCAACTGTTTATAAAACAGGGAGTATTCAGGTGAAAGGAGGGGAAGGGGCTTCTTGTGCTTGCCTCTGGTGGCAGGGGAGATGTCACGCAGTGTCATAGCTGGAGGCAGCACATGATCTTTAGGGCTGCTTCTCTATGTTAAATGTGTTCTCAGGCTGAGGCAGGCATCTACTCTCCTTCAATACCTCTCCATCTGAAGATACAGCTTTGTAGGTGGTTACAAAGACTGCAGACATAGATATGGGGCTACAAGCCAAAAAAGGGACGTATGTAGCAGCACCTGAGGAAATTCTAGCCATGCACTCCGTCCACGTGCACTTGAAGAAGTAAGCAAAGTATTAAAAAAAAAAAAGAAAACAAGAAGCAATTCTGCACTTTATGCCCATGTTTCTGACTTCCCCATGAGGCTTGTAGAATTTCATTAGCTTTAACTGTGAACATGACTTTTGCTTCTTGTTTTTACCATCTGCGAAACTTGGAAAAACTGTCTGACTAACCTACTTCTGTTTCTCCTCCTTCCTGCTGTAGCCACACATCTTACTTCTGTGGCTCAGGTGGTATCTTATGGGCCTGCAACAGAAACTATTCCAGAAGGAGAAAGGGCTGTCAGAGTCCCAACACTCTGGATGTACATCTCCTCCAGCGTGGGAGCAGATGAATGGAAGGCCATGCCCTCTGTTGCTGATCTTCTAAAAGGAGAAAGGACCTCTGAAAAAGAGGAGGGACTGATTCTGAGAAGAGCCTTAGAGCCAAGCTCTACGATTACCTCACTGGTAGCTTTGTTACGGGACTCATTTCTCCAGTTCCTTGCAGATAATTTAGGAAGGTACAAGAGACAGACATGAAAAAATTTCCTTTCTTTGGAAAACCACAATACATCGTAGCAAAGTTTCAATAATCCTGGCTTTTGCTACTGCTGCTCCTAAATCTTGTACCCTTGTGTAAGGGAAAGGTGAGCTGCTGTAGCACGAGGTTTATTTACATGTAACATTTGCAACATAGCTGTGTTTGTAAATGTGAGCTGCTTTGGACCACAACAGTCCCCTTAAAAACCAGCCCCCTGGGTGTTTCCCCCTTATTTAATAATTTACCATTTCACTGCAACAATCACTTCTTATGAAAAAGGTAGGACTGGAGGGTAGTTCAGCCCAGCCTAAGGTCTACGGGGTGAAGGTCTCAGTGGAGGCACCTTGCTCTGATGGCTGTCGAGGAATCACAGCTGAAGAGATAAAAGTAGATGTCTAATATTTAGGTGGCCAAATTTGAGGTGAATCCCACCTGCAGTGACTTAAAATCAGTGAAGTCCTTTTATCTTAATCTTGTTTTTCCTTTTTTTTTCCTTTTTAGAATTCATTCATCTCTGCCTCTGGCTTAGTTTCTGACTTTCCCTGAGATGTGTTGGCAAAGGCTCTTCCTGTCTCTCTTGGAGTCTTTATGGAAAATACAGTAAATGATAAAAGTATCTCCCATGACACGAGCTGTGATACAGAGCCCTTTCCCCCTCCTTCTTTAGCATTCTGTGGGCACAGAGGTGATACTGGGGGATATTTGCATGCACTCAGCATAAACTAAAGTTTTTCCTCTCTTACATCTAAAATCTCCCCAGTGCTTTCGGGCAGACTGTTCCGTTTGTCAGCCTTGCTCGTACATGACGTTCTGCTGCAGAAAATGATGTCTCCGTCGTGTTTTCCAGAGGATGCAAATTTGCCAAAACAAATGACGGGCAGAGGAATGCCTGACAACTTTGGGTCTGATTTTATGTAACCTTTACAACATCCTCTCGTGATGCCTCCAGGATAAGTAGGTGGTATGCCAAAAAAAGAGAATAGTTAAAACTTCTAATGATCTCACCCGATCTCTGTGTTTTAAACAAGGCATTTTTTGATGGGTTATGAGACATGACATCAGACTTTTCAGTTTCATGCCTGTGGCATGCTGGAGGGAGACTGCAGCTATGGTAGTAAGCTTCCCACTGAGGCAAACCCAGTCACTGCACAGTAAGGGCTGAAGACAGAAAAAGTGTGAGTGATGACAGCAACAAAACAATGGATGAGTTGGACAAGGTTGTGTGATGACACACCAGAGTTGGAAGGACAAATGCTCTTTCAAATTCCCCAAGCCAGCTTGAGCCTTGGCTGAGGTGCAAGTGTAAAGGGAGGTCAGCAGACCCTCAGACCCCAGGTCTTCCTTCCACAGGGGTAACTCTCACTCCTCAGTCTGATAATAAGCAGTGGTAGAAACTGGTTTATAGTTGTCTTTTCTTGGGGAAAAAAAAACCCAAACCTGCTGTCCTGATAAACTGTGATCTTATACGTTCTGTATGTAGGAAGCAGTGTGAATGAAAAGACTAAGCCAGGAAGATCTGCCTTCAAATCTCAACCTTGTTCAGGGACAACAAGCAAAATATCCCATCTTCCTGCCTCTGTTTCCACACGGTACAGGTAATTCTGACCATAACAGGTATTTTATGAGGTCTAACTGCTCTCTGTTGGTACTGTACTCCAATACACTGCAAAATGGTTGCATGTGTATCTGAGTTGTACAAAGTCTTTTTTATTTTTCTTTCTGGAGGCATTAATAAGAAGGGGGCATAAAAAGGAACCATTAGGTACAAAAATTATGGTCTCAGAGGTTACTGTGTTCAACATAGTCTGTATGTCCTTCTTTGACAGCTGCCTGGGTTCTAAAGCAGTCCCTCACCAACAAGACTGCCACAGGGCATGAAAAGCTGAAGGTTGTGAAGCTCAGATACAACTGGAGTTAGGCACTTCCCCAGGTGAACACCACAGGCTCTGGATCTCACGCAGGTTTGGTTATAAAGGGAGCGGTTTGGGTGGAGGTGGCTCTGTCTCTTTTGCCTTCCTGGGCTGGAAATGCAGGGGATGGTCTGTAAGGCCAGGTCAGAGGTCTCTAATCACTCTCTTGGTCCTGTTCTTCAGCTTGATGACAGCAGCTCTTCCTCAAGGATAAAGAGCTTCTAGTAGCTTGTCTCCAGTAGCTTCAGCTGGGTCCAGGCCTACAGAGGAGATGGTACCTGGAAAAGGGAGACAGGTGAAAGGACTCAGTCATCTGCAATCATTTCCTTAACAAAAGGACTTGCTATTGTCAGCTGGTGCATGGCCTAGGGGATATATTCTTATCTACAGGCAGGAAACCTATGATTTACAACTGGTTGTAAGAAATAGTGATTGCAGCCTAATCCCCACGGGTGGATTACTGGAATGCACTTCCCTCAGGGCACAAACCTAAAGGAACCTAAAGGAGCCTGTGTAGGTCCTTGACTGAGCAAGTTAGGATACCGAGAACATGGTAGACTAATGCTCCAGAATCCATAAATTCAGGACAAAATGCCAAATCTCTGCCCTGAAAGCTCTGAGCAAACCAGAGGTCCTTGTGGCAGACTCACTGCTGCCCCTTGACAGCAGCTGGGTTCCTCCACAGGTGCAAATTTACCACAGCTGAGGGGACACACAGGACGGGAGCCTTTGCTTACATGTGGGGGTATTAAGAAGTCTTGTTGTTCTTGATGCAGCTCATAGTCTGTCCTGAGCTTCTTCAGGCTTACCACAAGACCTGCAACCTTAAACCCAGGGGGCTCTTACAGGAGAGGTGTGCTAAGCTCCTATGTGCTTAGAGTTCTGGTGAGTAACAAGCTCACCATGAGCCAGCAATGTGCCCTTTGTGACCAGGAAGGCCAGTGGTTATTCTGGGGTGCGTTAAGAAGAGTGGGGCCAGCAGGTCAAGGGAGGTTCTCCTCTCCCTCTGCTCTAGTGGGGCCATATCTGGAGTATTGTGTCCTGTTCTGGACTCCCCCATTCAAGAGAGACAAGGAACTACTGGAGATACTCCAGCGGAGGACTATGAACATGATGAGGGGACAGGAATATCTCTCTTATAAGGAAAGGCTGAGAGAGCTGGGGCTATTTAGTCTGGAGAAGAAAAGACTGAGAGGGGATCTTATCAATGCTTATCCATGCTTATCCATAGCTAAAGGACAGGTGTCAAGAGGATGGAGCCAGACTCTTTTCAGTGCTGCCCAGTGACAGGACAAGGGGCAGTTGGCAGAAACTAGAACACATGAAGTTCCACCTAAACATAATGGAAAAAAAACCTCTTTACTGTGAGTGTGACACAGCCCTGGAACAGGCTGCCCAATTAGATTGTGGAGTCTCCTCCTCTGGAGGTATTCAAAACACACTTGGACATGATTCTGGGCAACCTCCTCTAGGTGAACCTGTTTTAGCAGGGGAGCTGAACTAGAAGATCTCCAAAGGTCCCCTCCAACTTCTACCAGTCTGTGATTCTGTGCTTTCTGGAGTCCCGTTGCCACCCTCTTTTTTACTGGAGCTACACTGGAGCACGCAGTGTGTATTTGGTGAGTCTCTGCTGAGGTACTGGGTGTCGTAGTGTGCACTTTGGAAAGAGTGTTGGTAATAAAACTGGCCTGTGACCTGTGATTAAGCTACAGGTTTTGGTATGTGAGCTACAGCGTCTGCAAAACACTTTTTTTTTTTTTGACTCTGCCAGAGGGACCAAATCGAGGTCCTTACCCAACCGTTATTCTTTGTTGGGTGCCTAACTAGAGATGAGCCTTGTCCAGGACAGGGGCTTTGAGGGGCTTTGTGATACAAATGGTGCGTTTAAAACCTTGCAAGCCCTGGCTGGGAATGGGAAGCTGTTTGTTTGAGGGCATTAACTGTCTGCTAGCGTGCCTTGTCCATGTTGAGGTGGCCCCAGGAGCAGGGTAGCTTGGAAATGCCACTTGCAATTAAAACCTGTATTTTCAAGTGCAACTCTGCTGTTTGTTCATGCTGAGAAGGGTTTCCTATCTTTTAGAGTCTTTTGGTCGCTGGGCTACACTTAATAGGATGAGATTTTTCTTTTTTCTTTTTTCTTTTTTTTTTCCCTTTCCCCCTTGAACCACAAAGCTGCCAAGCTATCCAAGAAAGAGGCTTGTAATTAATGCTAAGTGAAGTGGAAACCAGGGTGGCTGCTTAGTGTAAGGCTATTGGGGCATGTGCTGCCCTCAAAGAACGATGGTGTAGCTCCAAAATAACTGTAGGTTTTTAGTCATGGTACGTGGGAGTAGAAGCTGCCCCCACTGCAGTGAAGACATTTGTTGTGACAGGAATGTGAATATTGTACTACTGGGCTGTGGAAAGATCCCTTTGGGTGGATTTTTTTTGGGGGGGTGGCTTTCTACAAAAGGCTGTATGTGCTTCTCTTTAAAAGCTCTGTGTAAGTTCCTGCTGTGGGTTGTGACCAAGGAGTTTGGGGCTGTGATCTTCCTGTGGATGACCTCATCATCTAGCCTTGACTTGTCTCTAAGCAGGATGCTTTGGGGACACGTTTTCTGGGATATCTCCTTCTTGTACAGAACTTCCCTATTCTAGTAAGTGGTTTCACTTTCTTAAGTGTTGAAAGTGGCTGTTAAAGCAGCAGCAGTATTAACATGAAAGCAGCAGCAGTATTAACATGAAAGCAGCAGCAGTATTAACATGAGGCTCACTGCTTTCTTTTTTTTTTTTTTTTTTTTTTTTCTTACCTTCAGGTTGCTTCACCACTGGGTTTGCAGAGCGAGTGGCATCTAGTTTCCATCCATGATATATAGGTTATATACCTTGCTCTGACTACCAGGACAGGGCTTTTTGCTCAACTCTTGAGGAAATAGGGGATGTGGTGGCAAAGTTCTTTGCCTCTGCTTTTCCAACACCTTCTGGATGTCTAAAAATCCATAGAGAAAAATATCTGTGACTCATTAGAAACACTTAGTTGGGTAAAAACTGAGAATAAATCAGTACTGAGTGGCAAAAATAAGAATGGAGCAGGGAAGTGACACTGATGTCTTTTATTCATTTTATAGTGGTCTATTTCAACTCCGTGGTATTCCTTTGTTGGCTCTGTGTCTCCAAATTATATTCCACATTTCCACATGGTTGCTATCTAGTCTTTTGTTGAGACTATAGCAGAAGCACTGGTATTGTTGCACTGTGCCTTATCTTTGCAGAGCTGCAGAACATAAATACTGCAGCTGTTGCAGTCCTTGGTGTGACCATTTGGTCAAATTGCTGTTGGTAGTGTTGGTGTTGGTTTTTTTGGGGTGTTTTTTTTTTCTTTCCTGTTCTGTAGCAAGTAGGCTATAGCAGATGACCTGCTGTGTCTTGTTTCTCAGTTTTAACTCTTGCTTTGTGGGCTTTTTTTGGTGTTGTGGGTGTGTTGTTTGTTTGTTTGTTTTCAAACAAAGCCCCTTCAGTGTCAAGCTGTGTCAGGCTTAATCAGAATTCTTGAGGTTTTTTTCCATTTTGAAGGTTCCCTTATAGAAAATCAATGTAAGGAATACTTTTATCATCTGATGTCTTCATAGATATCTCTAAAACATATGTCGGTGTTTCCCAGCTGCCTTGGTTTCTCGTGCAGATGAGCCCTGCCAAACGGTTTCCTAATGCACCCTGTTAGGACAAAGGCTCAGTTGTTGTTTTCTGTTGATAAACTGGACATTTAACTGCTTCGTTTCCCCCCCTACTACAGCAGGATTAGTCGGGGGCTATTTGCTCAGGCCCCAATCCTTGGGCCTGCTGGGACAATTGCTCAAGAGGTTCAGATTTAGAAACCAATGAATGTCAAGCTGAGCCTCTGAACTAAACTTTCTTTGAGATGAGCCAGAGTGACCTGCAGTGAGCTGTAAAGAAGAGTGCAATGACCCCCCCCCCTTCCTTCCCCAAAAGGAAAAATATTTCCCAGAGCACTGGGAACCCTCCTGACTTCCTCTCCTGTGAATTCTGGATTAGTGTGATTTGCATGCTTAAAGTTAATTCACTAGTGAACGGAGGAGGTGTCTGGGAGCTTGAATAGATTCAGCTCCTCGCCGCCGAGTGCCAAGGGCCTCCGGTGCGAACCACGTAGTGAGGGAAAGTGAGGACATGTAGGACAACTGCAGGGGTGAAGGGAGGGAGGAGGAATTGTACCATTTGTACTGAAGTGTTTGCAATTCTGCCCTCCCACAGGCCATGGCAACTGGACTGAATGTAATCTGGCCCTTTTATTTTCTTGCTTTCATTCAAATGAGGCCATATAACAAGTGGAGAGCAAGAGGAAGGGGGAAATGCATGAAGTATACATAATAAAGGTGGTAGTGCTGAAAATGCTGTTTGCTGTTTTAAGAACGCCACCAAACTCTGTGTAATGGGTGTTTTGGGAATTTGACTGTGCTTGGTCCCTGGGAGGTTTCTTCTGAAGACATCTTTAAAAACAAAACAAACAAAAAAAGCCCCATCTGGTTATCCACAGGCCTTACTCCCTGATAAGAGCCATCTATCATGACCAAATTAAAATGTGGGCTCTGTCTTGCAGCTAGCACTTGATAAGACATGTCCGCCCATTGGGAATGTCCCCTTTTCCAATTTCTTGGTGCCCTGGGAAAGCTACTTTTAAACTGGGGGTGGGGGGAGAGNCTGAAAATTCAGACTGAAACACAGCTGCATAGAAAAAAAAAAGGATAAAAAAAGGAAAAAAAAGAAGGAAAAAAAAAGAGAAAAGTTTGAATCAGTGCACAGAGTCACTGGCCCCGCTGAGGGGGCTTTCTCTCCCTTCTGAAGAACAGACCATGCACAAAGCCAGATGGTTCCCGTCTGCTGGCTTTATTCAATGCACTTCCTCCCACAGACGGGAGCCCTTTTGCCCTCCTTCCACCCCCCTCTTTCAAGCATCTACCACTGGGCCTTTCTGTTCTGTGGCTGGAAATAATCTTTTATTGCCCAGTTGTTCGGA
>VWZY01004279.1:342937-358092 GCA_013399075.1 Chloroceryle aenea
CTACAACCCCTTATTTGTTTGTTTATTTTTAAATAAAAGATAATTGCACGCAGAAATCTGCAGTAAAATAATATTATTAAGGCTTTTCAGTTGGCCCTCACAAGCCAGAAACGATCAGAGGTAGGGCTCAGTTTTACATTGCTGCCTGCCTTCCCTGCTCTGATGTCCTTTGGGGTAATAAAGACCCCTCAGAGCTGTCTTCAGCTCTGGGCCCTCAGCATAAGGATGACATAGACCTACTTGAGTGGGTACAGAGAAGGGCCATGAAAATGATTTGAGGGCTGGAGCACCTCACCTATGAGGACAGGCTGAGAGAGTTGGGTTTGTGCAGCCTCAAGAACAGAAGGCTCTGGGGAGACCTTTTAGTGGCCTTCCAGTACTTAAAGGGGATCTGCAGGAAAGATGGGGGGGGGTTCCTTAGCAGGGAGTGTAGTGATAGGATGCAGGGTAACAGTTTTATACTGAAAGAGGGTAGATTCAGATATTAGGAAGAATTCTGTACTGTGAGGGTGGTGAGACAGTGGATCAGCTTGTAGATGCCCCTTCCCTGTAAGCGTTTGATGGGCCTTTGAGCAACCTGGCCTAGTGAACGGGGGATTGGAACTAGGTGATCTTTAAGATCCCATCCAACCCAAACCATTCTGTGGTCTATTATGTTAAAAGTGATATGCACATGAGGAAAGAGTGTGGAGAGGAAGGTGAGAGAGCTGTGTGTGTCTGTTAGGCTGCCTACTGGTAGTCACAGGGACAATTGATTTCTGCCAGCATTTTGCTACTTAAAAGCCAATTAACTTCATGCTCTATCTTTTAAAACAAGCAGGTTAATGATATCTGTCTCATAAGGGTTGTTAAGACAAATTAGTTCATGTGAAGCAAGTGGTTTCTGGGGTGAACAGCACTGCAGGAAAACTGCTGAAGTAAATAATTGTTCTGACTGCAGAGTCAGGTTTGAGTGTTGTGTAGTAAGGCTTCAGCACAGGGCAGTGTGTGCTGAAGTGTGGAAAAATCAACACCTTCCCACTAAATATACATAAAATGAGGCAGAGACACTATAGAGAAAAAGATATATGCCTGATGAGGCAATCCAAGACTTGCAGTGTGTGTGTGCTCTGCATGTGTGGTGTGTGATACAGTCAAGTAGGTTAAATATGGTTTGTGCAAACAGCGATAGTGTTCCTGAACTTGGAGGCATTTCTCTATGTGTGCATGTTTGCCTACGTTTCACAGTACTTTCCCTTTAGAGTCTGTTAAAGAATTACTTGCTAAGTAATACCAGTTAGTCTAGATACGAAGGTTTTCAGTCCTACGTACCTCTCTATAGAAGAACCATCCATGTGTTTTCATAGGCTTTTAAAAGGACCCATGAAAAAGAGTTATCTTGCTTTTTTGTGCATTTAGTTGCGCTCTTAGGGTGTAAAATGCTCAATTTAAGAATAAGACACTTCAGACAATGTATTTATTAAGTTCTAAAATGAACTCTGAAGTGTTCTCTGTCAAGGCACCTGCAGGACCAGGTATATTTGGAGGTTTGTGGGTCATGGCTAACACTGTCTTCCTGTTATTTCAGCAGGGAGAGATGACACATCTTAGTGTCACCCCGTGTGACACACAGGCTCTAGTGACACATAGGGTGAGCCATGCTCAGAGGCAAAAGGGAAGGGCCATGAGCCTCTTGTACAACAAGCTGGCAGCTCAGTTGAATAAGTCTGTCACTAGCAAGTGAAGTGGGGATGCTGGAGACACGGTGGGAAAGCTGTAACTAGTAGCCTCTGAATGGTAGTCCTTTGCAGGGCATGGGCTGATACAAGCTCCTGTGTTCAGATCTTTGTAAGCTCTTTGGACAGTAAGAAACACTGAAATATTTGTACAGATTTCTTTGCACTGCTTGGAAGATTTGTCAGGTGGTAACGTGAGTGCAGCTGAGAAGCAGAGAGGTTGTATCAGCTGTAGGTCTCAAGGCTACAACAAACTGCTCAATTATGGTGCTGCTCTGTCAACTTCTCCCCTATTCCTGTTATTGCCATTATGAGGAATTTAAATATTAAACTCTTTTAGGTTATAAGGAAGCTCAAAGCAGTAGTTCCAGTCTAAATTGTTTTTAGAATTGTTTTTAGTTTGTGCAAGCTCAGGAGATATATATATATAACTTTATTAATGAAATTAGATGAAGAACAGCTATAGGAAAACTCATGCAAGCCAATTTCTTTTCATTCTTTCCACTTGTCAAGTCCCTCATGTGGGTTCACTGATGGCAGCATGATACTTAGCTCAGTCAGCTCTGAAAAAAAAGTTGATAATAGTAGAAGAAACATCAGAATAACTCATGACTTTTTATCAAGTGGAAAAAATGTAACTCATTATGAGGCAAAGTAGTATATCTAGTTCTCATCGTCCGCTGTAGGAACCCATGTATGTGTTAATATAAGGCTATTTCCACTTCCTAATGTCTTTGTCACTCTAGCCAGTGAGATGCAAGCCCATGACTGTTAGTAATGTTGTTTTCAGCTGTCTGTACATCTTTTCAGATTTTTTTCCACAGATAGTGACAACTCTTTACCCACCAACTACATCTTGTGGACCACTGGGGCTTGGCTGCAGCCAACTGCTCTCGTAGCATGCTCACACACAAAGGGTCTTAAATGTATGTCACAGTTTCTGGCTGCAGTGTTGTGGTACAGCAGTAGGCAAGCCAGCTGAAGTTTCAGCCAGCTACCTGCTGGCAGTGTGGGCTTGAATGTGGGCTACCTTACCTAGCTTCTCTTTGAGGCATCTGTGATAACACGTTCACAGAGGAAGTCATGTTCTAACCCACATCAAGAAGTGGTCTTTTCATATCTGAAATCAAGGATTATATCCTTCTTAAATATAAATAAAGGGTTATATCCTTCTTAAAGTAATTTTTAGCTTGCCAGAAGCTAGTGCTTGCTTTGCACAGTCATCATTTGTGCCTTGTAGGTCACTGATGGTGCACAGGACCCACCTGCATTTTGGTTCGATGTCATACTTGGCACATGCTTCCTTGCCTGCCTCCCATGCCACAGCATTGCTGCAGGTTTCCTATGTTGAACTGGCTGTTGAATTGCTTTTCCTGCATGCTGCCTGGCTCTGGAAAGTCTCAAGCCGCAGGTTTCTCTTGGATTGAGGCGTAATCTTTTCCATCCTTTGTTGGGAGGTGGGCTTCTGGTCAAGGCTGTGAGCTGCTCCGCCTCGGCTGGAGAGAGCACCCAGGAGATTTCTTGTGCTCAGGTGGAAATTGCTTTGGCTGGGCTGCTTATCCTCAGCTTGTCCCTGCTGGGTCCTAGTCCACTTTTGGCTCATGGTGTGGTATAATTTGGGCACAACCCTGATGCCACTAGAGTGTCACCAGTTACAGCAGCTGTGTTGTCTTGGCCAGTCCTGCCAGCTCTAGCCTTAGAATGACATACCTTTAGTTATCCAGCATGGATGAAATGGGGGTGGAGCTAACTGGGAAGCTTAAAGGGAATGTGGGATGAATTATCATTTCTATGGTGTTTGAATACAATTTTCCTTGATGTTTGGTTTTTGTTTTTTTTTTTTCTTTTAGAAATACTGCAGGGTGGCTGAACATCAGAGTTGGTCTTTGCTTGCTCACAATGTTTTGCCTTGAATAATCTTTTTAAGTTTTTTTGCCGTGTTATATGTGCCTAAATAAATTGGAAAATTATAAAGCATTAAAATGCTGCAAAACTGTGCCGTGTACAGAAGAAACTTCAGATACCTGAAGTCATTTAGTGAGTTTCAGGATATGGATGCATGTGGTGGGAGACGGGAAATGAGTTAATTTTCTATATTCCTAACTTGTTCCTTTCTTCTCCAGCACTGTTTGCCTGGGAAAACAATGATTCCCTTTCAGCCTTTTCTTCCCTTTCAAGGAACTGGGATTTAGTCAATGGGACTATTTACATGCAAAACGTGAAGCATATGCGTAAGTGCTTGCAGGATTGTGGCCTTTTATTATTGCTAAAGTAACACTGTTTTCCGGTTTCAGATGAACTTGTCATTTTAAAACTTGTAATAAACAAAATTAAGTCATTGCGGGCAGGTAATTACCCTTAAGAAAAATAAACAAGCTTTAAGGAGATTAATAAATGCTTTCCCCAGCTGGGGAAAATGAGGCGCTGCCCTTGGAAATGATGTTAAAGTCAAGCAGGAATAAACGTATTGAAATACAGTAGGTGATGACAGTAAGCGGGGTAAAATATGCTCTTAGTTGTGTGGAAAATAAAGCTTTGATTAAGACCTCTGACAGTGTTGGGGTTTCTCTACTTAGTTTATATTTAGCTTTGACTTATTTTCCTGCCCGTATTGGGAGGCTCTTGCAGATACCACAGTTCTCATGGTTCACTCTTCAGGTTAGTCTGCTTTGGAAAAGAACAACAAAAGCATGATGAGCAAAATATCAAGAAATTTCTTTCCCCTCCACTGCTGTTCAGCCCAATACCTTTGATTTTCATCTTTACATAGATTACCTAACTTGTGTTCTGTCTGATTTGGTGTCTACAGAAGGCAACTGTGACAGGAAACTTGCTTATCAAGATACAGCGCAAAGTAGCCGTAGCTGCTGAGCTGATGTTGCAATGTCTGGAAGCAGTGAGGCATCGGGTAGCACCCATGTTAAGGCTCCTTGAGGTGAGAAAAGCTTTGTTGCAGCAGAACTATTTTCCACATAATCTTCATGTTGTAAGTATCCTACTTGAATTGCACTGCGGTCTAATTCCAGAAATTCACACTTTCCTTGGGTGTTCAGCCAGGATTTTACAGTGTGTAAAAATTCAAGCCTAAGGTAGGCTGTAAAAATTACTGGCTTCCTAGATGGCAAAATAAGGCTCCTCTCTCAGGTTCTCCCTCTGCCTCTGTCACCTCCTACCCCCACAGCAACAACCAAACCCATTCAAAATAAAGCCAAGAAATAGCTACGCTCCTTACGACAAGCCAGGGCTCTGTGGCCTGCTCCTTGTACAGCTCTGAGCACTTTTTGAAAGCTAAACAAATAACAAGCTTATCAATATAAAGCAATTTAAAACAGTAGCCAATAAAAGAGGAATACAGTAATACTGCACTTTGACTGACTAATGTTTCTATGTAGTCAGCCCTTGGTGTTATTGCCTTTATGAGATTTACATAAATTAGTCATCACGTTTTATCATTTTCCTTTTACATATGTATGGCTGTTAGATGTGTGTGAAAAAATGTCATGAGTATCAGAGGTCTATTTGCATTAGAATTTCCAGTGGAAATGTCAAGTATGACCTTTCCCTTGTCCGGGTGGCTAATCCCATTTGAAATTCCTGCCATGCTCCTATGGAGGGTCACTGCACTTGGGAATTGAAGCACCGCACCTGCTTCAGCCTCTGCTCCTCCTCTTCCTCCCCCAGCTCGGACAGCAGAGCTGGCAGCCTGCAGCCTCGGCCCGATGCTCTGCCTTGCTGCCCTGCCTGGCTGCGTGTGGGTCACTGCAGGCTCTACTTCTGAGTTATGGGACTAAAATGCTTCGTTATGGATTTTTTTTTTTAAATTGTTTTTTGAGAGTTTAAAGAACATAAAGGAAAGCCTAGAGAAGAGAAGGCTCCAGTGAGACCTTATTGCATCCTTTCAATACTTCAAGGGGGACTATAAGAAAGATGGGGACAAGCTTTTTAGCAGGGCCTGTTGTGACAGAATGAGGGGTGATTGTTTTAAACTAAGAGAAGGGACATTTAGACTGGATAGAAGGAAGAAACTTTTTACACTGAGGGTGGTGAAACTCTGGAACAAGTTACCAGAGAGGTGGTAGAAACCCCATCTCTGGCAACATTCAAGGTCAGGTTGGACAGGGCTCTGAGAAACCTGCTCTAGCTGCAGATGTCCCTGCTCATGGCAGGGGGTTGGACTAGATGACGTTTAAAGGTCCCTTTGAACCCAAAACATTCTGTGATTCTGTGATAAAGGAAAGATGCAACAGACAGATTAAGAGTGACTGTTTAATTTTGAAATAGAGGAATAGCGATTAGGAAATTCTAGGGCAGAAAAATTTACTTTTTGTTGTCTTGAAAGAAAAAAAGGCAAGAATAAAGACATCTGTGGGTCATGATGCCTCTTGAGTTATTGGATAAAAGATGCACCTTTTATGAGGAGTGACTTGGAGTCTTTCACTGTGGCAAATCAGTCTGGGTGCTGTAACAACGTGCAAATATATTGGCAGGATAGCCACATGTTCCTTAAAGGCAATGCTAAAATAAACCAAACCTGTTTTCCCACTGCATGGGTCCATTGACAACTTCCCATTACAGGAAATGCTTTTTCGTATTAAGAGGAAACCTGCTCTTAGATTATAATATCTGTTTCTAGCATGACTATTTAATCCCATCGTATGTTGAGGGGGGTTGGAAATAAAATTTCCTGCAACCAATGAGAGAATAACTTTTATAAGCTTGCTTATCTCTAATTGCATTTTATTATTTTTTAGATGTTAGTTTATTTAAATATTTACTTTGGGAAATAACCATTAGAGATTAAGTTCTTGGTTCCTGTAGTAATGTGGGTATTATCAGTTTATGGCTCCTTTCTGAACCAGCCCTCAGTCAAATAATTTTCTATCAGACTGGAGCTGCATTGGCAAGAACAAGAACTCCTGGTGCCTTTGTAATCACTTCCTGACATTAGAGATAATACGGTCAGTTCCTGGGCCTCCGTGGTCTTATATAAAGTTTGATTAAAGCACAAAGCCAAGATAGTGGGAATGCCACTACCTGCTCCTAACTGCTGCCAGTTTGCTCTGTGAGTTCTGGCAGATAACCCATTTATAATCTTAAACTTTGTGCCCACCCGTGAATTGAAAATAATATCCACTAATGAGTTGTTAGCCCTGTGAGCAGGTTGCCAAAATCTAGTTTGCAGTGACAGGAGGTGCTTGAGCAGTTTTGGGAGGGGAATGTCAGCGTCTCAGTGAGGTGATCATGGGCAGCGTGGTGCAACTGGCCCTGTATGTGGATGTGGCCTGGACTGTGCAGCAACCCACTCCTGCTTCAGACCTCCTAGTCAGGGCGGGCACCTAGTACCTGTGGGATGCAAGGAACAGCTTAGGCCCACAGGGAGTTTACCTGTTCCTGTGGCACCCAGCAGCTTGGCGCAGGGACTCATTAGCAGCTTTCCATCTGCGGTTTGGGTTGTAGTGTAGCACATGAAACCAGCAGGCTTAAATTGCTGCATGACAGCAGGACGTTGACTCCATATGCCAAAGCGGGTCACCATGCTGATGGAATTATTTTTCCTTTCCATTTCTGTCTAAGAGGACTCCCTCCCCATAGCATCTGCTGGAAATTGGTCCCAGTGCCTCTTATTGTTCCTAGGGATATGGTATAAGCATATGCCTTGCAGCAAGTGTTCTGGTGGGTGATTAGCATTCTGTCAGAGCACAACCTGCAGCTCTTTTCCTGAGGAAGTGAGCTGTGCTGACAAATGAAACATGTTTATCTGATGAATAAAAAATACAAATAAAAGATGTATTTAACTGGGAGGTGACTCAGTAGGTGACAGGTGGGATGCTGGTTACATATTTTCCTTAAGGAGTGGTAAAAGATGACGGGAATAAATCTGTCGTGTCCTCCCAGGGTATGTATGTGGGCAATGTGAATCAATATCTTACAAACAGAGAGATTATGGGAGGTGGTTGTTAATTCAGTGCTTCTAAATCACTGGGGGATAACGCTGAGGTCTTTAGACAACCACCTGCCCTAATGCACTTTGCTAAAACACTCCCCTTGGGTTTCAGCAAAGTTGCTTTTGGCTGATGTCAAAGCAAGTACAATCAAGATGAAGTCCAGGGAGAGCAGTGCAGTTTCCTTTGTGAAAAAAAAAAAAAGGCTTGTCTCACCAAGCAGCTCATTCCATGTGTTTATTTGGAAACAGAGCATATTCTTGAAATGACTAGTTGTTGTCTACCCACATTTTTACAGTAAAGCACATTGCTTGCCTCTCTGGGGAGCAGCAGAGCCTGTTGCCAGCGGAGCACCTGGAGGAAAGTCTGTGGAGACTGTGGATGCAGCAGTTCCTCTCCTGTCTCTCTGACCACCTAGATGTCTTATAATCTGCAATCTGTCCTGGCAACCAGAGAGGCCATAGAACAGGCACCTTATCTGTGGGGACTAGGCAGCCACAAGCTCACTTAAGCTTCAGGAAATACGGATCTTTTTTTTTGTAATAGGAATCTTTGTTTGTCACTTTGTTAGTTTATCTGGCCTTCCTATGGCTTTTTGTTGCTAAGACGGAAGAGGAAGCAATTCTCAAAGGCATGTAAGCGGGGCTTACCCTAAGCAGCCCATAGTGACGGTGGCTGTTGTCCCATTTTCTTCCCCTTACAGTCCCTAATAACCATCTGCACCCAACGTTGCTCTTGCAGGAGGAATTTGATACTGACAAAAGGACGTGGACATGACAGGAAAGAGATAATTGCTGTACTGTCTCGAGCCCCCTGTGAACTTGTCTTTTTCCTGCCTTGTCACTCCTGTGAGCTCTTAGGAGTATTTCCCACGTTGGACAGGTGGCTCCAGGCAACTGGTCTGATGGGAAGTGTTCTCATGTCCTCAAACCTTCCCGTAAGTGGAACTTTTCCTTTATCCCAGAGCCTGCTTCCTTATATAGGAAGTGCAGCCTCTCCTGTGAAGTTTTAGGAGGCTCCAGGCTGCATGCTGTATCGTTTCTAGGCACTGTGCTGATGCAAACAGGCTGGATTTCTGGTTCTGTGGAAAACCTTACAAGGTAGCAGCCAGAGCCTCTCTAATAAAACCTTTCTGTTTATTAATGGCTTCCTGTAGCTTTCACAAGCTATGATGCAAGCTGAGAACAGTCTTTCTCCAAGAACGCCATTGCCAGTGGCTTCAACTATTCAGGATAAAAACCCAAGTCAGACAAGAAATATTCTTTAACACTGTATTATGAATAAAAGCATAACAATATATCAGCTACACGGTATGGGTGTGATACAAAGTGATTATATTTAAGGGAAGGAGAGGACAAACTAGGATCATGAAGTCCTTATAGCAGTAGGACTGGGAAGACAGAATTTAGTATTCCAAGGCATGCTGTAACATTTGAGCTACATATCTGTCCCCCTCTTGGTTTTGCTCCAGTCTCCTTAGATTGCTGTACTATGGATCAGAAATACTCCTAAATAGTCAGGGAAAATACTCCAGGTTGGGGAATTTTTCTCTTGGCATAAATCCCCTCCTCAGGTGGTTTTGCTTTTTTTTTTCTTTTTTGATGCAGTCTTTCTGAGGAAATAAGAGCACTAGTTAGGGGAGCTGCTCTTGTGCTCCAACTATCATCAGGGTTTGTTTAGGCTTCTTCATGCATCTGGAAATAGATTTACCTCTGCACTAACACAGGCTGAGGGGCTGAGAAACAGATATCATAGAATCATAGAATGGTTGGAAGGGACCCTTAAAGGTCATCTAGTCCAACCCCTCCACTGTGAGCAGGGACATCCGCAGCTAGATCAGGTTGCTCAGAGCCCTGTCCAGCTGGACCTGGAATGTTGCCAGAGATGGGGTTTCTACCACCTCTCTGGGCAACCTGGGACAGTGTTTCACCACTGTCATGGTAACACATGTCTTCCTCCCATCTAGTCTGAATGTCCATTCTTTTAGCTTAAAACTATAACCCCTTGTCCTGTCACAACAGGCCCTGCTAAAATATTGTCCCCATCTTTCTCTAAGGCCTCGCTGATGGTGTTGGTAATCTGCTAGGTCTGATCTGTACCAAAGCAGTTTAAGTAGAATTGAGGTGTAGTCCTTTGCCTTCATGACTCATTTTGATAAACATGAGCTAATTAATTATCATGCTGGCTTGTGAGGTCACTCTCAGTCTAGGGAAAAAATCCCAACAGTTTTCACCTCGTAAAGGTTAAGTCCTGATCTGTTAATTCTGTTTTCCAGGTGGAGAACGTGAAGCAGTCCTTGAAGTCGCAAAAGGCAGGTATCTGATGGGCAGTGCAGATTCTGTCTCCATTTGTTTCTCGGGCTAGCAGGTGATAGCTGCCTGTCCTGGCATATTGTTGTGCCTGAACCCTGTCCAGGCAAGCAAGACTTTTGACTGTACAGGGGTTACTTAGGTGTTAAGTGGCTTCTGGGTCAGTACCTTGTTGAAGATCTGCAAGGTATTTCTTCAAGCACGCAGAATCTAAGTCCAGAGTTGCCCCTGACACACCATATTTGACAAATGCTGCTAAGTGCTAGATAAAGAATAGATTCCTTGACAAGTAAGGGTGTTTTTTTAAAGTTTCTGTATTTTATATTGCTGTGATTTCAAACATATGCAGTTATAAGCTTATCAGATTTCTAAAAATGAACTTTCTATAAAAATCACACTGGGCCCCTCAGCTGTGTTTTCCTCTATTATTTATAGACAAATTGAAAACAAATGGTCTCTCTTTCAAAAACAAAAAAGCACAATGAAATGGAAACAGCTGTCAGAATGTGCTTTTCCTCCCCAAGTCATCTGCAATACAAAGTAAATTGGAGATTATTTCCTTTAATCTGAAATACATTGCCTTTTAATGGTGGTTTCAGTGGCAACTCAAGTGGAAGCTGAAGGCAAAAGTGTCAAGACTGTTGCAATGGGATGTAAAGGGTGGCTTGTTTAAAAATGAAGTCTCAGTTAAATGCCTTTCACAAAATGCAGCCCAGGAAAGTATGAGGCAAAAATTTTTTCCTCAAACCCTATTCAAGGTGACTTACTCCTTCCTTTCTCTATACCCCTCTTGCAGAAAAGGATGCCAACACTTTCTGACAGTGCCCTGGCTCCTTTCAGTTCTGCTCCTGTGACACACCCTAACCAAGCTAATGAGCCCGGGACCGTGAGCAAGGCAGGCGGCAAGACCAGGCACAGCATCAGCACTCCCTGCATGTCACCTTGCTGAGGCTGAACACTGTTCTGCCTGTTTTGCTGTATTTTTCTCTGTCTATGGCAAAACTCTTTGAGAAAAGGCTCAAAGCTCTCTTCTTGGCAAGGCCACATGTGTCCAGCATTCTACTGGTACAGAGGGTGGAGAAGATTCCTTGGTCATTAGAAAACTAGATATGAAAACCTAAGGGATTGATAAGTCTCGGGCCAGATTCGTGCCTGCACATGTCAGTCGGAGTGAGGTAGCATTTGTCTGTTCCTTCACATGACTCTTTTAATGGGGGCTGTGATTACTAGGTAGGGACCAATGATTGTGGAGAAATGTTAAGCATGTTCTCTACCTCTTCTGGAAGAAAGAGGTCTTGTGCCTGTCTGGTGAGCATGACTATGCTCAGTCAGTCAGGAGTCAGTCCCATCTCTCTCATGCAGGAACAGGGACAGAACCATAGAATGGTTTGGGCTGGAAGAGACCTCGAAGATCATGTAGTCCCAACCACCCTGCTACGTGCAGGGACACCTTCCACTAGACCATGTCGCTCAAAACCCCATCCAACCTGGCCTCGAACACTTCCAGGGAGGGGGCATTCACACCTTCTCTGGGCAGCCTGTTCCTGATTTTGGTGTTTTCTCTCCAGGAAAGGATTTGGAGCTCAGAGGGGACAACAGTGTTAATGTAACCCTTGATGTACAGAGAATATAGTGGTGAGACCAGCACTGCTGTACAGCACAACCCTCTGCCTGCCTGTGCTTTTAAGAGGATGTTAAAAGACTGAAGAGTGCAGAAAGTTTGAGAGGTAGTTTAAAGGCTTGAGTTTTGCATGGAAAGAAAGAGATCAAGAATTCAATCTATTTAGCTTATCACAAATAAGGTTGAGGAGCTATATGATTACAGTGCTTAAACACCTTTGTGGAGAGGAGATATGTACTAAAGAGCTCTGTAATTTACCAGGATGAGTCACCAGGCTGAACTCGAAACCAGAAAGCTCAAAGAGTTAGACATGTATCTTTAGCAGCGATGTTTAATAACTGCTATAATAAACTACCATGCAAAGTGATAAATTCCCCAGCTCTTGATTTATTCGGGTCAGGACTGCAGGGCTGCTTGAAAGAGATGCTTAAACCAAACACAAGCTGCTGGGCTGAGCAGAGAGGTAGCTGTGATTACATGGCCTCTTGTACAGACTGTTGGATCTTAGGTGACGCAATGCTTCCATTTAGCTTTAATCTTCATGGATTTATGAAATAGAGTCATTCTCTTGCTAGGGTCATCTGTTCCAGTAATAGATAGCAGCTTGAACTTGTTGCGTAGATCGCTTTGCATGCTGAACGGGTCCATAAAGCAAACTGTCCTTAGAAATGACTACACAGCAATGGCAAGTGTTGTATAACTTCTTGCTTATAGCTTCTTACAACAGTCACAAGATGACTGTAATTCTTCCAGGTTTGGGTCCTGTTGGAAAAGATTCAGTTTGAGCTTTTTATCTCTATCCTGACTCCAAACTCAGGTATTCAAACTTCTATTAGCAAACAAAGCCATTGTTCATCTGTATGCATGTATAGAAAAGAAAACTGCTAGTTTTTGTTATTTTTATCTTTTATGAAATAAGAGGACAAACTTTTATAAAATAAGCGTACATATCAAATTTTTGGTACCAGATGAAATAATTAGCTTGAGTTACCAGAGTGTCTGTTTGCCTCCAGACAGCCTTCCGTGAGCCTGCTAAGAACAGCAACTCTGTGTGAGTTAGTAAAAGCTAGTAGAATAGCATTTACAATGGGAAGGGCAAGAAATCAAGATGATGAATGAATGCTTTGATAGGGTAGAAAGCCGATAAATTTCTGAAAACAAGGACAACAGGAAAAGAAAAATAAAATCACCTTATAACCTTTGATTTTAAGCTAAAGGGTGTGTTACTTGCAAGATGTCTCTGAGTTACAGAGGTTTTGGGGAGAGCTGACTGAAAGCCTCCAGATGGTTTGATTGAGTTTTGTGTGCTTCATGGTCTCCCCTAGCTATGATGCTTCTGCTTATCAGGTGTCCAGCTTTATGTCCCACATCCCATGTGACATTGTGCACCCACTGTACTTAATCCATGTAAATCCAGTAGCTATATGCAGGTGGGTGACAGTAGGAAGAACTATGACATCTCTTAAATTGCTGATGTTTTAAACATAAATGTAGGTATGTACATGTACTTATTTTAGGTGGCCATTGACTTTTAACTGCTGCTTTTTCAGCAGCAGAGAATCTGGAGCTCTCAATCAATCTCATAATACTTAGTCTCTCTCAGAGTTGGGCATCCCTTGGTGGCATCAGTTCAGTTGTATTTCCACAGTGCCTTGTTAACATGGGGTGGTATGGTCTCCTGGTTCTTCCTCCTCTTCATACAGTGCTGAACAGAATAGGATTATGGCCTAAAAGCACAATCTCCAGCTACTGCGTAATATGCAATTGTGTATGCATCTACACTCTTTTAGTTAGAGAAATACTTATTTCACTTTTTATTACCTGCTAAAATGCTAAAGTGAAAAAAAGAGGTTTCAAATCTTTGCATGGTGACCAAATCTCTGTACTTCTCTAGAAGAAAGATTGCATCTTTAATTGGATTAGGTAAATCCCCTTCATCCTTTTTCTGCTTTCTCTTAAATATCACTATAATTTTGCAGCCATCTTTGTGCATCATATTTTACAAACCTTAAAGTACTGTGTTAGGAACTAGGATGTCTTAACTAGAGAAGGTGCTCTGCCACCCCTTCTGTTTTGTTTTTGAATCTTTCCAGCAGAAACACGCAGTTAATGGCAAAGACTGAAGAAAAATATCTATTAGAGCAACGCTACTGTGTGGTATACACTCTGTAGCCATTACTTTCAGAAATCACTTAGTTTAGGGCACTTCCCTGTGACTTTTCTCTCAAACACACCCTATTAACAATGCACTTTGTCTCAGACTGTATTGCAGATGATGATAAACAGATGGATCTTGGTCACTGAATGAATATGAGAAAGCTGCTCGAGCATGGTATGGTTCATATTCCCGTCCAGCTGCCTCAGGCTTCTGTCCTCTTGAAACTCTGCTGAACAGTGAAGGCTTCAAATCAGGCTGGAGGGTGAGGGTCTCTTTCTGGCTATATATCACTTTCTTAGGCAGGCCCTCCACCGAATTTGCAAGAAGGAAAATGTACAATGCTGCCAAAACAGCGTCATCTTCAGAATGGTCTGAAAAAAATGAGGTTTGTGTGAAAGTCGGCTCTTTGGGGGAGGGCAAGGAAGGGAGAAAAGGGAAAAGAGGGAAGAAAGATGGTGAAAATTGCTGACATCTCCCATCAAACAGCTCTTGGCATGCCAATCGGATTGAAATGCTGTTGTGAGTCACTGAGAAATGAGCATCCTGTGCTCACCAGTGGATGTAACAGGCTGCAGCACAGTGTGGACATGTGTGATACTGGTTGTGCACCATTAAGCAATGATCTCTGGATCTTTGAATTGCATTTTGGTTTTTTTGGAGTCATAGAATGTTTTGGGTTGGNGTGTCATGAGGGCACAGGTGTTGGTGGTGTCCTGTGGAGATGTCTGAGGACCAGAGGACTATGGTGACATAGGGAGNACAGGAAAGGCGGGTGTGGGAAATGGTGGGGGCGTGAAGTCCCTCCTCTGAGGTCCCTCACAAGCCCGCTCTGCCTGAGGTACCCCAGAGAGGGCCAGATGGTGCTGAACCCCTTTGTCTAAAAACGTATGGAAATCAGCTTTTCTCAGTGGCTTGATCCCCCGGGTCTGGCATGGAGGGTGACTGCAGGCCGNTATGTGCAGCTAGAGCGGGTTGCTCAGAGCCCTGTCCAACCTCAACTTGAGTGTTTCAAGGAACAGGACACTTACCACCTCTCTGGGCAACCCGGGACAGTGTCTCACCACCATCAATGTAAAAATTGTCTTCCTTCAGTATAGACTACATCTCCCCTCTTTTAGTTTAAAACCACCACCCCTTGTCCTATCTCTACAGTCCCCAGTAAGGAGGTTCCCCTGCGTGCGCTGTGCATGGATACAGCTGGAAAGGGCCAGCACAGGGCCAGCTGGGCACAATGATGTGACTGAATGAATAAGCCAGAGATAAAAATTCTAGCAGAAACCCCTTTCCCACCCAGGTTGATGGTTACGGGTGCTGGTGCCATTTGCATCTCAATGGGAGCTGGCTGTGGACTCAGTGTGTGTCCCTCCCCACCCTATGCCATCGGCACCTGCTCGGGACAAGCCTTCAGGC
>VWZY01004279.1:358291-430203 GCA_013399075.1 Chloroceryle aenea
GCTTGATCCCCTGGGTCTGGACTGGAAGGCAGCTCAGTGCCGCCATGCACCCTGAAAAGCCCCATGGCCTGGTTGCTGCTTTGTCTCTCATGTCATGAGGGCACAGGTGTTGGTGGTGTCCTGTGGAGATGTCTGAGGACCAGAGGACTATGGTGACATAGGGAGCCTCTCTGGCCAGCCCTGTGGAAAGTGTGGCACCCCTGGGCCTTGCCTATGTGCTTCCAGCTGGGTGATGTGACGGAGGGTTTGGTCGATGTCTCTGTGCAGTAAGGTAAGAAGGTTTTATACCTGTCTGGCAATAAAGGAGTGGAGAGAGACCAGTTGGGGCTGCTGGAACATCTCCTGTGCTCACCAAGTTGCTCTGCTGTGGGTTCAGGTTGTTCCGCTCTCAGCCATGCTGATAACCCCCATCTCCCCGACAGCAAATAAACCCTGCAGTTCCCCAAACACTGGGACACATCCTGCACTTCAGCCTGAAATGGGGTCAGTCAGCCGTCAGAAAGTGACCCATTTTCCCAGCTGCTGCCGACTGTGCTTAGCCATGAGGCAGCCTGGCTTTGAGCTGGGTCCCTCCCCCAAAAGGTGCTGATGTGTGAAAAGGAAATAGGAGTTTTAGTGCAGCTGTGCTTAGCAGGGGAATCTTGTATCTTGGTCAATAGCATTTTAAAACCAAAAGGAAGCTGAGATGCATGCTAAAAAGTCACTGTAAAAACACAAAAATGAATTCTTGAATAAACCTGTGGTTTTCCAGCATTTCTGGTCACTGTGGGGACTGTCACAGTTCAGATAAATCTAGGTTTAGAGGGCCATTTATAAATTATCCAAGACTGATTCCAGGCAGCTATTCAAAGTGGGGACTTACTGCATCTATGAAAATCAGACGTTTGGTCTGTTTTAGCTTGACCTTATCTAGATTGTAGATGTGCTGGGGAGCTGGTTGTCAGTGATATGTCAATGCTGCATACAGGAAGGAGGACCTGTTCCCATGTAGCTTTCTTCCCTTTCTCTTCTATAACCTAGTGCCCTCTCAAACAAACCCTTGACCATCATTTTTGGGCTGCTTTCACCAGTGTCTGCTGAGCTGTTTTTGGAAGGCAACAGGAAAACCTTATAATATTTTTCTCACCTTGAGGGTGGTATACTTCTAATATATGTGGGTTGGGAATAAACATTTTCAAACACAGGTTAAATAGCTCATATATTTTTTACTGAACCATTAGAAATAACTATAAATGTCTTCTTGGAGTGTAGTTTATACATGAGTTCAAATAATCTGCACTACATTAGCACTTTAAAAGTGGGCTAGTGAAATTAAAAAATGATGTACATAATTTTTTAAAGGTGTGAGAAATATAGGTTATTATTTAATATTTCCCCTTACTAATGGAAATTATTCATATCTACATAAAAACATATATCAATATATTCATATTCAAAATATAGAGCTTTCCTGTACATCTCCCAATTTATTCCTCTTTCTTACACCACAGTAATTTACATTACGCTCTTGTTTATTACAGCTATCTCAATAGCTCCCTTTTACCTTGGGAGGGAGAAAAATCACCCTGTCCCCACTCTCAGAATAGTAAAACCTTTATGCTCCAGTGAATATTTGTCTCCAAGCATTGACACCAAACTCCTCAGATAGGGCTGCACAGAGTGTTTAAAAGTGGGATGCCCTGTGGCTGTTAATCATAGATTATGTGGGGCTCAGGAGGAAGAGGAAATGATTTTATGACTGTGAGTGCAAAAAGGACGACTAAAGAGGGCTGGGAAGAGGAGCTGTTGTGCAGGGGAGCCCAAGGGTTTTGGTGTGGTTGCAGGAAATGGGCTGTGTGCATCATGAGGGGCGCCCACAAACGCACTCGGGGCTTTCAGAAATGTATTTAGGTCACTGACACTTTGAAAGCTTTATACATTTTGAGCCTAGGGGCTGCAACAAAGGCATGTAAACTCAGAGTGAAGGCTAGCATCCATCCGTGGCTGGTCTTATTGTATCCACAGGAATTTCAGATCAATGAAGGATGTTAGCAATTATGTGCTGAAATAACTAAGTACAATGGGATGAGGTAAGGAAAGCGCTTCAGCCTTGAATTTGAATTTCTTTTGGTTTCTGTCGGTTTGTGCCAACACCCCTTGCAATGCTTAGCGTGTCTCTGGGGCTGTCCTATATTGTTTGGTACAGGAAATGTGAGAGACAGAAGTCCAGCAGCAAAGCCTTAGTTGCGTGTATGGATGTGATCTTTTCCCCGGTGCAAGCCACTCACTGCACGGGACAGCTTCACTGCTTGACTTGTGAAGGTGTTTTATGGACATGATGCTTGGGGTCTTTTGCTGGCACAAAATCCACAAAACAATACAGCAGGTATTGTTCTGTATGCGAGGGCTGAGAAGTAACCATCACATCACTTGACTTCCCATACAACTCCAGCCCGCAGCGTGCTGTGAAGAAAGTCCCCTGTGCCGCCTCATGCTCTGCTTGTTCCCCATGGTTCTTTCCGCTCCTAATTCCCAAAGGACCAGACTCAGGGCTGTATGCCTGACCCCCGTATCCAGGCCACTGGGCAGACTGCAGCATGGAGGAGGAATTCCTTTGAAGTTGTGGAACTGCTCCCCAGAAGCTGACTTGAGCCCAGTGGTGGATGCAGCTTCCTGGGGTCCTCACGCTGCTTCCCTGAAAGGGATCTGATTCCTGCTTCTCCCTGCAGCACAACCGCATCAGTTCCACTGCAGCGCAGCCTTCTCCCATTGTAGAGCAGTGGGCTGAGCCCGGCTCTAAACTGTCTCAGAATGACAGACATTCCCAGAAAAAAACATTACAAACTTCTTTTCTGAAAAGCCAAAACACACGCTAGGAGAGCCTTGAGTCTGTGACTTCCAGTTAGGACAATTAATCAAAACGTTTGCCATGTATTGTGTGTGCTCCTTCACAGTTTGTGCATTTATCTTTTAAACATCTGCAGAACAGCATGGCTTGGATAGGTTTCTGTTACGACTCTGAGCCTTCATTGGCTCTTGAGAATGAGTGAAGAGGAGCCAGACAACATAAAGGGCAGACAATCAAAGCTTTTGACTCTTAGATCCTTGCAGATGGGCCTTCTGATGAAATGACTAACAACTGTTGCCAGATCAGCAAGTAGCAACCACAAGGCACCTGTATTTATTTAACTTTCATTTTGTCAGATAACTTGTCTTTATGCTCTTGCAGTTTTAACTATGGATTATAAGGCATGAGGCTTCCTTCTGATCTCCCTAAGCACAAGTGTAAAATGAGTCACTTGAGATTGGTTGTTGATAAGAGTTCTTCTACTGTAAGAACTATGTATGCAAAGGCAGGATCAGGGTTAGGTGTGGATGATGAGTCCAGTGTCTAGTTTGTTTGAAACATCTTTATTGTCTTCTTCTGGGGTGAAGTCTTCTAAGGGCACATATATGGAGGAAAGGTTTTTAGCAGCAGCCTTTGGTTATTGTTTAAAAAAAAAAGAAATACAAATCAGTGACCTCATTTTCCTTTTCCAAATGGCCTTGCATCTTGTAAATTCAACTGAGAAAAAAAGTGAGACTATTTGCAGCCAGGGCCCCCCAGCCACTTCAGTCTGCCCTGGGTGAGACTCTAGGTGAGGGGCAGCCAGCTTTGCTGACCTTGCAAGCTGCCTGCCAAAGCAGAGATGTTGCCAGGTGCCTCCAGCTACAAACCATGCACCTCTGAGCCCGCCTTCCAGGAATGGCTTGCAGGTGGTGTTGCCAGCAGCTCCACAGGAGCTTCGTTGCTCCAGCTATTATGGAAGGGAACAAAGCTGTGTATGTGGCCACGTCCCAGGATGACCTAGTGGTGTTGGCTTAAGTTGCTCCTGCTGCCTTGCCGCCTTTCATGGGTGCAGACTCTGATTGCCCAGTTGCCCTTGTGCCAATCTGCCCTGCTGCCAGATGCCTCAGTGTAGCCCTGGCACTGCTTGCTCATGGGCCATATGAGGCTCTCCCTATTCTTGCCCATACTCTTGCCTCTCTTGAAGGCAAATATCCAAAATGTGCAACACTGAATATTGGTTTCTGTCTGAACAGGTTAGAAAGTGCTTTTGTGGTTCTGATTGTTGTTTTCGGATGCTGGAAAGGGGCTGAAGGTGGGTACTTGACTGTTCCTGGAAAGCAGTGAGCTTCTCTGTTCCTGGGCTCAGAGATCTGAACAATGGCAAATGTCATATCTGTAATTTTTTTCTGTATTTATCATTCTCTGGTTTTACAGCTGATGCTTTACCTGTGTGCTTCTGGTCACTGGTGGCTTTTGTTCACCAAATAACATCCTGTTCATGTATGTGATATGGCATTGTTGACATAGTATAAAATAACAAAGTGAATGGCTCAAGTGTTAGAAGCAACATTGCTGCACTACGGTGAGACTTGGCCCATGGTTTTTAGCAACCCATGCAGCTCTGCCTATAGCTTCATGATTTGGGGATATGCTTTTGTGTCTAAATGAGCACACGTGTTCTTCTGATAGTGGAAACGAGGTAGATCTTCCTTCTCTTTGTTGGTCTACAACAAGATCTGGTGGTTTAAAAAGGCTTGTACGTGACTTTTGCTGAGCATGGTCTTCTTTGGCTTCACTATTGCTTCTTTTCCTGGAGTTATCTCCTGCAGGGATTATATTGGATCTGAATTTGGGCAAATATAAGAGCACCGAACAGTGTCTTCCATTGTCCAGAATTGTGGTTATGAATTGAAAGTGCTGGGATGGATCAGAGGTTAGAACTAAGGTTAACTGCAAATTTCCTGGCCTTTGTGAATTTTAAAAATCAAATTACTTTTGCATTAACATCACATCTTAAAATCAAATTTCCTTTGAGATAAGGGGAAAAATCAGGAACAGCATTTTATTTCACAAAAAAAATGTGGTGAGGCCAATTTTAATTACACTTTACTAAAGCAAGCAAACAAACTGGCCACATTCATTAGTTGTAAATCAATGAACAATTTCAGTCAGCAATATATATTTTTTTCCTCTTATGAAACAAATTGTCTGATGTTTGCTTCTGTTCAGAGCCTTTGGCAATATTATCATTATCACACAGCTTTTTCTAGAAACTATTACTGCCAGGAAGGGATACATAAATGTGTATCAACCTGGCCAGTAACTCCAGACAGCCTTTCATTCCTGGGGGACATTAGGGAAAAAGATCATCATAGGACCCTAGGGGCTGAAAATGAGATTAGAATGTCCATATATGGCTTTTTTCTGAAGAAGTACAGTCAAAATTTGCTCCTTCTGGAAGGAAATATTCTGTATGTTATGAGGTGGGATTGAATGAGGCGTCTTTCATTATCCTATTGTTAGTTCATGATGCTTGAGTTGCTGCCATTGATCAAGAGTCGTGAGTGAATGTACAAACCCAAGCCTTTGCACAGTTCTGGACACACTTTGGAGCATGTCAGCAAAGAATGAGGGCAGGGCTGGGCCTGGGAGGGTAAGGCCACTGTAGTAAATATTTTTCAGTTGTGGCTTATGTGGGGTTTGCTGAAGTTCTGTGAAGATCTGGTTTGTCCAGCTTTACAGACAAAATATGCAATGTGCTTATCAGAAAAATATGCATGAAGGAGGTTGACAAAGTTTGTTGGGTTTTGTTTCTTGTTTTCTTTTTTTTTTCCTGTGCAGTTCCTGTACCTGTCAAAAGAATTTTATGAGCCAGAGAATGAGGAGGATACGTGATTTCCTGAGCTGTGACTGAAAGGAGACTGATTTGTAAGACAGTTTGACAGTACATTTGCTATAAAAGAACATTTGGGAAATCCTGCTCTGTGTGTTCGAGTGTGGCAATCACACTGATGCTCTTCCTCATGGCAAACTACAATAACCCCATCCTGGATCAGAGCACGTATTACTCCATTTATCATAAAGGTGTTGAAACCCTTTCTACAACAGTTTCTCTAACCTGGTAGTGAGGGGTGTTTTTGCTGAGTCAGCAGCATTACTGGTTCGCTGGCAGCAGTGCATGCAGCCTGCACGTAGTGTGCTGAAAGTTGTGGCAGTGCTCTCCGCTCATCGCTCAATGGGCAGGAAAGGGGCAGAGGATCCGGGGAGCTACATGTGGACTGTAAGGAGCAAGATTCCTGCCTAACTTCAGCACTGGGGAAGCCCTGTGCTGCTGCCTGACGCGGAGCAGCGTGAACTTTGCTGCCCTGCTCTCGTTGCTGATTACCTGACAGCGTTTCCTTTACTTTGTCATTAACCAATTCTCCCTCAGACTGTTAACAAAATAATTTGCCACATATGCTTCCACTTTCAGTGTCATGGACAGCTGCTGGGTTTACAAAATGTTTGCTGTTTGTCAAGCTGCTCTGCCTGCCTGGAAATGTTTTGCCTGCTCAAATTTTTTAGGCTCATACCTCAAGGACTTGTTACTAGGTAACAGAGTTCCATTTGCCAATTGCCCACTATTTCCTTCTCACCATATTACAGGCCTGATTATTAACATTTAGTTCAGAGAAATTGCTGTCATTATGTGAAGTAACTTCCTTTAGAGGTTACTCATTAACCTTAGGTATTTTACTGTGCGATTATAATTGCCAAATGCCATAGGCATGGAAAACCTTTGAACTCCTCGAGGTATTAGTGTATGGGAGAAATGGTATCAGCTGTGATTTTTATATGCTCTCCACATCCCCCACCCACCCCCCAGTTGTTTTTCCTTTTGACTGTATTCTTGTTCCGTTCCTTTTGGTGTGCTTCACAGCATACAGAGCCTGCTCAGCTGCTGGAGAAGAGAATGTTTCCTTCTGAAAGGGGATCAGTCTCTCCTGTTCCCCTTGATAGGTCTGAGCTTAGCCCTAGCAAGCTCAGTGGCATTACAGGGCTCATTATCTGCTTACCAGTGCAACCAAGAACAGGATTTGATCTCTTGACCTTTCATGAAAAGTGAAATAATTGGGAAGCTGACAGTCTTGTGTGGCATGATCCATGCAGTCATCGTGTACAGTTTTCCAGCAGTTAGGATGGCTCTTCCATGTTTGCTTTGGGAAGATAATCAACTCTATTGTGATGTATCACAGTCAAGGAATGGGAATTTTCAGACAAAACCACTATTCCCCCTTTTTTTCTTCTTTCTTTCATTGTCTGCACAAACAGAATCAGCTGCATACTAAAGTGTTTGCCTTGGGGCAACGTGTTCTCTGGAAAAATTGTACTAAATGTATTTGTCTTTCTCCTCTAACCCACTGCTCCTTAGAAAGCCATCAACATTCCTGGTAACTTGATTCCTCTGACAGGACAGAGCAAAGCCGCTGTAGCTGTAGCGTAGGCCTGCGTCACCATGTGACTCCAGTGAGGAAATATAGATCATATTCAGGAAATCAGGGGACAAGTGAGATATATACATGGTGCTTACACAGAACTAACAAAATCCAGAAAAGCACACGGGCAAAAGGCACGTTTGTACACAGGGTCAGCCCTAGTTTTGATGGTAGGAAATGAAATGATGTCGTGGGCAAGGAAACCTTAGTCTGGGAAATCTAAAATACAACAGCAGAGTAACCAGTGCTATAAATAAAGAGTGGGGAAAGGTAAGGTGGTAGTAACAAATGAGTCTTCCCAAGTTTGAGCCGGACAGGATATAACAAAAAGGTCATGCCAGAGTAACTTCTCTCAAGGCCTTGATTTAATATTGCTTCCCCACTCTGCTCTGTCCTTTTAATCAGTTATATATATCTCAGTGATGCTGTTAATGAGAAATGTTCAACTACAGAGTTTCTGATAGCTGTCTTTTTGTTTGTTTGGTTGGTTTTTTTTTAATGGTAATTTCTTCTTCTTTCATCCTCTAAAACAAATCTTGATCCTGATTTCAGTGGATTTTCTCACTTGATGTGTCAGCTGTAACTTCTCAACTACTGTGTGTTGCAATGAGCTAAGCAGTGAAATTTGTGTTGACATCTAATGTTACTCCCTGGGATAAATTCAGTGATCCATGAAGTCCAAGTGGTGCAGAAAGGGGGTAACACTTGAAAAACCTTTCTTCCTAAAACTGTGCTTTACTGAATTCCTGTTTACTCTGTCTACTTAACCTGCTCACATGCAGCTCCAGGTCTGAGTCATGAGATACATTAATTCAGCACTGCAGGAACACCTCCGTTTTCCGTTTTTGCTTTACAGATTTATTGTCAATAAATCCACATCATTTAATGCAGACTAGTAGTATAGTTTAAAACCAAGCAACCCCCAAACTAGTGTTAAATACTTAGAGCCCAGAATACAGTATAAAATGCAATTTGCTGGTGTGTAACGTGAAAATTATTGGCAAAACTTTACACGTGAGACAGCTCTGGGTGGAATTGAAAGCCTGTTAGATGCCACGGTGGCATCCCGTATTGGAGATTTTGGATTGCGCAGGGGTACAAAAACACGCTCCAAATTGTGGCTCCTCATTGTACCTGAAGCAAATGTAGGCAGAAGAATCGGGGAATCCAGGCACTAGCATGGCTCACACCTAAGAGAAGGCATGTTACTGCCAGCTGTGGCATGTTTCTTGCTTTCAAGAAGACCAGTAAATGCTTCAAACTATTTATTTATCTACGTAACATCTACACTTTTCTGTCCTCTACTGTCTAGGCATTCCAAAATATTTATGCTTATTTTGATATACAGCATTGTTTTGTTTGAGCAGGTGTCCTGGAATAAGGTTTAGTGTCATAGACTAGGGTTCTGATGTTTTTTCTACAGAAGCATCTGTGGCAGTTTAAAATGTTACAATTTTTCTATGTGTTGAGTTTGCCAGTGCAGAAGAAACAGATTTCTTTTTAGACCAAAATTAGGCTACATGTTAATGCACAGTAAAGTGTTTTCTCCCAGTGGAGCTGCAGCAAATTTTATGTTAAACAATGACTATGAAGTTTCCATAGAAGACAGTGCAATGGGGTAAATCTCTCTTGTAGCAAGCTGCATTGCACCTCCACTTCGTGGGAAACAAAATAAAGGAAAAAAACAAGGAAGAGAGAGGCTTAGATTGCAGAATAAATGGTGCTGTCCTTATGATATACAATAACAGGCTGAAGTTGTCATAAACTTTATTTTCCTAAGGTCTGGGTATGTGCCTTTGCTAGTCTCATTGGAAGCAAGATTTATTGATCTGGAATCCCTGTAGAAATATCCTTTAGGTTCAACATATTATTTTCTTCTAAAAGTTTCTTACTTTTTGAAAAACAAACAAAAAATGCATAGCAGTCTTATAACATGGATGTACCAGTTATCTTTTAAAATACTGGGAAAAAAAATGATATATATTTTCAAGATGTTTGGGAAGATATTTAAGCTTTTCTTCCTTCCATCAGTAAGAGGAAAATGGAACCTGTACTCAGCAGCTATAGACCCGACTGATGATGTATTCGTTACTAGGCTGGTGTCTGGGAGGAGAGATTAGATGGAAGTTGAGGATGCTCATGAAGAGGGGTATAAATAGATACAGTCAGGGCAGAAGTTGCAGTCAGTTACGAGAGGGGGCATGTAAATGGAGAAATGGAGGATCTGGTAAATGCTGTGATTCTTCCAATGGTCTTTTTCTTGCCTTTTTAATAATTTTTTTTTTTCCTTTCAAACCTCCAAAAGCAGAACACGGTTGATTGGTTAGTTTGTTTGTTTCTTTTCCTGGAGTGAGGGAATAAGAAGAAATCTTGGTCTCTTTAAAAAAGAAAAAAAAAGGGAAGGAACTGATTACACATTATGATTTGCAGGGCCAAGAGGTATGAGCAATAACATCTGACTTGCTGCATTGTGACTACAACGTCTGATTTTTCTCTTTTCTTTTTTTTTTCTCCTAAGTGCAGTTACACTCCACACAAGAGCTGGGATCTGTTGTTTCTGATTAAACATGGGGTGAGCCATGTGCCTTTAGAAAATTGCAAAATACCCTCTCCCACCACCTCCCCTCCTCATGCTCTCTATTGCCTGATGTGGAAGCTGTGGCTCTATGGGGATTTACCATTTCCTCCTAGGATCACCTGTGCTGTGGCTTAAATAAAAGTTTGTTTCTTCAGCTGTCTGACTTTCGAGTTTATCTGACTCAGGCTGACCCCTTAGTTTTATAATGAGCTGGTTTATTTGCTTGTGCAAATTGGGTTTTCTTAGACAGAAATATAACGGACTGTAAAGAGGCCAATCTTTTGATCATTTCACCTCCGGAAGGGGGAAAGCTACAGTGCCTTTCTGCACTCACTGGGCACTCTCTGGGTTGTTAATAACATTAAGTTTCTGTTCCTGAACACTTTGTTGGAGGATTTTAGTTTTTTTTTTAATACCATGTTGTAATGTAAGTCTGGTGTGTAGAAAAATGTTGTTTCTTCTCTTTATGCTGGAAATAGATAAGGTTTAGAGTCCAATTACTTTTCTATTCACAGGAAATATAGAGCCTTTGCTTAGCAACCAGTTTGACTGTTTCTAATTTTTCTTTAAATACATCTTTATGTTACACCTATAGTGGTGCACACAGGGAAGCATGAGGCAGGATGCTGGAAGAAAAGGAGGAGTAAACACTTTGTGCACATGGTGCCAGTTTTTCCTCGATGGGCCTTGATCCTCTAATACAGCCCCACAGAGCTGGGAGGCATGTGCCAAAACATCTTTTTAATAAACAATATAGGCAGTAGTAGGAAATAATACTGGTCAGGACTTGTTTTTCTGGCTCAGGGCCTCATTCCAACCTGTTGCAACCAGCTATTGAACGTCTATGGGGACACCCCCATACAAGAGGCCCCATGGAGGAAAGGAACTTTTACATTTCTGTTTGACTGGGATCCTTGCCAGTGGCTAAGTTCAAAGTGCAGTTTCCAGTAATTTGCTGTTACTACTCTGCATGTTTGATAGGCCAGGACAGAAGCACGCAACCCGAAGTAATATTTCCTGATTTCTGACATTTCTCAAGATATGAATGGAGGTTGCTGAGGCACTAAAACTTGGAAGGTTTTCCTGTCTCCAACACCTTTGATGCTTTCCTTTTCTCCTCTTGTGTAGCCCCCTTCCCTCCCCCCATCTCCTCCCTCAGATCCCATTCCCTGCTGTTGTCAGTTCCGTATTTGGATGACATTCATATTGATTGTTTCCCTGTGCAAACACTGTGGGGCTGTTCTTATGCAACCAGAACAATCCTATTGATTTACTGAGTGTGAGGGTTATGTAGATGGAGATCATTCTGTAGTAATGGTGACACTTTCATCTCCCCTTGGTATTATAGTTAAGCTTCTCATTTTGGGGGAAGGGGATGCAAGTGAATTTCTTTTGCCCTGTTGAGTGTGGTAAGGGGGAGGCAAGCACAGGGAGCAGTCAGTAGAACAGCTACTGTTCTCTCCAGCATAGGCAGTTGTAGGCCATGTGTATGACATTGTGGTTATGGAAGAAGCATCCTCTATAATTAAGATTATATAAGCATTCTTATTGTCATCCTTTGTTTCCAGCTTTCCAAAGCCTGCCTCTTTTGGGCTGATATTTTCCTGGCTTATTCTCTGCACTGTCACAACTTATGTATTTTTTTTTTTTTTCCAAGCAGGGATACAAATGTTGTAGGGAGTTGAGAGAAGGGACCTCTATTGCTTGGTTGACAAAAGCTCTTGATGTTTTTGAAAAATAGATCTGAACTCCAAATGAGCTTTTGGTAGAAAGCTGTCTGGATGTGACCATCATAGAGGGGAAGCAGCTTTTGGAGGGTGCTATTTTCATCACTGAATAATCTACATTTGTGCAAAAAGTAATGCAAATGTGCTGAGCAAGGCCAGAGCTGAGGTGGTGAGGGCAGCCATAAATGCTTAGAATCCCTACTTTTTACTGCTTTTTTTTTTCAGCTTAAGTATGCAGGCTTGCTAGATGTGCAGGGGTGTGGGGGTGTTAGTGCAGCTACCTACAAAAGCAGGGCCATGCGGTGTTCAGTTCTAACTGCACCCTGATGGGAAAGTAAATACTTGCATAAACAAAAGCTAAGTACCAAAGCAGTGCGTTCTCATTTTGCACTGAAGCTTCTCTTTTTGGCTGAAACTGTCATCTAACCTCTGTTTTGAAAACCAAATAAAATTTGTTTTGGTAGTATGTAGCCAGAGTTTTCAAATAAATAAGCAAGCAAATACCTTTTCTTCCAGAGTGTGCTGACAGGTGTTCACACAGTCCAAGCACTCATGAGGTTTTAATCATTAAACTAAACAGTTCCTTGAAAGCAGAGGAATTTGGAGTTAATTCTGATCTTTATGCTTGTGCCGATCACTTCATATCCATGATGTTGTGTCCACTGTGGTGTGACATACATGGGACTGCCTGAGCAGCAAGCTGAAGGAAAGAGTGAGAACATATTTTAGAGCTGAATGTTTCAAATACTGTAATTGGAATTGCATTATTCACGATTAGGGCCTTTTTTCCGATGTTTAGTCAAAAATTCTCTAGGGGGGCAGTGGAAGAAAGCATTGAGTAGCAAATAATCACATGATCTACAGTGGCAATTAATTTGCCCATGAGCATAGCACATCACTGGTAGGAGAGTGTTTGCCATGTGGCAGGCAGCTGTGTTCCACTGCTGGGTGCTCAGCCCTCCTCTTTAACCAGCTGCAGTGCATTGGCCTCCCTCTCTTTTGATTTTTGGCCAGAAGGATATGAGTGGAAGGGAGAAACCTGCAACCAGGTCTGTGACTTATTTATTTACATATTAATTGTGTGCAAGAATAATTCACCAAGGCTGGTTGCACAAATCTGTTAAAATCACAATCTCCTGTGGGTAACAAAGCCTCTGGCTGTGCTACAAGCACTATGAAGTGATGAAGAATGTTGGGTTGCATCATGAGACCAAACAGCAGGTAAAGAAAAAAGAGGGGTGCCACATTCAAATGAAGTAACTCCTCATAAACCCAGGGGATTGCAGCAAACTTGGTGCAGTTCTGTTGCTAAGAAGCTTCCTGGCCAAGAGAAGCAACAAAGATCTTACACTGAATATCTGAAACTGCAGCCTAACTCTGTTGAGGAAGATGTAGAACTCGCTAGATCACATAGGAATTTTTCAACATAGTCTGATATGTGAAACCAGAATAATATTCAAGAGGCTTTCTTTGGTCTCCATAATATTTGCTCAAATATGAATTCATAGAATCATAGAATTGTTTTGGTTGGAAGCGACCTTTAAGATCATCAAGCCCAACCATTAACCCAGCACTGCCAAGTCACCACTGAACCATGTCCCTCAGCACCACATATACATGGCTTTTAAATACTTCCAGGGATGGTGACTCCACCACTTCCCTGGGCAGCCTGTTCCAGGGCTTGACAACCCTTTTGATGAAGTAAAAAAATGTACAGAGGGAGTTGGTTTTGTACTTTTAGATTGTCTGTAGAAAACAAGACATCATGAAAGCAGGAACATGTCCTGTTGCTCACTGTAACAATAGATGTTGAAAATGATTCAATGATCTGTGAAGTTCAGCACAAGCCTTACTCAAATAGTGAAATTTATGAGAACAGAGCAACTGTCACACTAGATTAGATCAAAGGTTATCGTGACCAAGTATCCTATCTCCAGCAGAGGACGGTGAGAGAGAGACTGGGAAAGGACCTGAGAGTAGAGCTATATATTTGAAATCATCTTTCCCCTGCTCTGTCTTTTCAGCTTTTGACAGAGCTGCACAGCAGCTTCCTAGTCTGCTGGTTGCATTCAAACTGTTGTGCTCCATAGCTGCTGCTGGATGTATTGGTCATTCATTTCTCTGGTCATCATGTGAACCTAGGTGTTGCTTTGCCTTGACCAGCCCCTGTGGGCCCTGAGTTCCACACTGTAATTGTTACATGAAAAAGCACTTCCCTTTGTTTCTAAACTGCTGCCAGTTTAAAAACAGGCTCCCCAGCTTCCTTTGTTAAATACAGTAAATAATTCCCTTTTCCACCACATCATTCCATTCATTATTTTCTAGATGTCAATTCTGTCCTCCCTTAGCCAGCTGGCGTGCCCTAATTGATTTAGTTTCTTCTTGTCCAGAAGTTGTCCTTTACCTATTACTTTTCTTATTGCCTTTTTCTCTCATCTCTTCTAGTTCTGCTCCAAATGTTGGGAGATCCATGGTGTGGAGGTGAATGCAGCACTGTAATCAGAGGGCCCTAATGTGTAGCCCATGGTGTGTAACCCCGTAAAGTTGCTTGTATGAGTGAATGAATGCCTGTGGACTTGAGCCAAAGGTTGTACAGATTAGCCTGAGAAGACCAGTACTGTCAGGCTTTGTCTGTGTGGTGTCAGAACAAGATAAAACTGTACAAGTGCTCCTTGTTACTTGCTTTAAAGTTAGTCATCTCTGTTCTGAGGTTACAGCTGTCATGCCAAAGCTTTAGGTAAACCACACTTCAAGTTCCAGTGCCTAAAATTGTGGGTGCCAAAAGAAGAAGATGATACCAGCCATCACAAGATGATGAAAGCCTGTGACATGCTGGGGGAAGAGGAGAGAAGTTCCAAACTTGTGCAGCAAAAGGTGCTACACCTCCACCCCCAACCCTGCAACCCACAAGTCAGGTAGTTGTTCAGGGTTTTTCATGATCCTTTTTGTTTATTTGCATGTGTGGAATTCTGCCAGTGAGTGCTGATGTGCTTGCCCTTAAAAACGATTTTGTAGTGGAAAATGGGGATGTAAGTTTGAGACTCCTCTCAAATCTGAAAGCCCCCCCCACTTCAGTAACAGCCATTTGCACAAGCCTTAGAACACAGAAAAAATTCAAGTGGTTCCTTCTGTGGCAAAATTATGAGCCAATAATTTGAGCTCGGATTGTGTCCCTGTTCAGGAAGAACAGGGATTCCATCCCCCCTTCCCCTTGCTGTCCTGCATAGCAAATCCAGACCCATTCCCTGCAGGGAGCCGAGCAGGCGAAAGGAAGGGAGTGTCATCCTCTTGGGAGCTGTTATGGCATCCGCTCCCCCCAGGAAAGAGGAGGGAGGAATTCCGACAATTCCTTGCCAAGCTATTCCAAGGACAGAGCACTTACACCCCACCAGCTAATCAGGGCTGTTCCTGAAGGCTTTATTTTAGCATCTGGACTTTAGTAACTGTTTTAAGCCTGGGTTTGTACCGAGGATAACTGTGAATTGAGATCCAAACCATTGCTTGAGTCGCTTATCCAAAATAAGCATTGTTAACAAAAGCCAAGTGCCTTATGCGTTTTATTCAGTGCTAAGAGCAGCTTGACTGCTAATATTTCATGTGCTGAAAGAAATGGATCTGTAGTGTTTCAGGCTAATTCTGGAATTTTGAAGCATATCCTGCATGGCAAACTGTAATGCCCACAATTATACAAGTGGTGATCAGTTTGAGGCCAGTGAGATGTCGGTGCAGAAGGATACAGGGCTGAGGCTTTATAAGAAGACAAATGTTTTCCATGTTTGTTTAATATTGTAGTATTAGGGGTTTTTTTTAAGTGCCTTTGTGTATAATGTCTGCCCACATTAACTTTTTTTTTCCAGGTCTGCTACCATTCAAAGAAATCATCATATAGGAAAGCAAGAATTTATCCTGCCTCCCTCTCAGGCATGTAGGCTTAATACTTTTGTTGCCCAAGTCATTCTAACAGTCATGATGTTACAAAGGTTTAAACAAATTCTGCTGTATATCCCAGCAGTTACTTTGGAGAAATATGTGGGGAATGGAGGAGCAAGGTAAGCAAGGAGAGAGTGGCCGGCTGACTGGGGGGAAAGCAGAGAGCACTTATCTCTCTTTTCCTGCTGTCCCAGTCCAGCCTGAGTATCTGCACGATGGGTCTCTCAGTTTGCAGGAATCCACGAACAGAACAGGGTAGAACACAGCAGGACTGAACTAGTCTGGAAGCTGCATTGCTCTCTGTGCCACAACAGTGTTTCTCTCCAGCTCGGGTCGAGAGTTCTGTCTTTATGCAGCAGATTGCTGCACAACCAGAAGAAAAGCTTATTTTTCCTTGCATTGCTTTTGCCCTTTATGCTTTAGATTTTACAAGGGATGTAATTTTTTTCTGCATTGAACCCAAGGATTCCTAAGTGAAGGAGCAGATTATTTGTTCTGCAACGTGCACGTTAGTGAGAAGTGCAGAGCAATGGGTGTAGCCCGTTAAGCTGTATAGTCATGGGTGTAGCGAAAGCTTCAACTTGCATGGGTGGCTTTTTGGCAAATACAAGGATACAAAAAGAAATGGAACAATGGAACCAGTGTGTTGGAAGACAAGGCCCAGATAAGTAGCGTTATTAACTGGTAGGGAGAGCAATTAATGACCAGGTGGAGAGCATCCGTTCCAGGTGCAAGATGTGAGTGTTGAAATAGTGCTGACCTCTGACATGCTGACTTTTACACTAGAGTAATTAATTTGAATGGAATAGCCAAATAAGTGAAAGCTGTCTGGCTGTAATCCCTTTGTCACAACACCCTTTATTACCTAACACACGTATAAGCATGTGGACATCAAACTGTAAGTGTGAAAGAGTTCTGGACTGCGTCTCTCATCTGCCCTTCTAGGTGGAAAACAGTGTTGATGACCATGTAAATCTGTAGAGGAGTGAGGCAACAATTTGGGCATGTGTATAATGTGATATACTGGCATTGCTTGAAAGGTAGAAAAATCTCTGTCAGGAGATGATTCTCAACGCTTTTAATTCTATGAATTCCAAGTGTTTCAGTTCTGTGGGGGCTCGATTAGATTTGCATGGATAATGATTAGTTTGCTGTCTTAGGTTTTCTCTAATAATGGGATGAATCTATTAGTTGGATGTTTCTGCTAAAATTATTTGCAGTAAAATCATGGTTTAGAGTTGCATTTGGAGGACAGAATGCATGGGCAGGCTTTGGCTGTTGAGGTGGGATGAGCAGATCAGATTGCACGGTTGCTTACAGATTTAGGAACATGGGCCAGTGTTGGTTTATAGTATCTTCATCTACAGACTGTTGTAGAATGTGAGTCTCTCTTGGTTTGTTCTTCTGGAGATTGTTCTACTGCTCTCAAGCAAGTTATACTTTTCTTCATTTGTCATCGGTCTTTTTGAATATGGAAACTGCACTGAATACAGCCATTGGCTCTGCTGGGGATGCCTGTTCTACCTACCTGCTGCCAAGAAGACTTTCTGAAAGTTTTCTGGGGTAGCTCTTACCTTGTGATCACAACCAATACGGTTTCTTGAGCAAGGCTTAGAAGTGCAGTAGGCAGAAGAAGAGTTAGCCTGAAAATCATATCAGAAGAAAAGAAAAGATCTGAGAAAATAAGTGTCTTGGGACTTAAATTCAGAATTTATTTGCTGACAAAAATCTAGAGACCTGCAGGATTAGGATTAGCTAGGTCAGGGCTTGAAGGCAATGGGTGTTACAAGAGAGAGATATGCTCAGATCCATCTTTTGGATTTAACTATGTGTATTAACTCCTAGAAAGATGTAATGTGCTAACCACTCAGTTAGGCTCAGAGCATCCCTTTCCTATTTCCCTTGGCAGCCTGTTTGTTTAACTGCAGGTCATGCCAGGAAGGAAAAAATGAAACAAATCAAAGCTCCTTTTCATTTCCTAGTGCAACTTTCTCACCTGATCGCTACATCGTGGTGCTTCACCGTGGGAAGCCCGAGTTCTGCCATATGCTGTGGGCTGTGATACAACTCAACCTGACTTACCCAGGCTGCGTCAGCTGCAGGAAGTCTGAAAATGTGATTTCCTGAAAAACAAGTGAAAGGAGGGGAAGTACGTAGTTTTTTGTTTTGAAGATGGCATTATTGGAAACTCCATGAGCACTTATGTCAAAATACCTATGAAGCAGCTATTTAGTCATAGGAATAGTTGCCATTTATTTACAAGGCGTCTGTGCGTGAATTAGGACCAATCCTTTAACACGTGTCAGACCTCACAGAAATGAGTAAGCCTGTGGAAACTGCGTGTGTGTCAGACGTGACTGATCCCTTGTTACCCTGAACTCTGTCCTTTGTTTTTCAGTTAGACTCAAATAGATATGCTAGCAATAATTCAGTATAAACCAGGCAGTGTCCAGTATAATCCGCTTGTCTCTTGCATTTTAGTAGAAGGTGCAAGATTTTCTTACTGAGAAAGCATTTTCTTGACAAAATCAAATTGTAAGGCAGTTTGCCAGTCAGTGTTATCTAGTAAGTGCTAGTTTTGCATCAGGTTAGGACCTTATCTCTTTACTTTTAGGTTAAGAACACCCGTCTTAAAAATGCATTTCCCAAAATGCATAAGCACTTCTTAGTGAAACCATCTTGAACTGTGTAGGGGTGGTTGAGGTTGTTGCCTTTCTCTGGCTTCTTAATTTTATCTGCAGAATATAAAATGGACATGGTGTCTGTGATACCTGGCTGATGTGTGAGGCTAGGAACTGGAATCAAACTCAGTGCCCCTCTTCAGGCTCCATATGTTAACTTTGATTACTTTTATATGAGGTTCCCTTGAAATGTTTCATGTTATTCCCAGTGCTTTAGTACTGAATCTCTTATTTCCTGGACAAATCCCTGAGCAATCCGATCTAACTGGACCTGCTTAGAGCTGGGAGTTGGACTCTAGGTTCCTTTCCAAGGTACAGTATTCCATGGAAAGTAAAAGATGCTTTTGGGACTGATAGATGAGGGATAGCAGGGCAGGCTGTGGAGATGGGGAAGCCACAAGAGCTCCATTTTATGGGAAGATATGAGTCTGACTGTTGTTTTCCTATGTTTGCTGTTTCCATCTTCTTGCAGTGAATTTAGTTACCATTGTCCAGGACTTCTTCACAAGGGCCTTGCTAGGAAATTGTCTACAGAGAACTGAAGACAGAGTTTCTGGTTGGAAATTTGTGTGAAATCAACCTTTCTTAACATCAGTTCTAATTAAACTGATGTAACTTCTGTATCTGTGTGTATACAGTTTAAACACAGGCAGACAGTAAATGTATGGCATGCAAAATGATGGATATCTGCAGAGAGCTTTAACCTGAAGTGATGCAGCTTCTGTAAGCAAAGAAACACCTGGAGATGTCAGCAAGCAGAAATCAGTATATAGATATATAATTTTTTTAAACAGACAGAAGGGCCAGGGAAAATAAATAAAACAACTTGTCCTCCCTGAAGATACTGACAGACTGAGGGACCAGAGCAGACCTTGCTGTCCCATGTGTTTCTCTAGGGATTTCAATCCAGCCAGAGCAGAAGTGACCCTCTGTGGTTTGAGAGAGAGAAGGCAGAGAGTGCAGTCCTGCTTTCAGTGAGCTAATTTGATTTGTTCCTTATCTGTCAGAGAGTTGCAGCCTACGGGGCAGTTGTGGGGCAGCTTTGTGCCCAGTTCTTCCTCAGACTTGCACTGTTGGGCATTCGTCAGCCAACTGCAGAGAGAAAGTGTTTCTCCTGGACCTCTATTAAATCTTTTTGCTTTGAGTTCCCTTCTAATACAGGTGGCTTGTGTTGGTCATGTCACTGTGACAGGCAAAAAGGGCTGAAGTGTGGAACTTGAACGTGTACAGGTATGCATTAAATGCAGACCAGAATAGCACCAGTACTGTAGAAGCTCAGCTGGGAGTTTTGTATCATAAGCCAAAATTTCATGGTCCTTCAGTGTTGTGCTTATGCATTACGCACAGGGATGATTTCAGTGCTGTGTGACATCAGTGTTGCAGACACCTGAAAGAGTGGATGGTTATAAAATGTGTCTAGGGTAAAATTGGCAATTCATCAGACAAGGATTGTTGACATACTATATGCACTCTCTTGTAGACTCATGAGTTCTTCTGCATAGTTGTGGTGACAAGTGTGTCTGTGCCTAAGGAATATGTACAATAATAGAACTATAGATATGCAATGAGAGCTGTTTAGTTCCTGAAGCCAGTGTGTATACTATCAGTCTTCTGAAATAAACATCTAGCATCGGCTTCATAGTTCACTCCTAGCATAAATATCAAGATCAGTACTTTGCCATTCACCCAAATCCCCAAATCCTACGTCACACTTTGTACAAAGCCCCTGTACATGCACAGCACTTGAACGTTTTACCTGCAGAAAAGCTTCCTCTTCGGACTCTGTCAACAGATGCACGAAGCGCAAGAATTACTGTTGACAGTGAACACTTTATATGGGTCAAAAGATCCTCTTAAGAATGTCAGGTCAGCAGTCTGTGAGTGAGGAATTTCATATGCACATCAGCACACAAATGTTTGATGCCTAATCCTTTAATATGATTTTTATGGATTGATTTCAACAGGAATTCAAGGGCAAATCTTCAGTAGCTGAGCAGCCTTCTAGCAACAAGCTGGCTTTGCTGGAATTCAAGCTCCAAAATTATCTCACTCTAGTTTAATTTGTTTAATGTAGTGATTGCTGTATGCTGGCAGTCCAATCCTGTAGCTCATCTATTTTTTTTTGCTACTTCTTAGTGAAGCAAACTCCTATTAACCTTTTAGAGTATTTTCCTAATCTAAGTATTTATTTTTATACTGGGGTTCCATAGAATGATTTCCAACACTCTCCTGGAGATGTCTTTAATGCTTCATTTATGGCAATATACTTCAGCATTTGCAAACTATTGGAAAGTTACAAAAAGCATTGTGATAGCAGGTAGTCCTGCCTCTCCAAATGCTTCCTTGCTGTTGAACTTACATCGCATTCAGGGGCTTTTAGTATTTAGTATTTTAGATTTTAGTATGGCTTAATGTGAGAACCCTATAACACGATTAAGAGTTTTGCATTAGTTCTTCACTTCACCAAAATGAAAATTGCAGCTACTAGTTGAAAAGAGAAAAATTATTGCAAATAATTGTGATCAAGCTACAAAGCCAAGCTAGCTTAGCAGTACCTGACTAACATCTGAGGTACTGTGTGTTATTGTTTGTTTTGGGGGTTTTTTGGTAGTTTTGGTTTTTTTCCCCATGACATGAACTACACTGATGACAGATTGCAGCTAACCCCAAAGATTTTGGTTGTGTGATATCCTGGGACCCTGGTGTCTTAGGGCAGGAAATAACAACACGTGGGTGACTCTGTCCTGCATGTTGGTCTGAGCTGACATCTCATTGCTGTAGGGTTTGTCAGTCTTGTGAAGCTACTGTAGATTCAGAACATTATTTCCATTGTATGTATGCTCAATGACCTTCTCACTTTCAGCTGGATTAGGTGATGTCTCCTGCATAGCCAACTGTAATTGGTTTGAGAGTAAACTTAGTCCTTCAGGAATTTCTCTGTGAGATCCTGTCCCAAATGTCTACAGAGCTCTGGTGTGTTATTCTGACACTTGCTTAGTCCTTCTTCCCATCCAAAAATAACCTTTAAGCTATGAGTCTGTCCAAAGTTTTTGAAGCTGTCACCACTTTTCTGTACTGCATTGGGATATCTTTCTCCTGTATCTTGTTTTCATGGGGGCCATAGCCCTTCTCTGAACTGTCACGTAGTTTGTAGCAAGCTCAGGAAGAAGAGGCATCTGAAGGCTACTAAAATCATCAAGCGCTTCAAAACCAGCTGCTGTCAGAAATAAAGATGCTTTTTAGTTTAAGCAATGGCTAAACTTTTGCCAGCTGTGGCTCCTGTCAGAGGATTTTAATTTGGAAGGAAATTAAGGTTTTTCACCCTAGCAGTCCTCCACCTGAGGAACTGCTTTAGTTCATTGCACGCCAGATATTCGCTGATGTCTCTGAGCAGAGGAGCTGGACACAAGTTTGTTTAGTGTGCGAGTTCTGCCCGATAAACCCTGTTTGGTGTGATCTGCCTGTCTGACAGTGAACCTCTCAGACTACGCCTGTGTTACCTGACCCAGGAGGTGTTCCCAGTTCCTGGGATGATGTGCATGGGCCAGACATACCCTGAATCTATATTAGGGTGAGACTCTGGGCTCAAACCGACTTCCACTTTCCCCTTGTTTCTCCTTAGAGGCAATCCAGGTGAATTGACTGGATATGAGCCTTAACACACTCTGACAGGTCCCAGATCTGGATGGTTTGAGGGCAAAGAGGTAATATCAAGGCTGGAAAGCCTGCCAGGCTATCACTATCAGGGATCTGGGCAAGACCTTAGAAGACCTGTTACCTACAAAGTATCTAAGGAGGTTTCATCTGCTTAATTTCTCAAGTTTCTTGAGTTTGTTTTATTGCAAACCTTCTGATCATTTTATATAATGGTGCAAAGATTACACCACGGATTCTTATCCCTGGAAGATGTGGGTAATTCCCAAGAGAGGGGAGATTTTTAAAGCTATTTTCCATAGCTCAAAATGAATTGGGCTTTCTTTGTTGGGACATATTCACCACCATTCTGAACATTACCAACCTTCCTGCTAATGCTTAGGGCTTTACTAGCATTGCTGATACTGCACTTTTGGCACTGTATTGTCTTGAATACCTGTGCCCAAAACAAAATAGAAGAGTTCAGTTTGTTGATTGATTTTCCAGAAAATGCTGCTTATGCTGAATTACTATACTGCTGTCTGCTTGAAAATCTGAGCTTTGCACAAGAACTACTGCAGTTTTTTTTCTTTCCTTTGGTGGCTGAGGACATTTAACAATATGGGGAAAAAATGAAGAAAATGAGCGTGTGGTTTGTTTTTTCTTTTGTATTTTTAAACTTTATTTTAATGTGCAGACAACCAAGCAGAATAAGTATATGCAGTGTCTCTGNGATTATTTCTTCTAATGTGCAGACAAGCAAGCAGAATGGAGAATTAAGAAGCATGAATAAGTATATGCAGTGTCTCTGAAGTAAGTGGCTTGAAAGGTTCGTTTTATTCCAAGGTTCCCTTATACCTATTTGTGACATAGCCTGTGCTGAAGCTGTTTTCACTCTATAATCTAGAGGCAGAGAATGGCACCAGCAAAGCTCTTGGGTATCCTGCTTTGGCGGTAGCTGCAGCAATCAAAGGCCTTCAGTGCCTTTTCCTGGGAGGAAAGGGTTATCTACCCTGGCTGCTGCTCGCACACACCCTGCTCTAGCCTGCAGGCACCCAGATAATAATAACATGGAAGGATGGCAGCCCGAGCTCTGGAACGGTTTATGAGGAGGAAGTCCACAATTACATATTTCTGGGCAAACATTAACCAAGACTGAAGCCTAGCTTCGAAGAAAAACAACCGACTGGAACCTCCAGTAATATAGCTGTTACGTGGACTGGAAACAGCAGTCGAACATTCATGTAGCCGTAGAAGCAAAGTAAGACTAGCCCTGACAGCAGAGCAAAAGGCTGGATAACATGAGCATATCCTGGTGTGCGCTTGCAGAAAGTGCCTCTTTCCTGAGTGGTGATACTGCAAAGAGCGAGGAGATTTCTTTAAGTACTCTCTAGCTTTGTGAAAACAGACCTAAGCCGAGGTAATGGAACTATTGTTTGCTGTGCTCACGGCCTAATCCATTTATATCGGTGGTTTCAGAGCTTACCAGCACACATTGAAGTTTCTCCTTTAAAAAACAAGTTACTTTGGGCATCTCTCAATCACTGCGGTTACCAGGCTCGAAACAATTGCTATTCTGTGCTGTGGTTTTGTAAAGTAGCAGTCTTATTTAGAGCTTCGTGTGCTAAACTCGGATATGCCCATTCTATTATAGACTCCCTGTACCTAAAAATGGAATTGTTACACTAAAATTAAGTAGACAGCCAAATGATACATACTTCCTCTCCTTTGTTTTTTCTGAGAGACCACAATTACTGCAAAGAAGCTGTCCACTCATTACTGCAAGCTCTGGGGAAAAGGAGGAGTGACAGAATACAGACCGATACAGGAGAGGAGCGTTAGTCGAAAGAGACGCTTGCTGTGGCAAGCATAGTATGTAAATTCCAAAGTTAAGCACTTTGGAAAAAGTCCAAAAGATGAAGATACATACATTACTGCTGCTAGGGGGAAGGAAGGGAGTCTTAAATGTCTCCATAGAGAATATTTACTTGGCTTTTTTTAACTTTCCTTTATTTAAAGGGCAAGACAGCTGTGACTGAGAAACCTGACACTTGGATTAGACTATTGGAATCAGGTTTAATGGTAAAAGTTAGTTTATTCTGGTTTTAGCTGGGTTAAAATAGACTAGATATTTCAGGAGAGAATAAGTTTAGTGTTCTCACATCATTCACAGCTAGGGCAGACACATACCTACCTCTTCCTGCTAGTGACCTGAAGTCGATAACATCCAAGAGCCCTTAGGAAAGCTAAAATGGAATTACTGGTGGAGAAGTTGTTCCTGCCCTGGTGCCTCTCCACAATTAGTACTGATTAACAAACATACTGCAACCAATACTCCACAGTGAGACCACAATGGAAAACGCAGTCTTGGGAACTGCCTTCTGAGGTCCTTCACAACAGGAAAATATCTTTAAAAAGCAGCTGAGCCTGCTTTGCCTACTCTGAAGGACAGCTATGGTGTTTTTTTTGGGTTGTTGGTTTTTAAAAATTTTTTTGTTGTTGTTGTTTGGTTGTTTTTTGTTTTATTTCTTTTTTTAAAAACTTTTTTTTTTATTTGCATCTTTTCCCTTCTCTCCTAAGTAGCAGTAAATTATTTTAGGTACACTTCAAGAGATCTGTTCCTGGCACTTGGAATGGGTGAGGATGAGAGTGATACAAAGAACTGGCCTGTTGCAATGAGTATACTTGGATTTTATGCTAATAAAGGAATACAGACTACTGACTCCTAGATAGGTATCCTGCTACATATTTTAATCTAACTGAAATAAATTCTGTTTGTATTAAAATAGGGAAGATGTTTAATGGGAGAATGGTAGGAGATAAAGATGATTAGGGGATGGAAGAATACCACTTATAGGGAAAGGCTGAGTGACCTGGGGCTGTTTATCCTGGAGAAGACTGAGAGGGGATCATTATCAACATCTAAAGGGTTCAGGTATCAAGAGGATAGGGCCAGATAATTTTCAGTGATGCCCCGTAACAGGTCAATGGGGAGAGGGCACAAACTAGAACACAGGAAGCTCCATCTGAACATGAGGAAAAACTTCTTTACTGTGAGGATGAGGCAGCCTGGAACAGGCTGCTCAGAGAGGCTGTGGAGTCTCCTCTGGAGAGATTCAAAACCTACCTGGACATGTTCCTTTGGAAACCTGCTCTGGGTGACCCTGCTGGAGCAGAGGGTTTGGACTGCATGATCTCCAGACATCCCTTCCAACCTACACCATTCTATGATCCTGTGACAGTTTCTCCACTTGTAAATGGAGTACAAGTCTAAGCTTGACAAAAAGCTGCCTGGTTTTTTGTTATTGTTGTTGTTTGGTTTTTTTTGTTTGGCTTTGTTTTGTTTTCTTTTTTTTTTCTCCTGATGATGGACAAATCATGGATAGCTTACAGATGAGAGCTGCAGAGGTCTTCTGGATTTTCCTTTTATAGTACATCTTTTAAATTATGCTCTTGAAGGCTGAACCTGGACTTAATCTGTTAATGAGGTATCTGTATAAGCTTTTATAGGTTGGTACTGTTATCTTCTGAATGGCAGCAAATCTGATCCCTGCTGAAGTGGACTGTTCTTCTGGTATGTCCTTCTCATTCCAGGATCCTTAGCACCACATCAATGACCCAGCAAAGGATGAGATTCTAAGCAGAATATTCAAGTCAGATTTTTTTTTTCCCCCTCTTAAAAAAGTTACTCATTGCATTGTCATTCAGCATCATCTTCCCCTGTGACAGGATGGGCTCGTCATGTCCCAGAGAGATAAAGCTGAATTCGTCAGCTCCTAGAGGGCCAAAGTAAGCATCCTCCTGACTAACAGGCTTTGAGGACTGTGTCAGGAGTGGTGTGGGTTTGGAGTTATGTGCTGTTGAGTGGCACAGAAAATATGGTTGTGTAAGTGTGGTTAGTGGTTAATGATTTCTCATTCTCTCTCTGCCTTCTGTGCTCCTTGCTCTGTAGGTGAGAGCAGGAAGGAGGATGTAGATGGAGCAATTGCTACCTCTTCACCTTTTCCTAACTGAATTGAAGTTGTCCATTTCTAGAAGTTGTCTTTGGTCTTCTCTAAAGGACCATCAGGACATTGCAGTGTGGAAGGTGGGACTTTAATGCTCTAGGAGAGTCTCATTTTGACTTCCTAAAGCAATGCTCAAGCCTCTGCAGCACTGGGTGTAAGAGAGAGCTGCGTGTAGGCAGCGTGGCGTTGACAAGTGCCTTGTACCATCTGCCTCCTTCCTCCACAAATCCATCAGCATCCACGCAGCAGCTTGTACTCGGTAAGAACACTGAAAGGAGATGTGATTTGGATTTAATCATTAGCAAATGTCCCTTGACTGTTTCTCTGTTGCCCATCTGAGTTTAATTCCAAGAGAAGGAAACTCTGATATATTCCTGCCTTCAGGTATAATTACTTCAAGACAGATTGACCGTTTAAGCACACACGACACTGCTTAGCTTTAATTAGAGTAAATTGGCAGAATTTATATGACCGGTAGTTTTGGGGACTGTCAGATGCATGAAAGTATATTTTGCATATCATTTCCTGCTGAGGCTAAGACCAAGGTACTAGCTGAGAGGCTTGTAATTGGGATAAAAACACTTTGTAAATTTAACCCTCTCTCCATTAGGAGCGGTGTGGAACTGGCTGGGGAAAAGGATGGTGCTCTGGGAAGAGGAAAGCATTTGAGACGGAATGTGAAGCAGGAAGTTGCTGGAGGTTGTGCTATAACAGAAAAGTTATTGCTAAATTGAAATCTCCACAGACAGGCACAGGTGCTTTGTAAATATGTAAGTGAGATTTGTAAACCTCGTTTATTTATTTGGAAGGATGTTGTGGTATATCTTATAACCCCACTGTTGATAATAACTGAAGTGAAAAAGAAAAATAATTTTGACTGGGTGGTTTATCACAACAGGTCATAATGCACTGATTCAGAGTGTCCTGGAGTAACTGGAGCCTTTGCTGTACCCATTCCTGACATGACCCTCAGCTTTAACTTACCTGTCCACTAACAGCAGCACAAGCAATGAGTGCTTAGCACACAAAAAGATCCCAAGTCATTGACTGGATCAGGAGTTCTGTTGAACCCTTTCTGTACTGAGCGCTGAGAGACAGTGCTCAAAGAAACCTGAAGGTAAGAGTCGGGTTTCTGTGCCCTGGACCTCTTGGTTAGAGAAGCACTTTCCTAAACCAGGATCCAGGGTGTTGCATGGTGCTGAGCACCTGCTGACGCTAGTGGTTGTTTTCAGTGTTGTTTGGATGCAGTTTACAGTGTGTCTCTGCCTGGTAGCTGGTGAACATCAATCAAAAAAGTTGTGGTAGATGAACAGTCCTCAGTTTTCTCAGAGAAAGGGAATAGCTGACCAGAACTTCAAATCCAATTAACTCATGGACACGGCATTTGCTAACTGATCTCTGATGCTGGGAGCTTTGGCAGACAGTATTTCTTGAGCAGCTTCTGGATTAACAAGACAGCAGATTAAATTTTTTTTTTTCTAGGACGGCCCCAAGTTTATTCGTTTCTGGTTTATTGCTTAGTATATGAAAAGTGGCATTATCACCCTGCTGATTTAAAGTTTGGTGTAAAGGCCTAGCAAAAGTGGCCTTGAACCTCTTTTACAGTGGGGTCTGGATGGCATGTGAGGCTGCTTACCTGAGGATGCTGCAAATATGATGGGCACTACAGTGCTTCACTATTCATCTTTCTATTTGCTTCGTAATTTATCATGGGCCTGAAATCTGTGAAGAAAGTGGAGTGGCTGTAGTCTTTAGCATGGGTCCCAGTGCTTAAGTTGCTGAAGAGCTCAGTGTTTTTCTGAGAGGAGTGTTATTTCTGTGTCAGCTGTATGGGCTTGGACACAACTTTCCTTTAATTTGATCCAAGTGTGCCACTATCCAAACATGATATATCTGGATCCAATAGTCCCTTGAAATGTTTGCTCTAGTCAAGGTGATGGAATCCATATATGGGTAGAGGTGGATATCTCATGCTGATCATGAGAGCCACTCATCTGGCTGCTCCTTGTTTCTTGCTGCTTTCATGGAATTTTTGACTCTGTGACCTCGTTTGAATATAGTCAACAAGATCTACATCTGCTGATGAGTTGAGCTTGCTGTCAGCACCCATTCTTCCAGAGCAGTATCAGTACTTCAGATTTCAGTCACCCTAATCTCTCTGCTTTCAGAAATGGAGTCCTGCATCCCTGAACACTAGACACAGCAGAAATTAAAGGTCCAGGATGAGTAAAGAGTATTTAGTGCAGTAGGGGAATGATGGCCTTCTTCGTGGTTTACCTGAGCATTTGTTTCTAAGCCCAGCACAGACATTTTTTTTCTGTTGCTTTTATTTTTAGTGAGATGCTGGGAGTGCACAACAAATATGAAATGTTTAGGACAGCAGTTTGTGCTGTGACTAATCTGTCCTCTGTGAAGTTAATAATCCTCCCAAATACTTTTATGAGGGAAGTCATAGACTTGTATTTTTCTCTGCATAGCACATCACAAACTAGAAACATGGTTAATGGCTGCTAATAACTCCTTGAATTCTCCTCTTCAGGGAGTCTTTCCTCTGGAGAGCTGTTATCATTAATCTGGTTAAATCTGGGTGTTTTCCCTTCTTCTCTTACGTTGTTTATTCTGCTTTGAGGTAGTTACAGTTCATTTATGTCTAGCGAAGGAACAAGTGGTATTTGCCACAGTCGGCTGCAAGGGCTCATGGGCATCCATTTGCATTTGCCTTGTTACAAAGGCAGACCACATCCTGGCGAGGACAAAGTGCTGTCTGATACCCAGCCTGCATACACCAGTGCCTCTCTGGAGGGGAGCCAGGATGTGGGCAGGCTTTGTAAGAAGCCACTGTTTTAGCCTGTGTGGAAGTCGGAGGAAGGGATAAACCAACTAAATTAATCTTTCTTTCCATTCTCTGGCAGAACTTCCACCAGTCAAAATATGCATATGATTCACTACCGTATAAATTTTTTCCTGTGCTTTTTGTTTGCTGTCATCTAGGAGAAAAGCAGTGTGTCATCCACTCAGCTATGTTCCGCTTGAAGCAGTAAATATTTAGAGAAGACTGAAGACCCCAGCTTAGGTAACTTCTTGCAAAGATATTCTGAGAGGTGTCTTTGCAACCAAGGGATAAATGCAACATGTTCATTGTCTTCCTTTAAAAAATCCTACACAGTCTCAGTGCTAGGATTTAAACTTCAAGCTCATAGGTAAGAATCTATATCCATGTCAGCTGTGTCTGACTTATACAAGAAAAAAACCTGAGCTTGTGGGGAAGAGGATGAATATGCTGTTGTAGTACAGATAGAAATCATTATTACCTGCCAGTTAAGCACAGCAAGATGAATCCACAAAGCATTCGGTAATTAATCTGAAGTTATATTTGGTGACAGAGTTGGATCTATTACCCCATATCTCCAGATTTTGCACATGTAAAGAAAACCCAAACAAAAACAAACCCCCAAAACACACCAAAAACCAACCAACCATCAAAAATGGTGAAACAACTGTTTAATTTAAATTCTTTTAATTTAAACAGCACCATAAAATACAAACTCATTGGAATGCTGAATACAGCAGGGGTGATTTGGAAGAACAGTGAGACTCCATAGGGTTGTTTGTTTGTTTGTTTGTTTGTTTGTTTTTTAAGCCTTGCATTGCATTTCTTAGTTGAGAGAATGATCATGTGGCTGAAGGGTTTTAATAAACCTTTTTGCAGCTAAAATAAAATGTTGAGGTTTGATGGGAAAGCGGATTGAAGTGGAACATTGGTTACATCAGTAAATGTGCCTTATTCTCAATTGGCAGTGGTGAGTGTGAGTCAGTATGTTTGTTTCAGCCTCTAAAAATACCATATGTCTTTATAATTCCAAACAAGTCCTTAGGATGGACAGAAGCAGTGCTCTTTATTGCTTAAATATGGCGTGGTGTCTGCCGCATGTTGAATATCTCTGAAAACAAACTAGCCCACATCCTGATTGACCACAGTTTGGCTGCTGTGTACCTCATCAAAAAGAGTGAATTTACAAAGGTGTTAAACTTCAGTTAGCCGTGGGGAAGTAGGTCCTCTGCCTTACATTTGCAGATGCTGGCGACCAGTTAGTCCTGGCATAAACAGGTGAGTTTTCCACTCATGACGATGGGACTTGTTCCCGTCTGTGCCAAGAATGATCTCTTTAAAAATGCACTGGTGGGTGAACTCCTCACGGATTTTGTTTACCCAGTATTGGGTAAACACGGTGTCCTAAAAACTACTGCGTGAGCCTAGCTTTAGCATATGATTCAGTATCAAAACTATGTGAAATTATCCATTTTCTTTTGGATCTCATGGTTTTGACCTGAGAATAATTCTGAGGTTTTTAGTTTTCTTGAATTTCAAAGCTGAGCAAAAAATGGACTTCACAACAATTTTATTTAGACCAACAAATGTGCTTGGGGAAAATACCTATCTCCTAGAATAATTGTGGGGATCCTCGTTGGTTTAGGGCATTTAAAAGTAGGCAAACACACTGTATGGCACTCTCTTTTTCTTCACTGACTTCATTCAAACCTATTCCGGGACAAACACCAAATGAAGATAGATTTTGTGTTTTACTGGGAACAGACCAGTGGATTGTTCCCATCCACTGATGGGATTCAAATCCAGTCACCCTGAAATCCTGGAGACCAATTGCTGGTATATATTTTGGTAGAAGCTTCCATAAACCACAGTGGACATCATGTATGTATTTGTCTGCTTGACGGATCTGTAGGTGCCCTAAGGTTTTGAACCACCCTTTACAGTGAGAATTTTTTTTTGAGTCTTAGAAGGGAAAAACCCCACAGAGTCCCAAAACACACATATTTTTTGGACTAGAAGCTGACTTATTTTCTTGGTCATCCTGAGGCTGTTAGGGTGGAACACTGCAAATTTTTTAAAGCCTCTTGGGTGTTTTGTCCAAGATCTATGAATAACTTCAGATTTCTGTATGGTGGCTGGAGGTTTTAAATAGGTGGTGGTTGGTTTTGTTTTTCTCTTTTTTGCCTGCTTCTATGACTATGAAAGGATAACTAGAGCTATTTGATAAACTTGTTGCATTGCACAGAGGCTGTATCAGAAGCATCACAGAGATGCTTATTGCACTGGGCTCGGCTAGCACAGGGTTAATTTCCACCAGCAGGTGGGCAGGGCACAGCTGGGATAGACAACTGAGACAGCCAATGGGCTGTTCCATCCCACCTGACATCCTGCCTGCTATATAAGGGCACGGGGAGGGGGAGCAAACCTCGTGCTATTGTCGGGGAGGGCCAGTCTGCTGTCGATACTGCTCCACCTGAGGTTGGGAGGTCTGTTCAGGTGAGTGCTGAGTGGGAAGGAGCCCAGCTCAAGCTGGGGGCAGTTTCTGTGAATGAGAACTGTGCAGATGAGCTGATAGAAGCCCGAGTTTATTTGCAGTGCTCACCGTGTCAAATAAATTTTGTCTTAGGGTTGTTGAATCTTTTCTCTCCCAGATAATTTGGGACTACTTCTAGAGGTGTGTGATGTGCATAATTAGGTGCATAGCATTTGACTTTACTCTTACAGTGACAACTGCCAGGACAGCCACAGAGAAAGTTGGTAATGGGTTTACTCACGCCCTGACCACAAACCTTATTGTGGGTGTTGTGTTCATCTTACATGGTGAGTGTGAGAACAGCTGGAAGAAAAAGTGCAAACAATTTTTCACTTGGTATGTTACAGCTCGGTCATGCTATCTCCGCTCCTTTAGAGGGCTCTCATGGAACCCCTTCCTTCTGATGGTGTTACACAAATAAGAGCAGTTGCCATGGAGGGGGTTGTGCTCTGTGCCACCTCTTTAGTAGTCTCTAATTGCACAGAGAGTTTGGCTTGTGCAACATGTGTCTTTTTTACAGTGTTGTACTTGAAAATTGGCAAGTGGTATCGGGTGCTTATCAGACACTTGAGATCAGATGTGAGAGGGTTAGACCTGAAAAATAACCTCCTCCCTCTGTCCTCTCCTGTAGCTTGGCCTTTTCAGGATGGCATTGTTTTTTTTGGTTGTTGTGGTTTTGTTTTGGGTTTTTTTAAACTAAATTAGGAACATGGATGTAGGAAGTACTATATCTTTGCTAGAGCTCTGTGCAAAGGAGCAAACTATTGTTACTTTGTGTGGGAGGAATCTGCTCAATAAGCCAATATATGGGTTCCTATGTCAGCTGATAGTACCCTCATTAAAAGCCTGTTACTATAGGTCTGCCTTTCCTCCTGCCCTTGTCGCTTGAAAAGCTCTAAAGCCATCACTCTCTATTTATCTCATTTTAGAAAGAATGGGAAGAGCTGTTTCAAATCCCCAGGAAACCCAATGAACAAAGGATATGATTTGCTAGGTCAGACCAGTGGCTCATCGGTCTCCTAGTCTCCCTCAGCCTTTGGCCTTCCCCCATGCTTTGGACAGCAGTGGGATTTCTTGCCAGGTATCTATCTAAATGAGGCTACAATGAGGGCTGGGCGTTTCTTTCCTCCAACCATAAAGGACAGTTGTTTTATACCTCAAAGCATGAATAATTGTTTTTGTAGTGTTGGCTTTGTTCGTTCAACAACAAATGTGGTTTGGACCCAAGGCTTTATTCCAAAGGTTCGCCTTGATCTGGCTGCCTAACAGCAAACATGCAAAAAGAGGCCTGAAGATGTGACTCAGAAACTGAATGAACTTCCCTGCAGAAGTTGCTTGAAAGAAGTAACACAGAGCTTGGAGTTGCAACTTACACTCAGGAGCTGCAGGGAACACAGAGCTTGTTCATATTTTATGTAGACTCAATTCTCTGTGCAGGACACACTGGATTTAATTTTGTGGGGTTTTGTGTGTGTCAAAACCAAGTTGATTTCCTAGATTGCTTTCTTCATTTCTTTGGATCTTTCCATTATCTGCTCTGTAAGGGGGATTCATAGTGGTGTGCAGGCTTGTTAACACTTCCAGTGATAACCTAATGTGAGATACGTTTGCAGCCATAAGGATTTCTATATTTAGAGAGCATGAATTCCTTAGTGTTGGGTCTGCGAGTAGAAGGCTTGTCTGTGGCTCTCAGAGGCATAGTAGGGGTTGGTATTCCTGGAGGACATGCTGTAGGAATCCTTACAGTGCTTGGGCTGGTTGAGGCAGGATTCTTTCCAGGAGTCTCAGGAGAGTATAAATCAGAGAGGCAGCACTAACATCCCTACCAAGAGTGAAGTGTGTGCACTCATGCAGAGCAAGGGTGAGATTGTGACGTTTCCCTCTCTGTCCTTTTCAGGCAGCGAGTTCTCTGCCGGTTTTCAGGCCAAGAGACTGAAGATGCTGTGGGATTTGCCAGGGCTTTATTCTCAGTGTGTGTGTGTGTGAGTTAGGAGGGTCTTGGTAAGTGTCTATGACTTGTTTTTCTTTAATAATCTAGTTCTTGGACCTGTATTATCTGCTTCTGGTTTATAGTCAAAGTTGCTCAATGCAGAGTGGATAAAACAGAGGTATCCTTTTCTCTCTTTCTGCAGGCAAAATACTGGGCTTCCATTCAGAGAACTTTTGAGTTGCATTTTTTCTTTAAAGGGGCTTTCTGTGTCTTTAAGTTCCACCACCTTCTTCACTTGATTTTGACTCTGTAAAAAAGGGATAGTAATAAGAGGACTATGTAGGGTGATATATTACTTAAGTTTCACCGAGGGAAAGCCTCTAGATGGGAAGGTACTTAATTCAGCTACTGTCCACAGTAATGGGAGATGTTCCATTGAATAGATGCAGAGCTGACTCGTTTCTGTGCTGAGTACAGATGGCAGAAATTCCTCCTGTGCAATGGGATCTGCACGGTGGCTTTGTTTCACTTCACTCCCACCTAAAGGCTACTTTCAATGCTTAAGTACTGCAGTTCTTGCTGGCACAACAGTAAGGAGGATTATGGGTAAATCTTTCAGAAGAGCCAGGAGACAGTAACTTTTGCTTTGATGCTTCTGGTGGATTTATTTTTAGTCTTACGAGATCTTTCTTGTGGTGATGAAGATTGGTGGAATTTTGGCTTCAAAATCATGGTTGTTTGTCTGAAGAGTTTCTGTGCTGTCTCAGTTAACAACCACAGAATTTCCTAGATTGGAAGAGACCTTTAAGATAATTTAGTCCAGTCAGTAACCTAATGCTGAAAAGATTAAACCATATCCCTCAGCACTACGTTTACACAACCCTTAAATACCTTCGGGGATGGAGACTCAACCACTTCCCTGGGCAGTCTGGTCCAGTGCCTGACAACCTGTTTGGTAAAGAAATTCTTCCTTGTATCTAATCTAAACTTCCTTGGTACAATTTAAGGCCATTTCCTCTTCTTCTCTAACTTATTACTTGGGAGAACAGACTGACCCCCACCTCTCTACAACTTCCTTTCAGGTAGTTGTAGAGAGCTATAAGGTCTCTTTCTATCTATTCACTTAAGCCTCTAATGGAGGGACTGATTAAAGATTGTTATTTGATGGTTTCAGTTACTGTTTTCTCCATGGATTTGGAGCTAAGAAGGTAATTTCTGTTATCTTCCAATACATTTTGCAGAGGCACCTTTACAGCACTTGAAACAGGGATGCACTTGCAAACTTTTGCTTGCTTTAAGATACTTCAGAGGCTGAGTTTAGCTATGTGTTTAAAAACCCTTCAATACTGAATTGTTTTGGGGCTCCCAGTTGCCATGTCCTCATGAACTTGGTAACATCTAGATAGGCAGCCTACCTTATCAAACTCTTTTCACTTGCTGATTCCATCATGTAGCCTGCACGGTGGGGGGTGGTGGTAGTGAAATCAGGAGCTGTTAAGCTCGAAGACTTGCAAAAGCCCTTGGTTTGTAGTTTCCTCCCTTCGGTAGCAGTAAAATGCTGCTGCCTCGCATACCACGGATACCTGTCTATCCACTTAACGCAACCAGATAGTGTGCTTTATGGGTACAAGGGTCAACTGGACAGGTTCATGAAAGAGAAATTAATTGAGGGTGACTAAATAGATAAAAAGAAGTCTGGCACAGGAAGTCCCTGATCCTCAAATGGTTGGCTGCTGGGAGGCTGCCAGGGATGTATTGTGTGTGCTCACCCTGTTGTTCTGCTCTTGCTTAGATACCTGGTCTCTGCTACTAGGAGGGGACAGGCTGTTGGGGTAGGTGCTTTGTTCTGAGAGGACCATGGTAGCTCTTCTGTTTTCATACATAATCTCCTTCTCCAAAATAGGTGCCCATAGGATAATATGTGCTATGTGAAGGACCTGATCCTCACATGTACTTCATTTTCACAGCTTGCTCCCTCTCAGACTTGAAAATATCAAAGGCTTTGGCTGCCTGTGGGGCTTCTCTTCTCTCTGATGTGGTCAGCAAGGTGAAATGATAAAATTTACATACTTGTGTAGCTGGGAAAATTATTAAGTTGAAAAGACAAAATATTTCTCCTTAACACCTATTCCCATTGCCAGGATCTATATTAGCCTAGTTGTTGCAATCCAGACCTAACTCCTAATTGGATAAATCCTGCAGGAAGTTGCTTGTTTCGTTTTCCAAGAGTGCCAAGTTCATATCTATTGAACCCATTCCTCCCATTCACTGAGCAGGAGCAACCTAAAGCCAGGGAACTTCTCTAGGTTTCTACAGCTGTCAGTAAGATGATGCTGCAGCCCCAGCGTGCTGTTTAAATGTTAACAGCCTGCTTCTAGCAATGCATATCCAGGGTAGTGTGCAGTTAGTTACTAGTGCCTGCAAGTTCAGCATGCTCTAATTGGCAGTATTAACATGCCTTGGCATGCTTTCAACTGTTTCTCTTGCCCCCTTACAGTTTACTTCAGTACAGCTACATGTTCCCTGTGTTTGTGTAGTCACACACAGACTGGAGGTAATTCTGTAGGGTTAAATCTCACTGTGAATTTGCCTTTATTGTGTTAAAATATTTTGAAGCAGATGTTTTGTTTGCTTTTGCCCCTAAAATTCAAACAGCGTTGGCCTCTGATCTTATACCAAATTAACAGTCTGTTTTATGTGAGCCTTATATTTTTGAGGCATTTTCAACAGGTTTAATTGTCATTATGCTGTTTGCTGTCTCTCGGAAGTGGAAATGCCCGGTGAGCTCATCCTGCCTTTTGAAATCCTGACACAGTGATGTGCTAGCTACTTAGGTGCTTAAATAACATAGTAACTGGGCTGCAAGTAAGCTGTCTGCACTGGCAACCTATGAGGAGCTACTGTTAGTAGCTTACTTAGCAGCACTTGAAGGATTTCTGATAGATAGGAGGGTTTTCACTCAGAGTTAATGCAGCCTGCAACAAAGCCAGCCCTGGCAGCTGCTAGATATGAGTGCAGGTAGGAGCAGGAGCTGTTAAACAAGTCAGTGAATCCCCTGGAGCCTCCATACCTGCCAGCTGTGCATCTGGATGGGCATGGGGCGAACGTGGGCAGCCTGCTGGTGCTGGACACTTTGGTTCTTTGTGCTCTGGGCCAGGCTGTCTCAGGGCTGCTGCTTCTGCACAGCTCAGGGGCTCCATCCCATACTAGGTTGGGGAATATCCTGTTAGCCTGAGCAGTTGGATTTAATGGCATTGGGCTTTTCTGTGATGGTTTTCCTTATGGTGTGTTGCTATGTTGATGTGGAGATTTGTGTCAGATCTAAGATGAGGACTGGGAACCACAGAGGATTGCACCAGTGCCCTGGTGACCTCTTCCCAGTGCCATGTAGGGCAGAATTTTTGTGTGAGAGTGTGTGCAAAACTTCCTGAAGGTGGTGGAGGCGTTTGTCACTCACCAGTTCCCATTTAAACTGGACACTACATAAAGACCTCGTGTATGTATTTGAAAGGGTCAGGGTGTCAGAATGAAATAATCTTCAAGGAAATTTATCCAGCTGTAGTGCCTACACACCCCTCAAATCCTGTTTAATCCTTTAAATGCTTATGCAATGCATTGGCCCTGTGCTGGCCTTCAGCATGGGGGAGAATTTCACCCGGTGTGAACAGGTCTAGAGGAATGTGCGTGGTCCTGTGAAGTAGGTAACACATAGGGGTGACTTAATCCCCTGCTGAAATACAGCCACAGCAAACACCTTTTCACTTCCAAAAGGAAATGAAGAGAAATACCCAAATACCCACCTGAAGATGTACTTTAAACAAGTGAACTGTAATGACCCAAAATAGTATTTCAGCCAGGATACCCGAGTTTAACAACCTAATGCTTCTTTCAAAGCTCCTTTAGGAGTTTTTGCAATCAGAAGTGGCCAGAAACTTGTTTTCGAATGTTGACTGCAAGTCTGTGCCCTGGATTTTGCTGTTATTGTGATATTAAGCCACATAATTACAAGGAACTTCTTCTGTCTTTATATATGTATGTTAAAAGCAGACTGGGAGAATCTGTGGCACCATAAATAAAGATCATTTACTTTTTGTGTTTTTGTAATGGGGTTGGTTCCTGACTGAAGCATCACTGCTCTCTGTAGCCTTGTGAAACCACTGGAAAAATACAGTCTTACTACTTAGCAGGAGGAGTCTGTATATATGGTGTTTAAAATATAGCCTATTGCAAATATATCAGAAAACTGTGGATGTAAAGTGATTGAGGTTGCCAGAGAAGATTTCATTATTTAAAAAAAAAAAGGGGTGTGTGTTAAAAATTAGTTATTTTTTGTTGATTTAGCAACAGAGGGGTTTTTTAATTCACCTTTTGCACTGCTTAGTAAATATTGCAGCCTTATGGGGTTAACTGTAGGTTAGAGAGTGACTATCTGTATGAGACTTGGATTTGCTTTTACTTTGGATTAATTAGTAATATGATTTTTAGCAATGTGTTACATATTAAACTGTGAGTGTCTGAGTGATGTGGTGTGGTGATAGCAGTCCATGCCCCTTTAAAAACCAAACGGAACACCCTCCCCACCAGAAAACCAACCAACAACCCTCCCCTTGCCAGCCAGAAAAAACAAGAAGTTCCCAGTCCAAATCTAGAACAGAACCAATCTGTGCTGTTACGTGCTCTCTAATACTGTGTGTCCTGAGTAAATTCCTTGGCGGGCAGACTACTGATTTTGAAAGTTCTTTAAGCACTGGCTGTCTGTTTTACCTGTAACATGCTGTTACCCTGTCATTGAGGTGTCGTTAATGTGAAATAAGACCTCCTGTGAGTAGACTTCATATGCTGTTGTAACACACCTTTTCATTCTTCTTTTGTAGGAGAGTTATTAGGGGTGATGCCAAGTGAAATACCACCTTGCACATGGGAACTCTTGTGCAAGAAAGAGTTGCAACATTTGTCATGTTAGGATGCAAAGCTTTGCTTTGAAAACACAAGAGAGACTTTGATACAGCTGAGGGGAAAAGTGATGCATGTCCATGGATGTAGCCTATACTTTTATTTCTTGCCCGTGAGACACATCCATGCTAGAGACACTGCTGAGGGGTAGAAAGTAACCGGGCTTTGGATTGCATTCCTCTTGCTGCTGCCATGGAGTAATGAGGTACTGTGGATGTATCACCTAGTCACTCTGTTCCTTGGTTTCCTCTTCTGCAGCACGTGTGATATTCCTCTCACTTGTGTGAGGAGCCCAGGATGACTTCAAGATAGTAGAGGACTTGCTCAGCGGGAAAGACCACTACATTTCCTGGTCAAACGCCTTTCCTCCCTTCCTAGGGACGGACAAGAAGGGGGGGCGTTTTTCATAAGGGTGAAAATGAGCCTTAGGCAGCTGCTTTCCAGATTGTAGAAAAAACAACTGTGGGGTTTCTTTTCTGTGTGGATTTTTTGGTTTTGTGGTGGTGTTGTTGTTTGTTTGTTTTCCCCTCTTCTCAGAAACATGCGTGTTTGCTCGCTAGCACTGCTGTTTTGCACTACATAATACTCACACGTGCCAGAGGCTTCTCAGAGGTAAGTGAAGAAAAGAAAACAATTTGGTGGTGCAGGAGCTGATGCAACAAGCAAGGGTTAAAAATGGGCTGGGGAAAGCTGAAGGTGACAAGAATTAAGCTGGTGTGGTTATGCCATAAGGAACCCACCAGCCCTGATGGTTGGACTGAAATAAACCCCATTTTTTGTCACTTCTCTCTCTGGCTCCTCTGGGAGCAGGGAGTCTGTGGATGGCCTGAATAAGGCAAGAGACATGACCTTGTTGTTCAGTATTCTGGCCCAGTGGGTTGTGCCTTTAGCTCAGTGTTATGTCATGATTTTGGGGGGGAGGGAAGTTGTTCTTTATTTACTTGTAAAGTCCATGTCTTGAAAACAGCTGTCTTCTGGACAATGGAGTACTAAGCACAGCAAGCTTGGAAACAGAAACGAGTCTTTGGAAAGAAAATGTGAAAATCCTGCAATCTATGCAAAAGCAGGGAAGGAATAAAATGTCTTGTGGAAATGCAGGCAGGGCAGATAAAAGTCTAACATGGTCCTGCCTCAACTTTTCTTTTTTTAATTAAAAAGAAATAAATTTAAACTATAATACTTTCTGAGGTGAGTTTTCTGTGATGGTTTTTGTATTATTATTTTTTTTAATAGGCAGAACAAAAAGAAATAAAAAGAATTAACAGCCTTGCAAGGTCACTGGGACCTGAGCAGAATTATTAACCGGTTCTCTCTCTGTCAGGCACTCTGTATTCACTGTATCACAAGCTTGAAGCCAGACTTTATTTTACTAAGCAAAAAATGGTCCTTTTGTTGCTGTTTTTCCCCTAGTGTCATCTCTCATGGTTGTCAGGGAAACCAGTGTGTATCCTTTCAGCATAGGTTATTGGGCCTCAGGAAGGAAGTGCTCCAGTGCTGGCCTGCTATTTTTATAGAACCGTTACATAATACAATCTATTAAAGCTTCCTCTTGGTGTTTTATGGCACAAAGGGGAAATTAAGTTTGATGACTCCTAAATGTTTGATGGAGGATGTCAGGTGACTTCTGGATTGTTTTGTGCTCGCCGCATAGCAACAATATTTCTGTATGCAATTCAAGGAGAACAAATATACATTAGTGCCATTGGCAATATTTGCCTGCATGCAGATCACCAGAGGAAATTGAATTCTAAGCAGAGCAAGTACAAACACTGTAAAAGTGCAGAGCCCTATCAGCTGGGGAGGGTAAGGTGGCAGAGAAGTTGATGTTTTGACAGTACAGGGAAAAGAGATTTAAAGTAAAGTATTTTTTTCTTTGCCTTACTCTACTGCACAGAAACTGGGAGGCACCATAGTGCGCTGGCAATCACCATATACATCTGTAACATGCATATTGTAGCAGCTCTCTCTTTCCTGATGCTAATATTTCAGAATTTAGTAGCATGAGAGAATTTGGATTGCAGCTTTGGCATCACAAGCCTTGATTATTTAAAGAAAGGGAAAACTGTAGAGTTAGTGGTGTTGGCCATGTGACATACCAGAATGGCTCCTATATATATTCCCATCCTAGGTGGGCTGTTGTTTCACATGCATGCTGGTTGTTTGGAGGTAGATTTCAAAGTGAATACTCTGGTTTTTAATACCTGGACAAGAAGAAATCTCTGCTCAGAGCCTGAGGGTTCAAAATGCCTTTAGCTACTTCTTGCCAAGATCAGGTCAGCGCTGTTCTTTGACTGATCAAGGCTGTAAGGGCTTAGCATGCAAACATGGAATAGCAATGTTACTGCACATCCCTTGCTCAGGGGAACCGTCCATGTACATGCAGTTGGCCTACACCAAATATGAGCTAATTCAAGCCAGTTTATCCCTCAGTGTCTGTTCTTTGTCTATTGTCATGCAGAAATCAAGCTGCCAGTATGACAATTGTGACGTCCTTCAGCCTAAATTCAACATGGATCTAGCAGATGTAGTATGGGTGACACGTAAGCAGAGATAGCTTTGTGCTGAGTCCTCGGGGCTGTATTTTGAAATAACAGGACCATGAATGGCAAGGTGGCAAGCTTTGGGAAGAGCAGGAAAAGATCCTCCTAAAAACCTGAAGTGTGGGGGGTTAGACTGCCTTCTGATCTTTACTGCTTATGAATAAACAGTGCCATTTCCACTTGATATGGAAAGCTGCCAAGAGAAAATAACTTAATTTCTATACAAGCAAAAATCTTGTTAAAGCTGAGAATTGCAATTCCAATATTTGAAGTCATAGAAGTAGCTTCAGTGATCCTGTGTGCTGCATGGGAGGGAGATTCATCGCTGCTTTCAACTGTCTCTGTCTGTTTAGAAGATGGCACTGCTCTTCTGAAACAGCAGGGAACAAGTGAAGAATTTTCAGTTGCTTGTAACTCTTTGCAAGTAACAGAAAACCTTCCATGCTTGTAAACTCTTTGCCACACCGTTCAGGGAGGACATCCAAGATGAGTCCTGCAGGGAGAATAGCTTGGTATGACCAAGGCAATGTTATGAAGATGCTGGGATGCTTTGCTCCTAACAAGTAACAGGAGTTTAATTCACAAAAATATCCCCAAGAAACAGTACTGCATTTTTGACCAGGAGATTATATAGGACTCAAAGGATGCAAGGCTTTACATGTCCCAAAGGAGGGGTGGAGGGGGAAGAGAGCTCAGTACAGTTTTACTACCTCTAGTCAGCATGTGTAGAGTGAAGTGCTATAAATCCATGGCCATGATTTAACATGAAGATTAGAGCTTGCTAGGAATTTTCCAAGAGATCTTTTTTTCATCAGAACTTTTAATGGAAACTTGTCACTTTGGATGAAACTTTTGCGTGGAAAAATATCTGTGATCTGGCACTCTGTTCCAGTACAAAGCCAGAGCAGAGAGCTCAGAATAGCCAATACCCTGGAGGGTGAAGCTTTTCCTGGGAATGGAGGAGATGTGTCTGCCAAACATGAGGTCTTGATTCTCAGGTTCCTGTTCCTTCACTGTTACGAGCTATGACTACTGGGCTTTTGGCTGTCCTGGGTGGATGCCTCTTTTCCTAAGGGGGGTGTGTGGGGAAAGATGTCTCTCAGTCTGTCTCCTCTTTTGTATCCTGGTGCAGAAGAATTTGTTGTTGTAATCCTAAAAATGTTAGCAGGACAGGAAATAAGCTTCCCACCCTGTCCTAATGATGTACTTCCACATGTTCCCTCCATATGCAGTTTCTATTGCCCTGTAGCATGTTTATAGGCTGTGGGTCGGGCAGGATCTGATCTGCCCAGTCCTGATCACTCAGACTGGTGTCTTGGCTGGAGAAGTTGGGTGGTTACCCTTCCATGTCGTCGTTTGGGTTTCCTCTACACTGGAGCCAGGCTGTGTCATGAGGCTGGGGCAAAGAGCATGGAGCTTGCCTAGGTCTCTGATGTGGGTCTAAGATGTCCTCTGCTGCTCAGCCACAGCAGCTCAGAAGGGATTAATGCTGACCCAAAAGGGGTAGCTGCTATGTTCCCTGAGGTAAATACTTTCCTGAGGGTGTATATTGCTGTAGAAATGAAAACTTTTTACGACTTGGGTTATTTGGTGCTTAGGAATGAAGAAGGATATAGCAGCCATGTGGCTGTTCCAGATTCTGCTACCTTAGGAGTGACCCATGATTGCAGGGCAAGTTGGAAAGCTGGTCATCTCTCTCCCTTCTCAGCTAGGATTTACTTTTTTTTTTTTTTGACGAAAGATCAAAAACTTAAATGAGTGTAGTTCTGATTGACCTGGAAATATCTATGTACTCAGAACAAATTTTTAAGGTAGATTTGCTTGGATGAAGAATTAAGGAAAGAAAATCTGTCAGCTTCAGAACTACACATTTTGGCATTCCCTCACCCACATAGTATCTTTCTGTGCATCTTTTAATGAAGTTTGAAGTGAGTTAAGTGCCTTTCATGGGAGGGAAGAAATGCTGGACCATTTCTTAGGTAGCTTCAATTTGGAGCAGACACTTTAAAAATAGGTCTTCAGACATTCACCTGATCTCGGCCTCAATTTTTTTCTTATTTTATTGTCACTTCTGATGTAGTTTGTAAGTCGTAACTCCTCCAGCTTTGGAGACTCTGAGCTAGCCGACTAGTTTAGCTCCACCAGATGATAATCTGTCTTAGTCCTCAATAACATTTAATTTACATGAAGTGGAACGACTTTAGGAGGATGTGCTGGGGCACTTTCTGGCCTAGCAGGTATGACCTTCTTTGGGCAGGTATGAGACTAGTTTGAATCCTTTCTGAATTGGACAGACAGGAGATAACAAACTTAGGCATCTTCAGAAATTGCTCTTTTCTCTACTCTTTCCCCATTATTTGTTTCTGAGACACATCTCTGATTTGACAGTTTGGTAAAACCACAACTGACTTGCAAAACTTCTGGTATTGATGAAGCAGTAATTTCTGGAGGAAGCTGAATTGCTGAGCATATATATTTTAATGCTCCTAGTGTTGTGGTGCCCAGAATGAAAGTGCCCAGGAAAGAGAGAGTGAAGCAGCAGGCAAAGTAGAGGAAGCTATGTGTAGGAGACTGACTGGAGAAGATACTTCCTGTGTTTGCTTTGAAAGCATTGATGTATAAAAATCCTTGTTTGTTTTTAGAAGGAGCCTCTGGAGGAAAACAACCGTGGGCAAGAACGTGCAAAATGTAGAGCTAGAATTATCTGAGACTGTCCTGTCAAATGTTAAGCCAAACAGGAAGGTTTATTTTTCTCCCTTCTTTTTTCTTTTGGCAACTACTTCCCCAAGCTTCCTATGGGGTGGAAATGGGCAATAAATAGCAGGGTATCTAATGGCATCATTCCAGGCCTCCCAGCTACTGGTGTTGGCAAGGAAATGGTTCTCCTTTTGCTTCCTTCTTATTTTAGAGTGCTGAGTTTTCAGGGGGTGGAGGGAGGGTCGGCTATTATCAGGGAGAGTCAAACCACAGTGGCTGCCTTCCGCAGATCTCCTGCCACCCTGCCAGACTGGAGGAAGTTGGAGCCATATAATTCACACCAGTAGCGGTTTTGCCTTGTAAGAGAGACTTCCTTTAAATTTCAAATACATGCACGCAAATCTGAACTGTCTCATTCCTATAGAATCCTTGGTTTAGATACGTTCACATTTTTGTCTTCTGGCCTTTCCTTTTTTTCCCCCTCTGCCACTTCTTGAAGATTAAAAATGCTCACTGGAGAGATGAATTGCAAACAGAACCAATGTTGCTTTTGGAAAAGCTGCTCAAAGTACAAGCCCTGGAGGACAACAGGGTGAAAAAAACCCTCTGTGATTTGATGACTTCCATATAAAAGTGATCTTCTCCAAATTTCTATTTTGAGCTTGGTGCATTTGAAGATTTTTTTTTTTAAGACTTGTAAATTATGCAAACTGTAGAAAATACAACTCCGTTTATGCCAAATCAAGGGGATTTGTTTGTCATGAGGTGGTAAAAAGGGCCAAAAATCCAAAGACTGTTTTCAAGTTTCAGAAGTAAATTGTTTTGTGTGGTTGTTTTTTTTTTTTGGTGGAACTTTAAATACTATTCTTTAGTTTTCTGCACAGAGGAGCTTGATTTTCATTGTAAATTTATAAGCCATCACAAATACAGAATTTATTCACATACGATAGGCTTCTATTTCTGTTTGGCTGTGGAACAGAGCTTTAAACTAGAGAAGTTTAGCTTGGTTTTGATTTTGACCTGAACATTTCAAGCAGCCCTATTTCAACAAACTTAATGCAAGAATTTTTTTTTTCCTGCTCTTTGTTGCATATCCTGGATCTAGAGCCATGGTGGCTGGAAGCTTTGATCTCCAGCAAGCACCCTGGGTTGCTGCTTGCCCCAGAGCAGACTCAGGTGTATCAAATTTTTTCTGACTAATGCCTGACCTGTTCTGAAGAGGCTGGTGTCTTCCAGTTGTTAACCAGCATTTTCATTCCTCTGGCAAATAAATTCAAGCCAACTGTTACTGGTTTGAAAAGGGTTAGGCATGGTTTTCCAAGGCTGTTTCCTGGCTGTTTGACATGGGTATGGCTTAAGCACAGAACTTGTAGCAGGGGATGCTGTGGAGATACTGTGTGCTAGCAGCCTACAAATATTGGATACAGGCAGAGCACCTTCCCAAGAGAATGTGAGGAACCTCCCAACTATGCCAAGAGAACGTGAAGAACCTCCCAGCTATTGTTGTCTAAAAATTAAATTGATTCAAAGTTACTATCTATGTCAGGTGTGATAGGTGAGGTTGGTGAGACCCAGGGGTTTCTATTGTAATATTGTACACAGCTTTTTAGAATTTTGCCAGAAAATTTGCACTTTGTGATGAAATGTTCAATTGCTGGATGTCTGTCTTAACCGTGACACTTTTTTCTGTGAAGACTTGAGACAAAATACTTTGGCCTCCTCCCTCAAAAAGACAAGAAGGGTAGGATTTATTCTGAAAGAAGCCTGGTGGTAATACACATATGCCAGAAACTTTGTGCTTTGGAGCAGAACTTTAGAACTTCATGGCAGGAGGAGGCCTCAGTGTCAGAGGTTTAGAAATCTCTCTGGTCTGGACTGTGTTCTGCCAGTTGTATGTACATACACGTTCTGAAATTGCTTCTAGCAAAGGAAAAAACAATTCCTAGGCTGTATTTGTCACTGTACTTGAAGCCATGAGACACACAGTAAGGTATGGTACTTGATACCAGAGGGATAGGTAAGGAAAAACCAGAGCAGAAGTATCACCTGCTTATACGTGTTCACATTCCGTTGGTCCAGATTGCACAGTGCAGTTTAATTGTGGTAGAGATCTTTCAAATTTGGCCTTGGAGGTTTCTGAAGAATAATTTCATATTCATGAACGTGTCTCCAGGTGGTTCGCTATGTCTGTGCTAACTGACCTAGCCCTCTGGCTATATGTCAGCCTGGGGTCTGGCAAGACCTTAGCTGAAGTGTGGTGTTTCCCAGTCATGTGGTTCCATAATCCACAACGAGCCTCTTGTTTCATGTAGTTTCTGTTGCAAAGGCTGAGGAGGACCCTGGGATCAATCCAGCCTTGGAAAGTCATGATGCTGAATTAACAGTGCAAATTTGATTTCATTTGTGCTTTGTGTAGTAATGTAGGAATGTAGACTCCAGGCAATGAAGGTCTTGGTCTCCCACAGAGGTTCGTTTTGAAGCAGGGCAGAGACATTTCTGCTTTCGTGTGATGGTACTTTTGTACAAGTCTCTGCATTCTACTCAATGTGAGATTATTTTTTTAACCAGGAGAAAACATCCTCAGCAAGGAACAATTAGGAATGTTGTTAGAAGGTGATGATTATTTTTATTTTGATGACAAAACTGACTCGCTAAAAAGATTAAAAAAAACTTGGTTAGCATGTTTATCCTAAGACCTCTGAATATATGTCTAGAAAAATCTCTGTTTTCTAAGTGCCAGCTTGATTTCTAGGAGAATGACATTGAATTAATCTGTTATTGCACTCAAATACTCCTGTTTTTGTTGTTTTTTTGGCTCATTTGGGTTCTGAATGCACCTTTTTTCCAAGCAGGGTTTGATGCTATGAGCAGGTAAGTGCAATAAATCCATTATGAAACAGCTTTACACTTAACTGAAGATGTTCTGCTCCTCAGAATAGATTAAAGACAGGATTTAATAGTCTTGTCTACTTAATTATCATTCATATCCACTGTATAATAGTCTTTTGCAGAGTGTAAATTGCTTTTTATTACAGAGTTTGCAGAATCCATAGTGAAATATGACTTCTATCAAAAGCTCATATACGACTGTAAGGTTCTTATTATAAGATTTATCTAACGTATCTTTAAAGGTTGGAGGGTTCTTCCCCCCCGTCCTTTTGTCCCTGAGAGTCCTGGTTTGCTGGGATAAGGCATGATATTTCCCGAGTGGTAGCATTAAATCTGTTATTCACTTGGTGTGCTTGAATAGGAATTAGGATAGAACGACCCTTATGGAAGTAGTTAATAAATCTCTTACCATTCTAAGCATGGGTGCTGAGACAAGGAGACTTGGACTAAATCACATTTAGGGATAATGTGTATCCTTGATATCTGTGGACACAGTGACAGAGGGCTGTTCTGAAATATGGTGCATGCTGTTAAGTGATTACTTGGCTAATTTTATGCCAAACATGTGGTGTATATTTTTCATCGTAGTAATAATGATAAGATGTGATCCCATGTAGAAACATGCAGCTTTCTGTGGAATACCATAAATTCAAGGATAAAGTACAGTACATGTGGCTTAACTATGGCTTTTGGAATAAGCAATCTCTATATAATGAGCACTTTAATGACCTTCTGGGTGAAAATGTTTACTGTTTAGAAAAAGCAAGGGGAAAGGGGCTTTCTATCCCCCCCTTTAGGATGATCTGAGCTTATTTAATAAAACAGTATTTTTCAAAACATAAAGCTTGGTTTGCAAGTGTTAAATCTCATTTAAATATATCTTTGTTGCCCTCTATAAAAACTGCATAAACTGTTTTATGTATATCCATCACAGCCAATATTTAATTTCAGTTGTTTTCCATGGGTATCATTTGGTCTTCTAACAGGCACAGGGAGACTTTCTGAGAAGCCCTGTGGAAGATGATTTCTTTTCACACCATTTAGCATCATAGTCTTTATCTTTCCAGAGAAACAAGGTCTGGATTTTCTCCAAGTGGAAATTTTCAACTAGAAGGCGAGCCTTAAACCATGGTTAAGGAAGCAGCAGGGGAAAGGACATAAAAATATTCCTTCCTTTGTTATTGTTGGATTCAGGAATAAACAGAATTAGTCAGGGACAAACACAGAAGATGTGGAAACCTGTTCTGTTATGCCAAATAATTGATGGTGTAGCTTTGTTAGAGCTGATGGAATTTGGCCCACTAACAGTAAGTCCCAGCCCAACAGGTGTATAGTCTAAAGATCCCATCCTATTATCAAGTTGCTGGACCAACACATTTGGCTACCTCTGATGCTCTCCACTGCAGCTTGGGGTGGCATAGACAGTAATGCATGAAAAGAGAGCGGAGATCCATGAATATGGAAATGTGCAAGTCGGGAATAGAGACAGCATCTATTTGCAGTTTCTTACTCTGATTTTTATTCTCTTCTCTTCTTCCCTTTTTCAGTTTGGCAGATTTGCTGGAGGTTTCTAACCCAGGGGTTGCCAGTAAAATGGAGAACAAAGTTAAACTGAAGCTTACATTTTAAAATATTAAAACTTGCAGATTTCAATTTAGCAGCGTCTTTGACAGTTATGATTGAAAACTAGCAGATGCTAAAGGACATTTCTGTCCCTTGAAGGAACACAAATATTATTGCATCTTCTGATAGACAGAAAGTCTGACTGGCAGTTTTCATACTCTTTGTATATTCACCTTCTGTGAAAGAGGAGCTGTTCAAAGGTTTGGAAGGTCCTGTCTGCAGCACCCTTGTGCAGATTCTTTTTTCTTTCCCTATAATAAGAATAATAAACCCAAAGAAGACAGCCCTCAGGTGTGTCCAGAGATCTCAGTGACCTGAAAACAGTACGGATTTATGCTGTTCCTATTTATTTGAAGCCTTGTCATCTGCCTTTAGTTTTGCCATGAGATGCTAATCTTCTCCGATTTTGTGCGCTGTTAGTACATGTAAAAAGCTGTCCAAGATGTTGGTATCAGCATTGTTGCATGACATTTACAATGAATGTTTCAAAACATATTTGCACTGGTTTAGGGTAAGTCTTACAAATTGATTTCAACCTTCGCAAATAGTTCCAGGCTAAAAAAGCCCAGGATAAACATTCAGGGGGTTGATTTTTGGATGTGGGCAGTTCAGTGTGAACTGAGTGTGTAATAATGAAGTAAGAAGGTAGAAGTCCTGTGTGTTGAAAGAAACTTTTCTTGTGAGGCTGTTTGGTTATTTGGTAAAAAGTCTCTGGGATGGGAGAAATAAACTTCTCTGATGAAATGAAAAACTTCAGTGAAAACTTTCCAGTCGGGTTGGATTTCCAGGCTGTCTTCAAAAAACAGTGAAACTTACTGAACTGAAAAAAGGTTTTGGTTGCCAAAACCAAACAAAATTTAACTCTGTATGTAAACTGGAAACTCCAATAAAACTGGAAATTGTTCATTTTCCTAAAATGCTTTTGTGTGGGTTGGGAAGTGGGGGTATAATTTCCTGACCAGCTCTAACACAAACTTGCAGTGCTGCTGCTTTTTATACTTGTAAGCAGCCAGAACTGGTGACTAAGGTTTCGCTAATATTGCAGATTCTATGAGCTGGTTGTTGGTGAGCATGTAATTGACCTTTGCTGGTGATGTGATGTGAAGATAAGGAAAGGGAAAGGATAGATTTCAATTCACTTACATTCTCCAGTTTGGAGAAATACACACCAATTCTGCTTCTTGTTTTAGAAATCCTTTCAGCAGCAATTGTTTCAATAGGATGCAAGGCAATTGCATGTCTCACGTGTCTAACAGTGCTTGCTTAATTGCACAGGTAGGAACCCAAAGTTGTTCAGCAAATATATTCAGTGTTGAGAAGGCTTCCTGTCTGCAGTAATCTGACAGTAAACAATACAGTCTTCTATAGCCAAGCAGCATCCCTTAATCCTTTATCATCCATGGATTCAAAAGATAATCTTCCTAAGCAGTCTCTGGGAGATGAAACAAAGAAAAATATGAAGCAAAACCAATTTCTCACTCCCTGCCATAGAATTTGTGTTTTCTCAGGAAGTGGGTTTTCTTCACAATTTATCAATGGCAAATGGGGAGGGAAAAAAATCATGACAATTTTTTTCTCAATCAAATTAGGGATGTCTGTCCACACATCTTAGGTTCCGAACCTAAATTCTCGCCTAGATTTGGACCATTCTATATTTGATAATATCAGCTGACATTTCAATTTTGAGGGGGAATAAGAGAGCCTACTTGAATGTTGGCCCTCACTGGCAATTTCCACATAATTCCCGACTTTGTCCAGTGACTTGATGTGGCCGAATGACACATCAAGTCACTGGTGTAAAGATGTTAAGCACAGCAGTTGCAACTGAGCTTTTGAATGGTACTGATTTCCAGCCAGGTGGATGACACTGGGACTGAGAGAAATGCTGATGTTTACAAAGGGGAGGGGAGCTTCTGCTGTAGCCATTTGTCATTGTAAATGCTCCAAGTCCTTCTCAGCTGTGGAGTACCAAAAGATCCAATCCTGCCTTCCTGTAGACTTCTTTCCATCCACGGCAGCATCCACAGTGGCTCTAGTGTCTGAAGAAAGTGGGGTGTGTGCGTGTTGCTGCCACGTGGCAGAGTTTGCATTGTTATGTGTCCCTCACCAATTTAGCCATTTTTATGCTCGGTTTTGCTGCTCTGGGTTTTTTTCAGCAGCGGATTCTGAAGGCAGAGTGCGTTGTACAAGAGCAGGGTTATTTTTCCTTCCATAGCAGGAAAGATTGAAGCATCTCTTTGTCTCATTTGCTCTCCTTTGGTGTGAGAAGAGGGGAGGACAATTCCGAGGTGCTGAATGTCCTTTACCTATGTTGAAGTCGGCAGTGGCTACATCTTACTTGAGCTTGCAGGACTGTGCGGAAAAAGCATTTTCATTTCAACATTGCAAAGGTCGGAGCTGAGCACAGGCTGTTTTTCTCATTGTGTTTATTCAGCCGTCTCTCGTTTCTGAAGACCGGGTTCAGGAGCAAGGTACCGCGCAGTCAGCTTCTCGACTTGCTGATGTTTGCACTCGCCTTCCCCTGTGACTCATTCCAAACACATCTCGTTCATTCAGGAGGGTAATTTTCTATTTCCACTTTGGTGCACTTCTCCTCCTCCTCCTCGTCTGCCCTGTCCTTCCAGATCTAAAATGTCCTGTCAGCTGCTGTTTATCTGATGGTTCAAATGGCCATGCTTGGTTTCTTTTTCCCCGTCGCTACGGTTTCTCCTTCCGTTCCAAAGGCTGTTTGAGTTGTCATTTCTATTCCGCTGTCAGCAGCATTCTTCATCCTCTCTGGCTCGGGCAGTCTGTCTACATGGTTTTCTTTAGAGGTGTTTTTGTGCTAAATGAGTGCCTCCTAGGAAGCCCAATGTAGCATAACATAATTAAGTGACAATATATGAGGTGCCAGTCCTTTACCAGGCAGTTAATGACTGGCTGGAAGATTTACAGGCATGAGGTAGAGTCAGAGGAAATTTAGCACTCTGGCTTGCAGTTAAATGATAGGTAGAGGACATTTGAACACTCCTGTCCACCAAATAGATACTTAGCCGGTGATCAACTTGCCTATTTTTATATTAAATTGGATGAATGTTCAACTTCTTGAGGCTGGAAGATCTTACACAATACCATTCCCCTGCAGACTGATATCCCTGGGTAGTCTGGCGAGGCAGAGGGTGGCCAGCAGGCTTCATTTTCATTCATGTTCTTCCAGCATTTGCATGGTTACAACTGGGGAAGATCTAATTTGGGGTTCTCACTGTTTCTCCTCTTCATTAGTTTAATTCTAATGGAGCATACACTTGCAATCTCCCCAGAATGGCCTGTGCATTCTTCATCCCTTATGCTCACAGGCTTTGCCTTAGCAGTGTGCTCTGGAGATCGTGCCTTGTGCTTCAGGATACGTGTTCTGACGCCCGAGGAAGGGTGAAGAAAAGTGTTTCCTAGTCCTGCAGGCAGTCTACACATGCCTGTCATCTTCAGATTCCACCTCTTTCTGGACACAAATTGATCATCTAGCTCTCTGGCAATCCTTCGCTTGTAGAAGCGAAGTACAGGGATGTCAAAAATAACTTCAGGCTTTGTTAGTTTAGTTGTCTGGAGGCACTGTAAATGGATATACATATCTGGAGGCACTGTAAATGGATATACATATCCCTATCCCCATTTGCTGCTTCTGCAGCCCACGTGGAAAGCAGTAAGAAGATTGTTTACCTTCATTTGGATCTTACTTCACATATTTGAAATATTTTCAATGAATTCTCTACTTTTAAACATACTAAATGTGAATTTCTAAGGCCAGAGGGATTTACACTGCAGGACTTGTGGAAAGCGTGTGCATGTAGTACACAGAACATAGGCTGAGCAATATCTGTTCACATCCATCTTTTTAAAAGACAAAGGGGAAAAAAACCCTACCTGTTTGAAACTGTGTCTCCAAGATTATTCCAGGAGGGTACCAGATCCTTCTGCTTTTACCTTACTAATTATTTCTTTTATTTTTTCCTTAACTCTCTGTTTCCACTCGTGACTTTTTTTTCTGTTTGTGTTTTTTTTTTCCTCCTTCTTTCCTCTTTTTGGTAGCAGATTACTGTGGCCACTAAGAGGTACTGTTGATACAGCTCTAGTTACTACATTTTAGTTGCTGAAATAGAGACCTTTTTGTATACTCTTTGCATATTTGAGCCACTCTTTCATTGTGTTCTTTTAGTTGTTATTTGTTTGTTTGTTTGTTTGTTTGTTTGTTTCATTTGTTTTAAACAAGCAGGCTGTTTAGCTTAAATACTTAGTTTTACACCCTTCAGCTTCATGTGCATGTACAAGCCATGCAAATATACTCCACTGTGGTATAAACTGGCATTAGCAATCCCCAGTGCCTACCTGACACTCAGCCCCCTATGTACCTCTCCCAGACACTGCTGCTCGAGTTGCCAGATGCTTTTATTTCAAATGCTGGAGGTTCCAGATGCTTTGTCTGTTTGTCAGGCCATGCTGATAATGTGTTGTGGTGGCTTTTATTATGCCTGAGGGTGATGTGCAGGTGCTCTGCAATAGTTTGCAAACATATGCCCCATCCACAGATCACCCTCTGCTCCGAAAAAGCGCTCCAGCATCAGTTCCTTCCTCCCACCACTGTTAGCTTTCCCTAGAGATTCCAGTGGCGTCTTTTTTGGTGTATGGTGGGATGTTTCTGTGGGGTGGGTGGTTTGTTGAGCTGAGTGAGACTGAGCTGCACTGAAGAAGGGAATTCTTAGTGTCCCCAAAGGAGGGACGCAGGTTCTTCCAGAGCTGCTTGTTTCCGGACTGCTTGATTTAGGGCTTTTGGTGGTAGGGGCTGGTATATCCCATTAGTACCCAACCTCTCTAAGCTTGATCCAGGGCAATTTCTTTTGGCTGGCTATGACCTGCCCTGTAGTTAGGAGACTAGGTGCTTGCTGACCTGGTAAGGAAGCTGGTGGTTTCTTTTTTCTGGAGAGACATGTATTAGATGAAATTACTGTATTCCTGTTTTTGCCCGACTAAATGATCTTCCTGTCCTTTGCTGTGGCTCCATTCAGACAGGAGGATCTGGATTTGTATGTTGTTTTTAAGTCTCAATACTAATTTCTACCTCTCGAGAGGAGCTCATCTAGACCACTGTCTTTAAAAAGCTCCCTGAATTTACATATTTGAAACTCTTTTCCTTTCATGTCACTGAAACATGTCTTCTGTGATGTTTTTTTTGTTCTGTGAATTTGCTCTGGTTGAATTGAGCCAGCTTCTCCATCTGAAGGATTCTGGACGATCAGGTTGGAAGGAGTGCTGACATTTCAGTACCACTCTGGAAACACATTACACAAAGCAATACCATCTCTGTTAGGTGCCAGGACTACCAGTTGCTGCCCTTCAGACTGCTTCATGTTGGCCTGCCTAGCCTGGCTGGCATTGTGCTGTGCCTGTCTCTGCCTCCTCCCTGGTTGCTCTTGCTGCCCAGATAGCCTTGGTATGAGTTTCTGCTGTATGAAGAATGTTCAAGTGGCTTGTGCTGTGCGAGTGTTGCCCTGCAGGGCACGCTCCCCTGTGCTCTCCATGCCCTGTTTCTCCCAGGGGAGCCAGGGCACTGCTCCAGTATCTCTTCTTTGTTGTTCCTACATTGAGTGGCAGTCTTGGACCATGTTTCAGATGTGCAGAACAGATGTGTCTCAAGGATTGCATTTGTTCTAGCAGTGGGATGGGATGGGTGCTCTTATGTGCTGGGTTTTCCTCCTTCTCCCAGCTGTGAAGCTTCACCATTAAGATGTTTTGTGGGATGTACTGGCTTCTCAGTGTGCTTGTGAGGATCCCCCATAAACTGGATAAGTAAATTTATTATTGAATGTATGTCTTCAGATAGCTATCAGTCACCATAAGGTACGTATTAAACTCATCTTGGTGGTACTCATACTGGACACATCAGAGATGCATGGAGAGCATTTCCCTGGTTTTATCTCAGCTTTGCTCCTTGTGAAGTAGTCCACATCAGTTTCTGATCTTTTATGTTAAGGAGTATTATTTTTGTTTTCAAGCTTTCTCTCTGAGCTCTGTATAAAAAGGGAAATAAAAGTCAAACCCACATGAACTCTTTGGGAGCAACTTCTGCTATGGGAAGAAGTTGGAATATTTTCCAAAAGTATAAGTCAAGATATTTGTGGAAGTTTAGTAAACAGAATGTTAGGAGTGAAACTTTTCAGGTTTTATAGTTGTCACTAACTTGCTATTGAAAGATGCTCCAGACTAAGATATATGCTTGTGTTTAGATGCCGAAGTCCTACTGAATCCAAAGACAGTGTGGCTTTGGACACGTTAGGGATATCCTTCCTTTTCTGTTCATCTTCTGTTCATCTTATGTTTGTGGGTGCCTATATTTAAATAAAAATTTGAACTATCGGTTCTTAAAGAAATGACAGATTGCTGTGGGTCTGCTTCTGGTTCTCCCACCAGCATACTCTGTACCTTTTACACTTGCTTTTCAACCCCGTGCATTTGATCCCTCTCATTTAGCACCAAACTACCTGCATTCATTTTGAGTTGTCATCATGTGGTCACTGTGGGATTTCCCTTGATTTGTGTGATCGTGAGTGGCACCTCAACCTCCAGGAGAGTCATACCCTCAAAGGGAGTGTGTCCAAATGCATGTCAATTTGATTGTGGAGTGTTTGCTTGTGTATGTCACTGCCCTCTCCTGCATAAAATAGGTACTGCTTCAAGATGTGCCTCAAGCTATGTTATTGAGAAACTACAGTTGTGTCATCCTCCAGCTGAAGGAAGAGAGTGTTGTGGCTTTGGCATGGGAGGTATTCTGTCTGCTGGTTCTCTGGAGCTCAGAGTGCCTGTGGTGAGCTGTGATAGGATAATCGTAGAATCACAGAATGGGTTGGAAGGAACCTTTAAAGGTCTTCTCGTCCAACTCCCTGCAGTGAGCAGGGACATCAGCAGCTACAGCAGGTTGGTGAAAGCCCTGTCCAACCTCATCTTGAATGTTTCCAGGGATGGGGCTTCTACTGCCTCTCTGGGCAGCCGGTGCTAGGGTTTCACCACCCTTGTGGTAAAAAATTCCTCATTCTATCTGGTCTAAATCTCCCCTCTTTTAGTTTAAAACCATCACTCCTTGTCCTGTTGCAACAGGTCCTGCTAAAAAAGATTGTCTTAATTTTAGAGGACCCCTCTAAGTACTGAAAGAGCAAGATAAGGTCTCCCTGGAGCCTTCTCTTCTTCAGGCTGAACAACCCCAACTCTCTCAGTATTTCTCTGTAGGAGAGGTGTTCCAGCCCTCCGATCATCCTCTCTGCCTTCAAAAATAAAGGGAGGAAAGATGTGCAGAACTTCATCTGGTTTTGTCTCAAAGCAGGTTTGAGGTGATAAGGCTTTTTAATTAAAAGTACTAGGAATGAAGCAATATTCATTCTTCCTTATCCTAACAACCAGGGGGACAGAATCCTTCTCTTGGGAAATGCTGCTGGGCATTTGCATAATATTTTCACAACATGGCAAGGACTGTTTGGCTGTTTGATGCACATGGCCCTACCTGGCCCCAATCAAGTAATGAAAGTTACAGAGTTGAGTGTCTGAATCTGAAATTGCCCACAACTGCAACTGCTTGGCTCTAGGATTTTGGAGTGGAGCTTTAGAGATAGCGTGTCCAGAACTGAAATCCAAAGTTCAATGCATGTTTTCACAAAATTAAGAGTCTTCCGAACTGAGCTCATTTCTAATTGCAGCTGAAAAGGGCACTCATGAATCCGAGTGCTCTTTGTTACTTCCTGAAAGATTTGCTGTTACCATACATCTACAGGACATTGTTGAAATCCACTGAATCACGGTGTCTGTAAATGTTAGGAGGCAGAGAGGCTAGCAACAGAAAGTTCGGAGTAATCACAGAAGAAGTAGAAATCCTGTTTATTTCCAAGACTACAAATACAACAGCTATAGGAGAACCACAGGCCATGGAGCCCCACAAGAGAGTAAAGTGTGTGATGTCATTTGCCTGTAGGTTAGGAATTCAAGCGCAGCTCAGGCTTTTATACTGGCTAAAAGTTACGGTTCTTTGCAGTGGGCTGGATTTTGAGGTGCTTTGATTCCTGTGTCAAATGCTTCATTCAGGAGTGAAGTGCATGAGCTGAAACAATCTTAGTGTGAAATGTACTCCCCCCCCCCCCCCGCACCCTCNCCCCCCGCCTTCTTTCATCTGAGAGTTGTATGTGGGAAATAGGTATAATAAGGCTTCTAAAATTCAGACAAGCACTTGGTCCACTTAGTCTGTGTGAAATTAAATGTGCCTGGAGTCAAGAGAGTGGTAGATGTTTAAGGTCCCTTCCCACCCCAACCTTTCTATGATTCGATGTGATCTCATTCATTTAGAACAGACAGATGTTCATCAATGAAAGAAGGCTTCAGGCTGGAAGAAAGTTGTATTAGTAATTGAACTTTGATTGTGGGGCCTGTTTCTCCAAAGGCTGTATTCACAGGACAAAGAGGGAGGCGATCTCAACACAGACAAAGTGAGATGGAACATCTAACTTGGAATGGTTTTACATGCTGAGTGTGGATTCACTGGGACAGGGATAGCGAAGGGCTTGTTGAGCTTTACTGCTTCTCTGCTTCTCAACCAGGCTTTAGCAGCTACATGTTTTGTGGGTGTTGGGTGGTGCTAAGGTGTGCTGGTGGTGCGTGACCCTCTCGGGTACACTCTAAAGGGGCTAGAAGCAACCAGAAGGCAAAACAGAAGGGTAAAATGCCACACAGCCCATGGATGTGGAGTTTCAGTCTCCAAGCTCACATCTGGTCTGTGCTTGCGAGTGCAAAATATGTGAGGTGAGCCTTGGCTATCATCTGTGATCTCTGGATTGAAAGTGGATAAGATACGGAAAGATTAGGAATTTGGGTGGATGATGGCACATCTGGAGAAGGTTTAATTCAGTAAGCCATTGCCTAAGGGCTTCTCCCGTCCAAGACTGACAGATCAGGGGGAGAAGGATGATGGTTCAAAATGGGAGGGTGACAAAAATGTGGCAAGATGAAAAAGTTATGCACTTATGAATATATGCACATATGCCTTGTGCACTTTTAACTGCAAAAACATTTTCTCCCTTGTGATTTCTTGCAAACATCTGCCACCAAATTTGCATCTATTGGGAGCCAGATGATGAGGTTTGTAATCCCAAACAGTGAGATAAAGCTGCACATCCTGTATCCTAAGTACTCTGATAAGCAAGCATGACTTCAGTGTTCATTGGTGGCTTGATCTCTTTTTTCTTTTTAATGAAAAAAAAAACCAACAAACCAACAACAACAAAACCCCACCAAACAAAACCAACAAACCCAACCATTTATTTAATTATTTTTTTCCTTACTTTGTGCTTTGGGTTTTTTTGGGTTTTCCACATTCCTGAGCTCCATACATCTAAAACATTTATTTACCTGCTGGAGCATTGTAGATAGGGTTTTGGGGCAGTGATAGAGCAGAAGTTCAATGAAAAGAATAATTGTTGATTCTTTAGAGACAGTAGGCTGCAATTTTTATTTTTTTTCAACTCTGCCTTTTCAGTTTATGTAGGAAGATGGACTTGACATGTTCTTAGCCTGGCCCCACAGACTAATCCAGAGCATTTCATTTTGTATATATTATGGATATGGTCAGATAATGAAAGAGAAGCACCTAAGATGACCAAGTTATGATCTCCAGAAAGGTAGGTCATGGTGTTTAAACATGACCAACTTGCAACTGAGTAAGATGGCATCAAATGTAATACACGCTGTGTCTGATGTCACAATAGTATGTTCAAGAAGGTGCATACAGGAAGGCTTGTATGACCAAATGTAGTTGCATTTCTTTTTGTAGTTGCATTCCTTTCAGTGATGAGGTTTCATTTTCTGCCATGTTGTTGAGCCACATCAAAATTGCCTGACTTAAAATAAGTTTAAGAGAACTGAACACAGCATCTTGTGCTCTGAAAGTAGAAATGGCAAACAGAGGCGTAATCTCTCACTTGTGCTTTTGGAAAAAAACATGCCAGAAGTATTGCCTGCCTTTATTTTTGGCATGGCTAATAAATTGCTCTAGTCAACTAGATGTTCCTTTGGAAGGTTACAATAAACCTTGGGCCTGGGCATAAGCCAACATTTCCTTTCATGATGGAAATGTTAAAAGGTACAAAAAGACCCTTTTGGGCTATTGTCAGATACGGCTTCCGTGTGGACAAAGTCTGCTCAGAAGGAGTAGAGCCACAAGAGGGCAATGGGTCTTTTATACATGCTGGATGTAGCCAAAAAAAAAAAAAAGGAAAAATTCAAACGGTGAAGTCCTTCAGACAATGGTAGAAGGTAATTTAAAGGAAAGCAATTGGGTGAGAGCAGAGGAGTATAATCCTAAAGAGCACTGTTCAGGTCTGCAGACTTGCTCTGGAGTTGAGTGATGTGTTTATTATTTGCTTAGTGGTTTTGGGAAAGTTGTATGTGCTTACAGTCCACTTCTTGAGGGGAGGAGTCTTAGTTCTTGCATGTAGTCCTTAGGCTCCTGTGCTGGATTTATTATTAAGCTCACTGTGCAATTGGCACTTGGAGTGTCTCTGGATATACTCAGATCCAGACTAGAACTATTTATCCAGTCTCTCAATGTTGTTGGTATATTCTTTTTCTCTCTCCCCCTTCCCCCTCCCACCCTTTTTTTTTTTTCCTTTTTTTTTCTTTGCTTTAAAGTATGAGTAAAGTGTTTTGAAAGGGTTTGAAAAATGGATGCTGAAGTGTGTCTTATCCAGGACAAATTTTTGAGGTACTGAAGAAAGGTACAGGCATTTCGCATATCAAGACGCCCACTAAAGAAATACCTTACCATTCTATAAATAATCAATGTTTTAGATAATATGTTTTTAAATGTGGGCTCATACAAGTGCCTCGAGGTCAGTGGTCTGTTTTGAAGAGGGTTAGTGCATGAGCCTTGTTACATGGGTATTACGACCGACCCACTAGAGTCTCTTATGTGAATTCTCACTTTTTCTTTTTGCCCATCCACTTTTTTTTTTCCTCTTTAGAGCAGGTGTTTGAAGTGAAACAAGTGACTAAAACCAGTCACTGGAGTAGAACTGTTTAGTTTTCCCCATTTCATCTGGACGTGTCAGGCACAGAGTCCTTAGGGCAGGTTTCTTTGACCAAGGAGAAGAGGGGTGAGCACCTGACACTGGTGTTGAAGGGGGAACAGTCTGGCTACAAATATGGTGTGTAAATATCATGAATTATTTGTAATCCACAGGCTTCTGTAAATGGAACAGGGATTTTTATTAAGTTGTTTTGCCTGACTGTATATACTTCTCTTCAGAGTCCATAGTATATGTAAAATATCTACTTTCTTTCTCAAGTGTAATTTTTGATTTTTTTTGTCCATTTTTTTTTTTAAGAACAGACAAACAAAAGAAATGTGTTGTGTGAAGGAAAAAAGTGGCTTCAGAGGGTTAGTATTGGGGGTGTGTGTGTGAAATCTTGCACCCTTAGGGTTCATATCCCATGATTTGTCAAGTAATTATATACATTTTAATAACAAAAAATCTAGCTATCAGAAAACCTTATCAAGGGGTAAGATGTATTACATTTATATATTTAAAGTAAGAAACATTGTTTTAGCAGTTTTTAAATTTTAAAAATGAATAGCATCCTAGAGAGTAGTTCTGCAATCTGGAGTTCAGAAGCAAATGAAGTAAGATACTTTACTAGGCAACAGTAAGGAGTTTGGACTCAGTAATGTGACTTTCCTTTGCCTGCAAAGGGTGAACAGCTTATTTCAGTGCCTTCTTTTGACACCTGCACATATGTGCCACACACAAAAAGATCTCTTCCTTGCACACTTTGGGCAGGTTTTGGGTCTAGGCAGCATGGCAGTGCATTTGTGGTGTTCCTGGCACTGGCCCTATCTGAGCAGCACTCTTGTGGAAGCTGCATCTTCAGAGAAATCTTTATCGATTCAAGACTCGTGACAGCTGCTAATTTTGGAAACCTTTCAGTGAAGCACTTGCCAGCTCAGCTGAACTTTGGTTGCATCTATTAGTAATTAGTTCCAGAAGTTAGCCTGAGCAAGAGAATAAAACCTCATCATCTCCCGACCAGGACGATGGCTCTGTGGAAAAGGACTCTGCTCTGTTATAATGCTCCGGGACGGGGATAAGGTCTGTTCTGGAAGACAAGCTGGGTAACCAGGCAGCCTCGCTTCATCCCCTTCACTTGTCTTGATGACTGAGTCTTCTGCTTCACTGCTAGTTTTATATCTGCTATTTATTTTCTCCTTGACTAATTACTTGGAGTAGAGTTTCTTCAACTTAATTCTGAAGCCTTCTCTCCGCTGATAAGCCCGGGAGGTCCCTGGCAGTGTGTCAGTGTTTTCTGTTATTATTTTTTCAGTTCCATAAACTTTCTCAAGAAATCCTGTGAACTAACTACTTGAGGTGGCTAAGAGACTGAGGAGGTAAAAAGCAAACAAACTTCTGGGGCATTCCCCCCAGCTTCAGCTTCTTGGTGACAGCAGTGTTGACTGGTTGCACTTCATACCGAGTGGCGTGGGTTGAACTCTTCCCACTTAGTCGTTAGCAGAGCAAAGTCACTTCCCATGTGGGTGAATGCAGATCTTGATCTGTTGGATGGTATAAAGGGAGCATACTAGAAAACTGAAGTCAGTGAAAGAGCTGAATGGACATTCAGCTAAAAACAATGTTCGATAGCGACACGCGACCTGGCTAGGTGGGTCTTGAGTTTACTGTGGTTACTGATGTGTAGAAGAAAACATTAAAAGATGTGGAGACATGCATAGGAATACCTCAGTTATTGAGGCAGAAAGAAATATTTCTGTAGCTTTCAGTGACCTTGTGAGTGTAGCCTCGCTCTATAATTAAAAAAAAAAGTAGGAAGGAAGTGATCTATCTTGAATTTCAGGTTCTCTTTTGAATGAGTCAGCACAGTCTTATCTATACTATGATTAAGTACCTCGAGCCAGGAGATTTAAAGAAGAAACAAAACAGTTTTGTGTCATTTCTGCGCCTGTTGTTTTTTGCAGACTTGACAGACATGTGTCTGTACAGACGGACGTGTGGCCACAGCCCTGCACACACACCCGTCCTGCTTCATTGCAACGTGATGGGGCGATGCAGAGTCTGCTCCTGGCCTTGTCAGAACTTGATAGCTCACTAAATATTGTATTCCTTGTTGCCATAACACCAGGAAAATAGTATGGGGTACTGCATTATAAATATAGCTGAAGCCTTGGGGAAAAGCAGCATTTCTAAATGACCTGAACCTATGTCAAAGCATAATTCTTATAAATAAATGGGAACATGATTACTGAACGCTAACTGGATTTTTGCCTGCTGTAGTGCTCAACCTTGCTAGACAATTATTATACTAAGGGATTATCTTTTAACAGAGCACAGTTATCTTTTCTGTTTGTTTTCCTTATTTCACTATTCACATAAGCCAAAGGAAATGGAAAGCGTTCTAATCAGTCATGGATCTTTCTACTGAATTAACTCTAGCTTTATTTAGAAGGTTTTTATGTAGTACATTCAGTTTACAGCTGGAAGAAGGTTGAGGGTGAGGGGAGAATTTGCCAGGTCTGTTTTACAAGCCCATTTCAGTGAGGATGTGAAAAGTGGAAATAAACAGATAAACATCACATTGAATTGAGCTGTAAATGAAATATAAACTTGACTATGGGAATAAAACCACATTCTTTATCTACGGAACTATGACACATGAATTGAAATATATTACCCTGAAGCAATCTTTTTATTTCTGACTTCAAATGTAGTTCTAAAGAAAATAAATTATATGAAAGGTATTGTGAAACAACTGTCCATCTTGCTTGCTAAAACCAGCATTCTAAACTGGCTGTCATCGTGCATTTGGGTAAAACAAACAAACAAATCTTGCTTTGGTGTCTGTCCATCTATGTCGTTTAAAAAATGTATTTGCCTGCTATTGTCTCTTCATAAAGAAGAACCTTGGGAACCTGATACCATTTTTCACAGATGGTAACTACACTGCAGCCTTCTAAAGCTTTCTTGAGACTGGACAGTGCTGTGCATTAGTGGAAACTACATGTCAAGCTGCAGGGTGGACTGCAGAGCTCTAAATGCACTCAGCTGAAAATGTCAACCCCAAATTACCTCTCTTATGCTGTGACTGTCTTTTGATGGTTGTGTTTCAATAGTTTAAATCTGCAAAATATTTGGAAGGAGATTTAATGGAAGAAACAAAAGCAAACCCGAGGGCTTTTGGTTTCTAGCTTTGGTATATGGTTAGAGAGGAACTTGAGTAGTAAGGGTCACACTGCAGTTTTGATTCTTTACAGAATTTTTATTTCTTTTCTTTTTGGATTTTATTCAAGAAGTCTTGATTAAAGTACAGTCTTATGTACAATGTTATAAACAGACTGGTATGACTTTGGATGAAAATCAGAAGCAAGAAAGATCACGGAATGGGTGTTGATGATCCCACACTTTGAATGGTCTTGGGTGGAGATGTGTGGAGTCTCAGGAAGCAAAGCTGTGTGCTGGAATGGCAGCTGGGGCTGGATGGAGGAGGCTTCATGTTTATGTTTATAATAATTGACCATATGGACCAGACACTTTCTAAAATCCTGAAAATACTCCATCTCTGTCTCAAAAAGTAATCAGAGAGATTAGGCTGGGAAGAGCGTCTGTGCACTGGAAATAGGGCACCTCCAAATCTTTGCATGTTGAAAAGAGCCACATGTGGGTTTAGAAACTTTCATTTCCCTTTTCTGTTAGCTTTGCAAATCAAATTAAGAACATTTTCTATATATTCTTGATGGAGTTTTAAAAACCTATTCAGAACTTCATTAGGCTAGAAAGGTGCCATACTGCTACCCAGAATGTATCAGCTCTTAAGTATGTGCAATCCACTACACTGCAAGACTTTGTCTAGTGACCTTTGGTGAGATAAAAGGCTTTTTTTCTGGTCAGTTTGCACATATTTCAATATAAGTCTTAAGTATGTTATGGAAGAGAATTAAAAATGATTCAAAATTTTATAGGGTTGTCTGTGAATCATAGAATTTCTGTGCTGGTTCCAGCAAGACACCGGGATGTGGCAACTGTAGCTGGATTGTTGTTGATAAGAGCATCCTACTTAATCCCTTAATTGGGCAGGCAGAACCCTCCCACCTTATCAGCTATCCTCAGTCTCATGCAGCTTGTTCTTGTTAAGGGAGGCTCAGCTGAAGGAGTTTAGAAGGATTTGTTTTGACTCAGCATTTAGTTTTGCCTGTAAAGAAAGAATTTATTTTTATCTTTTTTTTTTGTATAGATACTGTGTAGTAAGGAGGCGCTTTTTTTGTGTTGATTAGAAGTGCAATTAGGAAAATAAGGTTGTTTTGTTAATTAGCAGTTCGTCCTGGAAGTGCTGGTACTCCTTCAGCCCTCACATTTTTAAGTGGAGAAGAATCTTGTGCTTAAAAATCAGGAAAATTGTAAAGTCTGGAAAGTTAGCACCATTAGTGGGTTTATCCCTGACCATGAAGTATCTTGGTTTGTAGAGGGGGGGGGGAAAAATTGCATTCTTGCATTTCTGCCACAAGATCTCATGGCACTTTATGATCCTCAGTCTGTCTAGGAACAAGTTTATATTGGTGTCACTTCCTTCTTGGAGAGCTTCCACGGGAGAATCCAGGCTGAGGTTTGTAGCAGGGTAGCATAAATACCTGCTCCAGGGCCACCTGGCTCCTGATGAGCTTGGCCTGTGCTAGCAGGTGTGAGAAGTTACTGCTAGCTGCAAAAAAGAAGGGAGAGCAGGGAACCACATCAGTCTGTGACTGAGATGGCAAGAAGCTGCTGCTGGCTTGCAGAGCACAGCAGTCAGCGATGGGTGCTGGAAGCTGAAGCAGCCACGTCTGAAAGAATTTGATGATCTTTCTTAGCTTATGATTTATGAAGGAAGTCAAAGCCCACTAGTTCTTGGAAGCATGATGGTGCTCTGTTGTTTCCTGTTGTGCTCAGTGCCCTTTGTCAGCAGGAATGGCATTTCAGTGGCTGGTGTGCTCCGTGAGTGGCTGCATTGTGCTGTAGAGCCCTGACCTTTTCTGTGTTCTGCCATCTAAATGCCGGTTGTCTCTTCAGAGCTTCAGTAGCTCCTGGAAAGTGTGAGCCTAGGGTGAAAGGTAGCCTGAAGAGACAGAGTGGTGTGGTTTGTTGCCTTGCACCACAAAATGTGAAGGGTATTGCTCTGAAGCAGCTCTCTGAGTGTTTGCATTGAGGATGGGCTGAGGGTGAGCCGTCTGCACTTGTGGACTTTCAGGGGCACGCTGTGAAGAACAGCATGGTTAGATGAGTAGGACTGGCAATTCTGTGCGTTGGTGAGACATTGCTCACCCTCAGCTGAAAGGGTAAGGCTGTGAGCTGCTGGCAGGCTGAACAATGTTCTGTTCCTCCCCTGTCTGCTCTCTCCGGTCCTGTCTTTGGTCTGTTTGGGTCATAAGCCCTTCGGGGGAAAGACTGTCTAGGTAGGTTGGTGGGTGCCCACCACAACAGGCCCTCCTAGGTCTTTGGCTGTTCCTGTAATAAAGATGATAATATTTGCATGTGGAAAGCAAGTTGTGCTTTGGTTGTGTTGTGGTTTGTTTGTTTTGTCAGATTTGTTTGTTTATTTTAAAAATCACCTTATGATTTTGCCTATAAGTCCTTGTCAGTGATCTCTGAAGAAACCTTTTAAGCTTTTAAGCTACGTAGGAGAGAGAGCTTACCTGAGGGCTGAGACCTCATGCCTATCCAGCTCTGGCTGCTTCTGGCTCCTCATCTAATGCTGTCCAATTATTACTAAAGTTGTTAGCATTCCCTTTGGCAGTCCTTGAGATCCTCCTGACCTGCAAAGCCTAGCTAGTACTACCGTCTATCAGTAAGTGAATGAGTAACTGTGCAGGAAAGAATGGAATTTTACCAGTTATACATAAGTGGCAGAGCAGTAACTCCCATTTAGGATCCCCCATGTCAGGAGAACTGGATGGTTTTTCTCTTGCTTGCGTAGTTTCAGACCTTGGGCAGCTTGCTTCACCTCTCTATATCAATTTTCCATCAAGTTGCACTTGTTGTCTTTGTATAGAAGTCATGTTAGAGTTGCATAGTTTTGCATTATGCTGGAAAGTTCTAGAAGCCAGGGAATGAAGCATCAGTAGTTTCATTCTGTTTTCTCTTTCTGAGTCTGTATTCTTGCTCACAAACAGCAGTTAAAGACCATTTGCATGCTTCACTTTGCAGAAAGTTACAGAAGGCCAAAAATTGTTAGCCCATTTTTTTCCCTACAAATTCCTTAATTTCTACATCATTGAAAACATCAATGCACACTAAATTCTGTATGTTCAAATTCTTTTTGTTGTTGTTCAAAATGTGTCCTCTGACTCAGTTGCTGTGCTCAGTTGCCTGCTTTGAATACTAACTTGGTAATTTTCTTCTTGCTTTTTTTCTGTGGCACTTATTAAATTGCAGGAACCGTGCTGGGAACCAGCATTTATGTTTTTGGATGTGTGTGGAAAGTTGAAAAATGTTTCTGTTTGAAGCCAGTGTTTTCTATAGGAAAAAAACTCTGAATTTGTATTTTGGAAGAACTAGTGGAGATGTGTGTCTCTATGTTTACACACAGATGTGTGTGTAAACATAAAGCACTTCATTAAAAAATGTTTAGCTTTGATGCTTCTGATTTCAATTTACATTACAAAGTTGAAATATTTTTACTTTTCAAAGGTCAAGCTATTTTAATAGCCTAAATGTTTAGACTTATTACATTAAATATTGGTAATTTTACTTGGTAATTAACGGGTGTATTTTGTGTTTAAAAAAGCAAAAAGCCTAGAAAGATTTATGTATATTATGCTATATTAAGACCCTACCTCGCCCAGTGAATTTGGGAACCCAGCATGTGTGTAGTCAGAGGGCTTGATGAATTCAGCAGCTAATATGGGAAGTAACTTGGTTTATTTGGTCTCTGGGGAAAGGCTCAGAGGAGTTCATGGTGCTGCAGTATGTGTGCATTCCACTGAAACACAGCTTTCTGGTGGAAAATTTGAACAGCTTGACTAATCGTATGAATAGTCCACATCCACCCCCCCATGATTCTTTCTGCTGAAGTCAAACCTGTTGGCAGCTCAGTCTAAGATGTTAAAGATAACTTCTGGAGTAGCTTTGTAGGTTGGTGTGTGGCCTTCTGTAGACAGCATCCCTGGAGTTGCATCACAGACAAGTTTGACACACGGTTCTTCTGTGTCACTGAATCCTGTACGAAGGAGGGATTGTGTTAACTCTGAAAGTCAGCAAGATGCTAAGTCATTTTTCCAGGAGCTTTGCTCTGTGTAGTGCAAAGCAGCCGTGAAGCTGCCTTTCTCTCTTACTTGGCCCAGTCTTAGGTGGCAGGAGAGAAAAAAAGATAAGGAAGAATGGCTTAGAAATCCTATTTCTTTCACTTCTCTCAGCCCCTGGAGCAGAGAATTCAGAGCTTCAGGAATACTTCTGCTAATCTTGCTGGTTCATCTTGAAGCTTGTGTGCCTGTCTTTTAAATGCAAGCATGTCTGTGAGAAGGACTCGTGGGACATGAATGACTCCAGTTGCTGGAAAAACAGATGTACTTTCCCTGCGTGTGTGTGTGTTGTGGGTTTTTTTAATCTTTATTTTTTATTTTTGCTTAATATGAAGGCTTCTAACTGTCTTTCACCCTTAAATTTATTCAGTTATTACTGAGAAAACAAGGGAGAGGGAGCACTTTTACTTAAAGGTATATGGGCTTTTCTGTTTTGTCTTGTGCTGGTATCATTTCTGTCCCCTCATACCACAATTCATCAAATGATGTTCTTTCTGAAATCTAAAAGATTCTTCCAAAACAAGAAATCCTACCTTTGAAAGCCAACAGCATTTTGGAACACAGTTCTTAGTGGACAGTCTCTGCCCATGAGAGTGGAGCTTGTATTAAAAGCACCGTTTACTACATTAAAGTGGAGCAGTCCTGGAGTTTCAGAAGTGCAAAAGGTCCTCATGGATCCTGTGATATGTTTTGATTCATTTATGCAAAGCACATTCAGACAGGTGCTAGTTCCAGTTGTAGGGAAGGCCGAGCAATCTTTTTGAAAGACGAGCGTAATGAAGACCTGCATATTTCATGATATATCATGTGCTGCTCAGGTGCAGAGGCAAAAATTCAATACTTTACAAGCGTGTCTGCCCAAACTGGAGCAGAGGTAGCTATTTTGCATCCCGCCAAAGTGTGTTTGATCTTGGAAGTTATAGAATATTTGTTTTATGACTATGAGAGTGCCAAGAAATTCTTTGAAGCAAAGTCTGTAACCTTCGAGGCTGAGATGGAATAGGATGAAACAGGAAAGTTACTGGAAGATGACATTGTTTAAAAAAAAAAAAAAAAAAGAAAATCCAAAAAAAAACAACCCCAAACCCAAACACAACCATTTTCCCTTCCAACTCTTTTCAAGCCTGTCTCTTTTAATTATATTGCCTGTCATGACTCTGATTCTTGAAATTAATGATGGTGATTGATACGGAGTCTGAAATGCCTTTTCCAATGTATATGTGATATGATGGATTGTGATTAATTGAAGTATAGAGGTCTGAAGTTTGATAACCGTGTCTTTCTAAATGTCATTAGTCAGAGTGTTAGACCCAGAGGGAGACCATATAAATTACAGAACCCTACTGAACGAAATTCCAATTTTCCTTTTTTGCTTCCAGACAGAGGTAGCATGTTGCACTATTACCCTGGCTGATTTTACAGGCAGAAAAAAAGCAGAGACAAACTTCCTTTTTAAAATGAAATTTGTACTTGCATAGCAAAGAGCTTGCTGTACTGGTCCTTAGTGGACCCCCCTTCTAGTTTTTAGAGGTCTGAACCAAAGTCTCTCTTCTACCCCTTCCCTCCCAATGAAGTAAGTATCAAGGTCTCTCACAGAGCTGCTGAGAAACTTGGAACCACTTGATTAACTTTTCTTCTAAATAATCCTGCAGTGAGGGTATGGGGTTTTGGGGGTTGATTTTAAAAAAAATTTTACTTTTTTTACTTAATTGCCTTAAAATAATCTACAGTGGGAGGATTTATCTGCAGTTATGTCTTGTACAGAACAGTCATTTCCAAATCTTAAAATTTAATGGGTAAGATATTTAGGGCTTGCAGCTAAAGCCTAGAAACTGTCAGATTTTGCTGCTGCTTTCAGGCCATTTTGAGGCTGCTTTTGTGCCATTGCATTTGGGTTACAGGTATCTATTGTTCATGAAAATCTAATGGTATGAAATGATGATGTTTTCCTGAAGAGATCAGTAGCAGCAGCACACAGATTACAGAAACAGCTTTAATAAAATGTCTTTATTATATTTACTCTACCACTACAGGTAGCTAGTTTAATTTGAATACTGGACATGACTGCGGCTGTTTTCAAAGTTATCTGAAAGAAACTTGATGGGCAGAGCTCTTAAGAGACTCTAGCAGGCAGCTGTTGTGTTGTGCAAGTAACCCCACTAAACAGCAGCAATAACTATAGAGCACAGGTGGTGGAGAGGCTCCTCTCAAAAGCTTTGAGTGGTTACTGAGCAAATACACAGTGGTGAAAATGCAATGGCCAAAGATAATATTCTGGAAAGAACTGAACAGTTAGCTCACCTAGCACTGCTGCAGATCTTTGGTTATACAGCTGGCAGATGAAGAGCACATAATGCTTCAGTCGGTATCTCAAGGAGTGATTACTGACAATAGGCAGTTCAGCTGCAATACCTGAACGGTTTTGAGTTAACTTCAGGCAAAAGAGGCCAACCTAAACACTGTTGTGGTGTTCTGAAGAACAACGGCAGCACAAAAAGAAAGTAAGGTTCTCCCAAGTGATTAAATGCTTTCAAGCTGGAAAGCCAGTATTTAAAATTTGGGATGTTAATGGAATGTCTGATAAAAGGCAGGACTCTGTTCTGGAACGTAACTTTTAAAAGTCAAAGTTTTAAACCTAGAGAAAGCAATAGAAGTGTGCCAGGACTTGACAGAAAATCCATGATGCTAGAAGTAATGATACAAAAGTACTGATACCTGAGAAAGGCATGTAAAACTGAGTTACAGTGTGCAGAGCACCTGTGGGACTGTGCCAGCTCGGATAACCTACACAAGACTATGCCTGATATTTGGACAAAAAGATAACTGAACAGCAGTGGATTTAATATTTATTTATATATATGTATTATGTTGCAAGAATCAGTAAAGCGTGTGTAACCTGGAGAAGAGGGTTGACAATTAAGCTGTTAGCCCTGTGGAATTCCTCATGGGAATGCCACCAGAGAATATGAACAGAGCATTGCACCAATAGCAGAAAAACCATTTATTAATTTTAAGTTGAGGATGCTGACAGTATGAGATGATGAGGTCAGTGCTGAACAACAACAACAACAAAAAAGCAGTGCTCAACTAGAACACAGTGAGGTAAAAATTTGTCCTCAGTAAGAGAGCTTATGAAGTGCTAGCAGTCTACCTTTAAATATACAAAAAATATTCAGTCATCCTGTGGATTCTCCATGGAGTGATCAAGGAATGTAGGCTCCCAACTTAAGGTATAAAGTAGGTTGTCATATGATTAACCTGTAAATGTATGTTTGGACATCATTGCCTATTTAATCACATTCTCAGGGGAAAGGTACCCATGATAGGTTTTAAACCCACCAAATCCTCACATTCTTTGGGTAGATATACAGAAGATGGCCTTCAAATCCTCTTTTGAACAAAGAAGCCCCAAATAAAATAAACTTGACATAATTTAACTGTGGCCCAGTTTGTGATCCTGGGAAAGATTTGTAAAGGTAGAAATAAAAAGTATCACTATTTTCTTGACCTGAAAGCAAGTAGAAAAGCTTGCATGTTAGTTTTAGAACTTTCTACAAAATGCTTGTTGGTCTCAGTAAACAAACAAAACTGGGATAATTTTATGAGCAGATCCTCGTGTAACTAAGTTGAGTGAATTATTTCCCACTAGTTACAATGAGAAAACTGGATGATGTAAATACCTTTTCTATAATTATAAGATTCTGTTTGGTAGCTTAGACATGGGACATGTAGAAGACATTGAACATTTGACCAGTTTTAGTAACAGGGGAATAAAAGAATTTCAAGTTGTAGGTATTAATATATTAGTCTTAGAAAAAAGCATATGGAGAAATACAACCTTAGGAGACATGGAGGTATTCACCAAGGGACATATGAAACATAGCTGGACATGAGTCTAAAACTAGCATTGATAACCCAGGCAGTGAATGAAGCACCACAGCAGCCATGTCAGTGGCATAATGAGCTCAGTATTTCTTACATCTGGGCTGTACTTTCAGTGCCTTTGTAGGCACAGCAGATCTTTTTAGATCTTCCTAATTCACCATGCACAAGAGGAATTTCCCATCTAATCCCATCCTTATTTAAATTTCTTACATAGGATCATTAGGAGGGTTAGCTCCGAGGTGTTTGTCTCATTAGCGTGTTGCTGAAAGAGTTTAACCTCAAGAGTTGCAGTTTTGCTCTACATTAAAATGTTATGCAAATTCCCCATCCTGCTCAGGGAATCGGAGTGAAACACAGATCCTGTTTTATTATTCTCAACTCACTTTTGACTTGTTTTACTAGAGTTTGGGCTCAACAGGCCCAAATGTAATTAAATGCTTCCTTTGTGCTACCTGGAAAATCCTTCATTAGCAGCATTAGCCTTCCTCAAAATTAATGCTGTGTGTGCCAAATTGGCCTGCCCAGGAGGAAAATACAGAAATAGCTCTTTAAAGCCATAGGAGAGTGAGAATTCTTCCATTTTGTAGCACTGTTTTAAGCTTGGGAGATTATGCTTATGTATATCTCCCCTCTACTAGAGAGGGGCTATTAGAAACCTGCTGTTTAAGGTTAGTTTGGGGTCTTCACTGATTTTGTTAGGAGGAAAGTTAGTGCTCTAAGTAGTCAGCAGGCTAGGTAGGGATGTAAAACAGGGGAGGAAAATGTACGTGTGAGTATATTCACAATGCTAGCTCCAAACAAGACAATACTGGGGACTTCAGCTGGCTTTTTTTTAGGTTTGAGGTTGTCTTAACCCCTAGACTGAAGGTATGTCTTGGGAATATTAACTTTTACAAACTAAAATGAGGTGTACCTGAGTCTTCTCTCTGACAGCAACAGATTTAAAAACCAACCAACCAAAACAAATAAAAAACCCACAACAACAAAATGTTGGTTTAGTGGTAGTAGGATACTTTTTATTAGGGATATTTAATTTCTACCTTTAATTATTGTTGGGTTAGCAGAACTAATATGGTACCCATGGTAACATTCAACCAAGCTGCTGCTATAATCAAGGATGATAATAATAATAATACACTATTCACATACTGACCTGTATATTGATCCTCCTTCTTTCTGGGATTATATTTACTTTAGCCAAGAGGTGGCTGTATGTTTACATGGAGCACCTGGGAAAGGAAGGCTAGTTCAAGACAAGGTACCTGGTTTGGAAATTCCTTGAAAAACCTGCAAGGTGTTTGGCTTTTAATGTATTGCTTCCTTGTGACCTTCTAACAGATCCTGAAACACAGCTGAACAAACGAATGTTAGCAGATGTATTTTTAAAGAATTTGTCCTTCAACTCAGTGGGACTCTTTTTTAAGGGATATTAGTGTGTTGAAATGTGTTGTGCATTGTCTGAAAGAGTTATGTCTGCTTTGCCTGACGTGTATAGAGGTGGTAGAAGTTTTGGTCAGCTGTCTAGGACAGATATCTAGTGTTAAAGAATGCTTTGGTTTTGAGAAGGTTTCCTTTTTATTGCATGGCATTGGTCAGAAGATATTTTAAAGAGTGGTAGTTAATCAACCTGCTCAATGTGTTTCATAGGACAGCGTGATAGACTGAGGCTCTGTTTCTGTTTGAAATGCTTGGTTCTGTTTGGACAATTGCTCTGATAAACCCAAAGGAGGATGGGGGCAACCAGCAATGCAACTGTGATATTACTAAAAGCTATGAGCATCTTCAAGAATCTTTGTAGCAGTCATGCTTGATGGGGAAAGATTTGAAGATTTTTAAAGCATCAAGATGACTT
>VWZY01004279.1:430502-460865 GCA_013399075.1 Chloroceryle aenea
AATGCTATGAGAAATTTTCTGTTAGAAGGATAAGATTGCTGTTACTGGAAGACAATCTCTCTTTTTTTTTTAATTACTTATTGATGAGTTTTAAATTGAAGTAACCTAAGACTTAGGTATTAGAGCCTGCTCGGTACAAACACCCGTCTAATAGCAAGCAATTTTAAAATATTGCCAGCTGATGGTTATGAATCGAATCATACTTTGCTTGAGGCAGAAATCATAATTTGACTTCAGTGCATCAAGCAAAGACGGCTGTATTTTAATCCTTTTGAACTGTCCTTGGTTTGATCCTTCATTGGGTTAAAATGCCATACGAGAAAACAGGGAGGATAATTTAGTGTTGTCATCCATCTAAGTAATAAGGATGCACTTCAATTTATTGGTATCTAAACGCAAAGGCTTGTGAATGTCTGAAGAGAAATAAATAACTAAAATCAAAGTTGTGACAGAAACAAAAAGCATATCGATATGTCCTATTGGTCTGTGAATTAAAATAAGAGTAGACAAAACCTATTATTTATTTCTGTCAGGAGATTAAGGGAAATCATCCTTTATTTAGAGTCTTGAACTGGTAGTGTAAGTAGAAAATTGATGAATATTTATCCGTTTTCCATCTGCAGTGACCACTTGCATCCTAGTCCAAGCTTTTGTTTCTGATTTTAGCAGAAAGGTTCTTCAGTTTGTTGTATTTTGAGAATTGCAGAATGCCAGGTTGGAAGGAACCTCAAGGACTATCTGGTCCAACCTTTCTTGGCAAAAGCACAGTCCAGATAAGATGGCCCTGCATCCTGTCCAGACAAATCTTAAAAGTGTCCAGTGTTAGGGAATCCACCACTTCCCTGGGGAGATTATTTAAATGGCTGATTGTTCTTGTGAGAAATTTTCCTCTCGTGTCTAAATGGAATATCCTCAGGAGTAACTTGTACCCATTACCCCTTGTCCTTTCCATGTGACTCTGTAAAAAGAGAGTCTTCATCTTCCTTGTAGTCACCCTTTAAATACTGGAACATAGCAGTAAGGTCTTCCCTAAGCCTTCTTTTCTCAAGGCTGAACAAACCAGTTGTCTCAGCCTTTCTTCGTATGGCAGCTTCCCAGTTCTTTGATCATCTTTGTGACCCTTCTCTGGATCTTCTCCATCCTGTCCACATCTTTTTTTATATAGCAGGGTCCAAAACTGAACACAGTATTATAGGGGTGGCCTGACAAGTGCTGAGCAGAGTATGATAATGACTCCTTATCTCTGCTGGTAATGCCCTTGTTGATTCACCCAGCCTCCTGTTGGCTTTCTTTGCCATAGCAGCACACTGCTCACTTGTACTGAGCTGCTTGTCCATCAGGATGCCCAGGTTGCATCTAAGATTTCTAGGTTTCCTTCCTTTCTAGGTTTTCTTCCTCTTATTTCTAAGGTTCCTTCATTTTATTTTTTGTTTTAAATTTATGTTTAGACTTTTTGCTATTCTAGAGGTGTCAGTCTGCATCTTCTGAGCTGAAACTTCTGGCAGTGTGAAGGGCTGGCACTGTGCTGATCTTCAATAGTAATTAGTTGTTTGTCTGGTGGTTTTTTTCACCCAAAGTACAATTTCATATGGGATTTTTGGTTTTATTTATTGTGAGATCCTGGAAATGTTAGTGTATAGTACCCACACCTTTAAATAATAAAACTATATTTGTTTGTGGATACTCTAATCTGTTGTTAATAAACTTGAAAGAATACAGTCTTGTCTAATAAACACATCAAACTAATGGGTACCAAAGTAGTTCAGAAGAGTGTTTGTTGTTTGGTGTTTAGATTTCAGTCAAATTAATCACCAGTGGATGGAGCCTGCTGTATTTATTAGCAACACAAATCCCTGTGATTCAGTGCCAGGTCCCTTCGACTCCTTCCAGTGTATGCTGGCAGGGGTACAGGACTGATAAATACTTACATCCTTGTGACTGGGGAAGAAAGGAGTGAGGGGCTGGGGTGGGGGGAAATACTGCCGAGAAAACAGACCTCAGAGTTGGCATGAGTTCCTCGAGGAGCCATTTTGAGTCTCTTTCTATATGGGCAGCTTGTAAAGGGAAAATCATTGATTCAGGAACAGTAGAGGCTTTTTTTTCCCCCTTCTTTGTGAAACCATCAGCCTTGCAGATGGCCAGCTGCATAAGATGGCATGGTTTTGTTCTCGCTTCGCCTTTAAGATACTGTCTTGCTCCCCAACTTTATTTTTTTTTCCTTCTTTTGCTTTTTTCAACTGAATTTCTTAAAAGAGTTTCAGTTATTGAGAAATGCTATTGCAGACATGCTCCTTCTTGAGAACATCTGTAACAGTCTAAAGCATCCCCTGTCAGAGAAATTCAAGTGAAGGTGTTTGAATTATTGATGTTTCATTTTTAAGTTCTAGTTGTGAATTAAAGGCAAATGATGGCTCATTTTGTGGAGAGTAGAAATGAATTAATAGCATCAGAAATATTTTTGTCAAATTAAATGAAAATCTTTACCCTTTCTCTTTGCACTAGCCACTTGTGAAACTGGAGATACAGAGGTTCCAGTCATGGACATTTTCTGTCTTACAGAAAGGCGAAAGGCTGTTTCCCCTGTAGATGCCCAAGCACACTCACTTCGCTTCTGGAACCCTAAATTCTGAGTTTGGGAAGTAAAAATGCTTCAGCTCTGGGTATAGCTATGTTGAATTTCTTGTAAGAATTACTTGTTGATGAACTGAGCTAGGAAACAAGTTGCAGCATGTTGTTCATGCCGTGCTGGAATTTCAATAATGTTATATCCAAGTCTTGCAGTTGCTCTTGATACTGATAAATAAACCAGTTAGATGACAGTACCTGCTACAAATTCTCACCCTTGACAGGACACTTGGTGTTCTACAGCTGTGAACCCAATTTTCTTTGTCTAATGGGCAAGTGATTTGTGAAAGTTCAGGATGCTTTCTGAGGGGCTTGCAGCAGAAGGAACTTCTGAGAAAATGATTTGAACACAGAGAATGCAGTTATTAACTGGGACAGAAATGGTGATGAAGGGGAAAAAAGAAATCATTGTGGCAGAATTTCTGTATGTCGGTCTAATCACACAGACCTTGCTGTCCACAACTCAAGAGTCTGCAGCCATTGTAGGATATGGCCAAAACTCAGTTAAAATGAAATGAAATGGCCCTCTGTAAGTAATTTGTATGAATAATTTTGCAACCATGGTACAAATGTAAAAGACCTGCTGGAATACAGGCAGCCAGGGGAGGAGGCACTGGAGCATGGAGCTCACAAGGTGAGAAATCTATGAGCAGAATCAGTGTGGAGCTTCTTTCTGTTACAACTGCAACTTCAGCTTTTTTGGTTTTAATCTTTCAGGTAAAAAGATCAAATATTCTTTTCAAAATGGAAGAATATGTTTATGTTTAAAAGCAAATCCAAATGCTGTCCTCCTTGAAACAAATGTTTGGAGATTTTGGGTGGTGAGTCACAGAAGTGTCCTGTGCACCTGGTGGGGGAAACAAACACTTTGACTTAGGGATGAGGAAAAATAGACTGTGGAGGTTAAAAGTCCCCTTCTTCCATAAAGGTATTCTTGGAGAGGAGGAAGAACCAATTCCTCTTTCACAAGTTATCATGACATTTGTCACTCTCACACCCCGGGTACAAAGAAAACATACAAATTGTGCTTTCCCAGAAAATTCCTTTTGGGTCTAGTTCCTAATGTCACCATTATAATTTGTCATATGAAAGAAAGGTAGGAGTGGTTCTCATTTGTAGGTAGAAACGGTCTGTGGAGAGAGTTTGCAGAAATATCAACCAGCTTCTCCACGGTACTCTGTGTGTGACTTTCTCTCGGGCTCTCTCTTGCCAACATCACAGGCTGCCCTTCTGTGGTGGAAAAAGGAGTTCTTGATACTTGAGAGCTTCATCTAACAATGGTGGTGCTTATGTTTGCTGTCTTCCTATTATATGGAATACATACAGTTTCTGTTTGTTTCCTTGAGACTAAAGTCTCAAGATTTAATGCCAGGTTGCAGTAATTGTTTCTATCCCTTGGGGACAGTGGGGGAGTAAAAAAATAGTATAAATAGGGAAGTGTAGGGAAAATCAGTGAGCAACACCTCAAGGGAGTCATCAGGGAAAGAGAATGATGGGTCTCACAGAGTGAGGCTTGACTTTTTGCAAGTTTTGTGACTGACATTAACGACAGGACTGTGCTCTGCTCAAATATCAGTCGTCAGTGTATAGGAACTAAAGCCTAATGTATGGAGTTACATCTGTAAAAGCTGGTGGCATGAAACACAACTATGGCTGAGTTTCCTGGAAAAAAAAATAAAATAGTAGTTTTCAATTTTATTATGAGCATAAACCATTTAGAGATGAGCTCTTTAACATAGTGCTGAATGCCTTAGCTGGAACAGCATGCTGAATTTCCACCCATTATTTCAGGTCTTCCTGACAGCTTTCCATCGAGAATCCCTCCAAGATTCACTGATAACAGATTTATCTATGTAGTATCATCTATTCTTGGGCTTCAGAATATCCATTCTGTCTGGCTGAGCTCCATGAGAGCTGCATCTTCAGCATAAGAGGCTCTGCAGGAAGTATTATCTATACAGCCCCTCTTCCTGAAGAGATTTAGATCAGCAACTGCAGGACTAGGCTGCAAAGTGTGCTAAGGATTATCCAAACAACTGTCCTGTTAAATGCATGAGCAGAGATGGGGTGCTTGGGTCAGACACAAATATAAATGTGATCTAAATCGTACAAGTCTCACCAAAGTAGCATGTTACTGCACATACCTTGCTTTGTTACTCATAAAGTGGCCAATCTCAAGCTTTAAGCAACATCCCTGTGATTAAAACAAATCCCACTTTTTTTTCTTATTTCTGTTAGGAAAATACAGCCTTCCATCAGAAACAGGCTGACTGTGAAGGAGTTCAGTGGGTGGAATTACTCACAAAGATAGTTCAGTACCTTGCATAGTTGCCTTGGTTATATTTTGGCATTTTCTTGCTTAAGAATCTTTGTTTTACTGTTTCTCTCCCTCTTCTATTCTTCTAATTGGTGTTCTCTATTAGTTATGGGGTTAAAATAATATTTGATGAACAAATAGCTCAGGAAAGGAAGATTATGATTCAGAATATGAGTTAGGTATGAGTTACAGTTCTCACACTTATTTTTCAAAACTCTTTAGTAAGTGATCTAGGAGAATTGTCTTTATGATCTGTGTTGTTCAGGAAATCCTTAGTGTCTTCTCAGGCTGAAGTACCTGTGAGTTCTACACTTTTGAAGCTATGAAATTTATGACTGTGCATCCTGTGGTATCATACCTGTGTCTTGTTTATACGAGTGTATCTCAGTGATCCAAGTCCTGATTTTGAGGTGAATTAATTTAATTCGATTTTGGCCAATATATACAAATATTTATATAAATGCTTCCTTTCCTACCATCATGCCTTTGGGTATACTCATTTGCTAAAACACTGTGGAAAGCAATTGTGTAGAGAGCATTTTGTCCTTGCCCCAAGCACTTGCTGTCATTTTCCTTCCTCCTTGGTGCTGCTTGTTAGCTATAAGGTCTGCAGAATAACCACACAGTTTCATTGCATATGCAGCAGCTCTCAAGAACTGTGTTCCCAGCCCGTGCAGTAGCAAAGCTGCCAGAATACTAAACAAACAGCTTTCCTCAGTAGATCCTACTGTTACTGACAGGTGGCTTTGCAACTCAGAAATCCAGCTTACATGCTCTTTTTCTCTTGTTTTCCCTTTCTAGGATCATTTGGTTTCTTGTAGAAAATCCTGTTTCTTTGAAATGGAAGCAGGCTGTGAAACTGTTTCCAATGAAGTGTTCTGAAGAATAAGAGAAAGGCTGAAGTGCCTTTATTTTGTTAGGAGGTAAAACTTTGGGTATAGTCATTTCAGAATACTTATGAAATGTGGAATCTGTACTTTGTGGTGTTTAGGCAGTAGGGGTCAAAAAACCTGTAATGTGTTTTGAGTTAAACTTATTCCTTCCTAGAATTTCTTATGGATTTTTATTTGTTCGTGATGAGAATGAAACTAAATGTTAAGATCCTCAACAAAATATATATATTTTTTGGTATTAGCAACTGTTGTTCTGGACATTTACTGTAGTTTTCTGGTGAGTAGATGTATATATATCGCAGATATTTTGAGGAGATAGAGCTGACCCCTGTGCAAGGATGTAGAACATAGAGGCTTAATATTTTAGGTGTTGTGTTGATGAAGGTCTGTGTGGAGCAAGCAGCTGAATACTCTCCTCTGAAATGCCTACATATGCCAGTTTTCTCCTTCCTGCCACCCCAAATGCTTTGGGCACTTGGAAGTAAAATGAAGGACTCTATTTGTAAGAATTGTGTTGTGATTGTGAAGGGATTTGGATCATTCACCTGAGCTGTGGGAGATTCAGGAGTGACGACACCTCTGCCAGACTGGTGCTGGATGTTACCTCTGAGTGAATGTGCTCACAACTAGGCTGCTCTTAAGCTCTGGTTTTTTTTTCAATGGTAATTCAGTGCAAGACCATCTGCTGAAACAAGGCTTGTGACAGTGCTGTCAGCCCCATATATTAACCAAAAGCAAGAGTTAGAAATCCTTTTGACTTGTTTTGCTGTGTCTCAGCTTTAGAAAGTGTATGAGTTTCATCAAGGTGTACTGGAAATATTCACAGGCAGAAATTTATTAACCACAAGGTGAGCATCCTAATTTGGCTTCCCCTGGGCCGAGGAAGGAGAGTAAATTTTGAGAAACCCGAGTTTTAGTGAACAAAAGGAAAGGAGGCAGCAACAACTGTTGTGTTAATCCAGCCTTTTAATCCCCTGAACAGCTGAAAATGTTTGAGTTCAGAAACAAGTTGGTCACGTTGTTTTTGGATAGCCTGTGTTAATTTTGCCGTTGTGGGGAAAATGAATGCTCTCTGGAAAAATAACTGAATAATTACCCAACTCCATTATTACCAAGTGCATTGGCTGCCTTCTCTATTGCTTTGCCTTTTTTCATTATTCTTTCTCTCTTCTGACTTGCTTACCTAATTCCAAGGAAGAAGTTACCTTTCCTGGAAGGAGCCCTAGAAACCATAGAAAGGGAGGAAAAAACCTTACTTGAGCCAGAACCACCAAGGGCTTTGCATCAGCATAATCATTCTTGTCAGCAACAAGCTTCACCTACTCTTCCTGCCCTAAGAAACCACAGTAACATTACACGTGTCGCTGCCCTGATTCCATACACCACGTACTAAAGAAGAAACATGCTAAGGTGAGCCAAGGTTAGCTGCAGCCACACAGGCCTTTCACAGTGGAGAACTTGACATGTTGCTAGGACAAGATGGTGAATTATCTTTTCTAATTTTTTTTTATTATTTGAACTATTTGTAGGGTGCATGCTAGCTGCAGCCTTAGGAGCACATGAATGAAGAGGTGGGAGAAATGCCTAAAATCTTTCTTTGACAATGAGTGTAGCTGAGTGACCTAGAAGCATTTCAGTTCTTCTCTCAGAACTCTTCCTAATTTACTTTCTCTCAAAGTACTTCTTTGGAAAAAAATGAAATCAAGAAGCCACAGTGTAGAAGTTCCCAGTGGCACTTATTAGCAACCATGTCTTGGCTAAAAGCCTGACTTTACCAGTTTCAAAGTGCAGTTCTCCCCACCCCCTTGATTGTACTGGAAATGAACGTGAAAAGGAAAAATGTAATTTGGCTGGTAACATCTTCTGGAAGGGTCAACACTGTGATGCATGGGGGTAGAGTGGGAGGAGTCTCTGATGTTAGTTTAGTGATTAAGTTACAGGAAGGAAGATCACAGAGTAACTACGTGAATAGAGAAGGAAAATTTCAGGGAGGCCACCCACACCCCACCCAGGTCCTAGCTACATTCTTTCCAAATGCTGTTCTGAGAAGACCCCTTCACCAAATATAGTCAGCCTAAACTCCCTCATAAAACAATGTCAGAAGATGTGGTAAGGCATTCTTTTTTAAAATCTTGTTTTTATAATGCTGGTTTGATTTTCTTTTCAGCAAGCATAAAAACTTTTATTATTTGGTATTTGTGAAAGGAAGTCTTGGGTTCCAACTTTATTCAGCTGTTGAAATAGCCCTTTTGCATTTATGCATCTGTAGTTAACAAAAATGCTAGTTGTGACCATTAATTTCACCTATTTTTGTCCTGGAGGTATATTACAGGTCATTCCTTCTCTGCTAGAAAGGGTGGGGAGGGAGCAGAGCAGGAAAGAAATGAAGCTACAGCACAGGCAGTTGAGCAGCCCTGGTTTTGGGTGTCCAGCTACCCCATGGGAATCCGCATCTCTAAGTCAGATGTCCAGGCTTCTTATCAGCTCAAGAGTGGGATCAGGGTCAATCCAGCCACATATAAAATAGCTTGCAGAGAAGCAAGATGGTAAGAGGTGCCCAAGAAAAAGATGTGGGATTAGGCCAGAGGAAGAGAGTAAGGTAGGCCATTGAGTTATTCGTGTGGTATATGGGTATTGATTGAACATTGGCATATTTGTACAAAGCAGAATGATAACAGGAGAAGAAACAGATTTTGGAATCAGTTCCTTTCTAGAGAGGTAGACTCAAATCCTGGCTCAGGACTGTGCAGAAGAATGATATAAAAAGGGTTCAAAAACTTCTTGGTGAAAGAAAAAAGCCTCTGTTTGTGCCAGTACTGTCTAGGAGCATGTGGAACAAGAGAGTTCTCCATGCTCTATCACATCTTCCAGTGAAGAAGATATACCAGCTACAAAATCAAAGCTTGATGGGAGAATATTATTGTATAGGAGAGAAGTATCTATAGCAAGGGAAGGATGCAAAGTATGTTGGGTAAGTGCTGGACTGAGCTACTCTGGCAAAGTGAATCTTTGCAGTTAGTTAGTCTTCCTTGTGTGCACCCTCAGACTGGCGGAAAGGAGTCACGAAAGCAAATTATGAGTCAAGGGTGGAACTAATGCCTACTTCTATGCACAAATGGTGAAGATTTTTATATTTTTTTCTTACTGGTGGGAGGAACGGAATACAACCATGGAGGTAAAAATGTATCTGACTCATGGCAAAGAAGTCATACATCAGTTTGATAGTTTCTGTCATGTTTCCTTTGTGTGAGTATTCAGTACAAATAATGCATAACCTGCCCACAGTCTTTTCCATGTCTAAAAAGAGCTGCTCCTGCATGACACATACTGGACTTTAAAATTAACGTAAGGCTGTTAGGATATCTTTTGGTCATGAAGACATAACTGTTCACAAAATAATTGTCCTGCAAAATGAAAGCCAAGGTTTTGCTGTTGTTGTAAAGGCTCTAATACTTAAGTATGTATTTTTCTCTCTCTTAAACCATGCAAGCCCCTAAACATGCCTGCATCTAAACTACTTTAGCAAGGTTGCATAAATCATGATTGCCAGGGATAGTAATTATTGGTTTGAAGGGCAGTGACTTGAAAATAAGCCCTTATTTTTTCCAAACTTCAGAACTTGAAGTCTGTGCATCCCTCCATGCTGATAGCGAGTCTGTTGTTGCACCCTGATTCATTTTCACTCATGCAGCATTTGCCTTTTTGTGTTTCAGGGCTAAAAGTCAGTGGAAAAAGAAAAGTCAGGATTTTCCCCTCACCATATATTAGAATTTCTGTCTGAATTTCTAACAAGGCAGAAATATGAATCTTTATAATAATAACAACAGATAGTAAGAGATCCTAGCTGTATTTTGTAATCCAGGCACAAGTCTTCCCATTGATGTTCTTCTGGGGCATCCCCTTCTATTAATTCCTACTTCTTCTGCCTGCAGAAGAAAATGGGTGCCCCTGCCCAGTCATTAAAGGGAGGAAAGGTTGAGGATTCTAGAATGTCATTAGGGTTTACTGGTCTTCTATGTTGAACTCAGATGTATTGCAACTCTGAGGCTATAATAGCACCTGCACATGCTACTAATAGGTTACCCTTGGCTACTTCTACTGCAGACATGTGATTCCTCTTTACTTCCATGTAGGTCTGTTTACCAGCTGAGACCTGCTGTCTTCAGTTGAATGTGTTGTCTCCTATTTAAGTTTTTCAGTTACCTGTGCCAGGGGTGAAGTACCTGGAGATTATAGTGTCTTTTTGGAGGTGGGAGTGGTGATTTGTTTGTTTGTTTGTTTTTCATGCAGGCAATAAATGGTCCAGGAATTATAGGCTTTTTTCTTATGAATGAGTGGGTGCCAGGTGGATGCCAGAACTCTGTCTTGAGTGTTCTAAATGAAAAAGTCTCTATACTAGGTAACACTGACAATATCTGTAATGAATCCACAAATCACTGGGCCCAGTTCATCATTAAAATGTGTCTCTGCAAGCTAGTTAAAACCTCTACAGCAGCAAAGAGCCAGGCAGAAATCTCCCATCTGTCCAGGGAGGAATTCCCCCAATGTGGAAAATCCCTACACGTGGTAAAAGGCTGCATCTGCCAAGTGGAAGAGATCTGTACAAAAAGTGTTGGCATGGGAAGTGTGCCAGGGCTGGTGAGGGTAGGCAGTGTTCTTTCATATAACATGAACTGAGTAATGGCTTAACAGGACTTTATTCCTGGAATAGCTCTAAACCAGAACTGAAGACAGACTTGGTTATATGTAGGTGCTTCTACCACACCTGGTGGTGTTGCTGTAGGCATGAGCTTCCTTCTTGATGCCTCCCTTGAAGACTTCTCCTTCAGCTAGCTGCTGCCTCCCCATCATCTTGGCCATGGTCTCCTGTCTCAGAGGAAGGGAAGCTGCCTCATAGTCTGGTGCTACAGGCAAGTGCTTTTCAGTGTTTTCTTGGGTATCCAGGTAACTCCTGCAACCTTTCCAACCACAGCTTGTCTGTGTTTACCTGGTGACAGGCAAGTGTTGTCATTGCTGCTTCCTGCAATCATCCAGGGATCTCACCCAGGTCTATTCTTCAGAATGGCCTGAGGTGTTTTGCTTCTTTGTAGCACAGCCATTCCCTTTACTGCTTGTGCAGCTGTTGCTCCTTTGCCAAGTGGAGCATGTTACCCTGTGGGGGAACAGTTGTGGTTTCCAGCCTGTAGTTCTTCTGGATTTTGTCTGGATTTTCAGAGGACATAATGGAATGGCCATAAAAATCCAGGCAGGGATTTCCTTCTGTTCCCTCTTCAGTGGCCCCACCAGCAGCAAGATCACTGGGACTTTTGGTAAAAAGTTGTCCTGAATGATTTTCACAATGTACATTTGTGCACAAAGCAGTGACATTGCCCACATTGTATTAGCAGGTCATTGTCCCCAACACTGTGCAGCCATCCAGAAGGTAGGTGCCATGTTAACTCATTTCTTCATTTTACTTGCCAAATAGAAAGCTGCTGCAGTCCTTACCTGTCATGGATTAACCTTTGTGATTAGCATTTAAGAGATTCGTGTGAACTGAGGCCCAGCTTTGCATCAGGTTGAGGAATTCAGCATGCTGCAACCCCCCAGAACTGTGAACCATGTGGGCTCTGACCAGTCAAACATCCTATCAATCAGGAGGATGCCTGTGAGGTGCAGCATTCACGTTTACAATTCAGACTAGTGTAGGACTCTTCTCTACTCAATCCATCAGTCAAGTCTGTCCACACAGTTCCTCCACAGGGGATATGTCAGCCTTGATAATGCTGGTCATTGGCAAGCTGAGTTGTGTGATCAATCACTCAGTCTCCTATCATTCTGCACGACGGCTGCAGGATAACACAAGCTAGACTGCCCCATCAAAAAAGGAAAAAAAAAAAGTAAAATAACCATTAAAAAAAAATTCCACCTATTGTTTGCATCATCTCCAATGATATCCCCTCTCATTCTTCTGTCTATGATTTTTTCTTTTTTTTTCTTTTCCCCCAAACTCAATTCTGATGACTGTTTTTAATTATCTTTTTTTTTTAAATTATTTTTATTAAGTTCTTTGTGTATGTGCAATTACCTAATTGCTTGGCACAAAGAACTGTGATCAGGCCCAGGCCTAGAATAACAGAAGTATGACAGGTCAGGATGGAAGAAGGTAGATTGGCAGGGCAAATGTGTTTACATCATCCCTGGCTCTAGCTCCATTTATCAGTAGATTTGGCCCTATTTACTGTTTCTTTATAGCTAATGATGAAGTAGATCATATAAAACCATGATTTACAGGTTTATAATTGTTTGGAAAAGCTAGTAGTGAATGAAACTAAATTAAAGAGAGCGAGATAATATTCATGGTGTGCCCCATGTGTGGGCAAAGCATGTGGTGGAACTTGGGCATTCATATACCTATATAGATATTCAGTTTTTAACAATTCTGAAGCATTTTGAAAAAATTTATGAAAAATATCCTATCTCCTGCCTCCCCAAGGCCTTGGTTACAAGGCAATAGTCTGATAGTAGATGCTGGATGAATTTCTCTTGACAGGGCCAACCGGTTTGACAGTATTGCAGGCAGGTATACATTTGGAATTAGCTCTAGAGGAATAATGTAAAATTCAATGTCATTGAGCCTGTTCCTCACCACTTGAATGGGTGGTGGGATGAGGGATGGGGTCAGTTGTGCAGCAGTCACATTCAAGTTAGGGAATTTGTGTTGGGAAGAGCAGTTGGAGTAGTATAGTTTGGTTTTTTGGATGATTTTTTTTTTTTCTTTTGGTTCAGATGTAGTACTTTCTAGGCCATGGACCAAAGTAGAGTTACTAGCTGTGTTTTTATAACTTTTAGGAGCAATGCTTCTTTAGCAGTACATGGTGGAGCTAATCTACTGCTTGCTGACTGAGCTAGGAAAATTAAGTACCTGCAGATTCAGCGAAACGCTTAAAGGGATTCAGAAAGGACAAACCTTGCAGCTTACCCATCATGATACCATAATAACATGATGTAGGCAGCTAGCTGGAAGAGGAGATGCTCTGGGACACTGGTCCCTTATTGTCCGGGTCAGATCTAGAGCAAGCTGGGATGCATTCCTGGCCTGAATTCGGAGTTTTCCTTTCCATGTCTGTCTTGGATGTTGTATGCCCAGTAACCTTGGCGAAACAGCTCCCTTTCTGCTGCTGCCATTTCTCTGTGGAGATAGCGCTGCTCCTTTCTGCTGTGCCTATCTCACAGGTCTGCTGGTGAAAGGCAGGAGGCAAGAACTGGGCAGATTTCATTGCAAGTCTCAGAAACACATTTTATGTAGTAAATTTTACAGCAGTTGCAGCCTTTGTGTAAGGCTATGGTTGCTTTGTTGTTTCTACAGGAGGAAATTCCCTGTCCTACTTCCTTGTAGGAAGCGCTGGAAGTTTTCATGTTTTGGGAAGAGATGAGAGAGAGTAGGAAATTATTTGTGAGCCCAGCCCTGGAAATACTTAAATACCGAAAAGGAAATTTGTTAATTTATAAGCCTGCATCTTACTTGGCAGAGGTGGAAAGTTCTGGCATCTCTGTGCCAGGGAAGCAAGTAGTGCTAATGAGAAAAGGGAAGCAGATTTGTGTGAGGCCTGGGGCATTCTCAGGATGGGGAGGTTTTCCAGGTCTCAGCATGACAGGGAGAGGGAATCACTGCTCAGATAGGCCACCGGCAGGCAACTGAACTAGAGAAGAATTAAACCTTACCTTAAACCTTACCCAAAAGCTTTCTGTGTGAAACAGACCCCTGTGTCGGTGTGGGAAGAAGTTCAGGGTTGGGGGGGGAAGTTGTACTGGATTTACTAGTTCTTTTTCCCTTCTCTCTATCCTGCCAAAAAAGCTATTTTGTTTTAACTTTGTTTTGGTGTTGTTTTTCACGATGCTAAAGCATTTGTTAAGCACAGATGTAAAACATCAGTAGGGTACTCTAAGGCGTGGACCACACAGACATGCAGTTCCTCTCAAAATGCAAACCAGAGGAAACAATCTGCCTTTAAAATCAAACTTCCTTATTAATTTCATTAAAAACGTGTGCAGCTTCTAGGGGATGGCAGAGATTGACTTAAAACATGGCGTTAGCCCTTGTAACTGTCGGGTGGTGAATGCACTCTGGAGGGGCAAGAATAAACAATAATAATAATAAAAAAGTAGTGATCTGAAAGGAAGGTTGGGAAGGGGAAGTGGATCTCCTGCAGGATTTGCCATTTCTCTACTCCTGTCTGCTTTGCTGTGCTCTCCAGACACACAATAATAACCCCGGTGGGCCCGGGGATCAAATGACGTGTTGCTGAAGGATTAGGAGCAATTCTATCCCCCTGGCATGGGCTTAGGAATTTTCATTAAAATGACCTTGGGTGTGGTGAGAAAGGAATTTGGGCTTCATGGATGGAGAGCTAAACATCCTACCTGGGGAGCAGCAAAAGGGCCTCCAGAAAGCCAGGGTCCCTGGGCAAAGCTGTCCTGCTTTGCCCTCCTCAGTGTGGCTGCTCATGGATTGTCTTGGAGATGGGTAGAGGGTTAGCATGCAAAGGCATCTTTCCAGGGGAGGTGGTAGGACAGAACAGGCAAGAGGGCTTGTTTCCTGGAATTGCCAAACCCCAAATACTTAGAAACAAATAAATGTCTGGTAGAGTGAAGAGTTGTGTTGAATTGGTGAGGGAATGTTGTGCCCATGTGCTGCCGCAGTAGAAACTGGAATATTGCCGCTAGATTGCGCAACCCCATCTTGCTCATCTCTGCGAGCAGCCCTTGCACTGTTGGGTGAGTTTCTTCTGTATGCTCTTGCTTGAGCTAAAGTTTTTAAGTGTCATGTAGGAGCCCTGGTGAGTGTCTTCTCACAGTTTGCCTGCACGCAGGCAGGCAAAGTCCTGCACCTTACAGTCCACTTCTCAATTCATGCTGGCTAAACCCAGTTGTTTTTGAAGAAGCAATTAAATGCAGTGCAATTACCTATGGAATATGCCATAACATCTTTAGGTGGTGACAAAGATCCAGAAGAAATGGGTTAATCAGAACAAAAAGAAAGACTGATCTTATTATCAACAGAGCAAAAGCATCAAAGCAAGCAGAATGTAAGTACCCGTGCCTAAGTTAATCAGGTGGGTGGCTGAATCATTCCATGTTTGTATACACAATCTTGACAGATTTCATCATCTCCTAGTGAAATGTTTCTCCTTACCTTGCATTCAAGGTAAATGAAAATAAATGTTGGGAGCAGGTGTCATTCTTTCATCGCCACTCTGTTGTCCTCAAATTCCACATCTGTGTCACTGTCTCATTTGAGTGTTCCCCAGGCTTTGCATCTCAAACTGTTGAACACTTTAGGCAGTGCCCTTTAATGTGTGAGATGGTGACCAAGAGGCTTTTCTTAAAATACTGATGGCAATGATGAAAGAAGGAAAATGGTGAAACTTGCTGGTCAAGCAATAAGTTGTTGAGTTAGTCTCCTCCCAGTCCAGGTAGCCATGTAGTGAGCACATAATGCTATAGCAGATATTTTTGGTGACAACAGTTAGGCTGGTCAGGCCTGCTGGTGCCTTCAGGATGGGAGACCTCAAGATCTCTGACTGAGTGGGGCGGGGTGTGTGTCAATGAGGGGAGCAACAACATTTTGTGAGATATTGCACAGCTTCTTTATTGGATAGACAATAGGAACAGATACCTCTTCTTTGCTATGTCACAGGTATTAGGGTTTGGAAGGGACCTTGGAGATCTTCAAGTCCAACCCCCTGCCAGAGCAGGATCTATAATCTATGTCTTAAGAGGAAAGTCATTAAGCTGGCTTGTGTTGTCCTGTCAGTGGATTTGAGAATACTGGGAGGGAGCTGTGGGCCGTGGTTGCTTGCAGTTTGCTGAGACAGGAGGAAACTCCATCACTTCGGGCCATTAGTGCACCTTGTTGAACAGAATGGATAGTTAAGAGCCTGTTATTCTTCCTTCCATTGATGGTCTCTCTGTAGAGAAGATCAGTTTAGGCTTGGCCTGGCCAAGTTCTGACTTGTGGGAGAAGACATAGTCCAGGGATCAGAGGAAGTTACCACAGTCGCTGGACCAGAGGAAAGGCTGAGCATTTTGCAGCAGGTGCTGTGTGGCCGACCACCCAGCTCTTGTAAACCAGAAGCTGATGGAGTGTGAAGCCCTGTCATGTCCCCAGAGGGTGCCCTGGGTGGGATTGCTGTGATAGCAACAAAAGATTATCAGTTCCAGGCCTCTCCTTCCTGAGCCTGAAGAAACACAATCCATTACTTCAGACTGAAGAGTTTATTTCAGCCTGATTACATTACAAGAAGATCCTGGAGTGAGTTCATGCATGAGCAGCAGAAACCTGTCATGTTTGAGAAACTGTTTGTCAGGATGACTGGCCTGTTCCCTTCAGCTCTACCTGAAGGCAGAAGGTGCCGTGGTTAATGGCAGGGTGGGGGTGGCTGGAAATATTAATCAAGCCTGTAATCTCCTACAAAGCTATGAGTTGTCACTGCTGCTGGGGACTGTTATTCTAGGCACCTTACTCTGATCTGTTGACTCTGTCTTAGTCTGGCTTTGGAAGGAAGAGAGGAATGTAAGTGTGACCAAGCTCAGTAAGTGGCATTCATGAAAACAGGCCAATAGTGGTTATCCTCTTGCAGAAGACTCATGTAAACTGCATGGCTTTTTCCTTCATCTCTGGAGGCTGCTCTTCAACGGATTGATGGGTAGAGTTGAGGATAGTAGGACCTGGTTTGAATTTTCACAGAATGGTAGGTCTTGGAAGGGACTTCTGGAGATTATTCAGTCCAACCCCCCTGCCAAAGCAGGTTCACCTAAGCAGGTTGCACAGGATTGTGTCCAGGCATTGAAAGTCTCCAGGGAAGGAGACTTGGCAACCTCTCTGCGCAGCCTGTTCCAGGGCTTCGTCACAGGAAAGAAGTTTTTCCTCATGGTGGAACTTCCTGTGTTCCAGTTTGTTCCTGTTGTCCCTGGTCCTGTCACTGGCCACCACTGAAAGAATCTGGCCCCATCATTCTGTCACCAGCCCTTTAGATAACCATATTCTTCATCCTGTACCCACAGATAATTTGATAGAAGTTGATGAGGGAAGATTTGTTGTTCTCCATGGGAGATTATCCTCCTCTCCTCTCCCCCAGGAAGATTTCTCAGTGTCCTGGGAAAGATTTTTAGTAATTTTTTTTTATAAGAGAACCTTCAGTTCACCTGTCATGGGAATCAATGGAGCTGGAAACCTGAATCTTTCCTTCCGGAAACAAATCTAAGGTGCCTGAAAGCAAAGGGAGCAATGTTATTTGTGCTGGGGCTGCGTGTCCTCTCTGCTCTATGAGGGCGAAAGACAGTCGGAAACTCTGAAATCTCTGTCATTCCTGTCGAGTGAGGAAAAGCAGAGGGTGATACTTTATGGTACCAATCTGTCAACAATCATTATTGCTTCAAGTATTTTTGCTTGGGGTATGCAACTTGGTGTCCTTCTTGTCATCTGTAGGAAGGGTGATTTGAAGCAGAGAGAGGTTAATCTATTAGCCAAGTCATATTAGCCCCGGCCAAAACGTTCAATAGAGTGTGTTTGCTCACTGTCACTGTGCATAGCTAAAAGCCTTGGTATGCACTGGTTCTGCCTGCCTATTATAGGTTATCTCAGGTGGCCTGTCCAACCCATCGATAAGGCCCAGTGGTGACGCTGCTGTGACAAAACTGCCAGAGAAGGGGGCTCTGGCTGAGCTGTGAGTCTTAAGCCTCTGGTAATGTGCCCAACCGAGGTTTTCTGAAGCTGAGAAATGTGTTCCCCGTGGCTAGGGAGTACAACAAACCTGGCTACCTAAGCAGTTTGGCAACGCATAATTTTCTAGAAAAAGTTGTCTCTGAAATGCAATGAAGGGGAGGTTCTGGCTCTTGAGACCTGTGTCATTCTTCACTTTGGGTCCAGCCTGTGTGAAGACAACAGCAGTAATCTTCTCATTCAGGGTTAGAAACTGAAGACGACAAAGCACTGAAAGGGTCTTAGACACAGCAGCCAAGGTTTTGCAAGAGGATGTGGGAGATATTGCATAGATTGGGGCATATTTTCCATCTTTAATTCTGAGTTTTGCACATCTGAACACTGTCGTGTTGTATTAATGCATGAAAATGAGGGTTATATTTGAAATCCTGACTATTCTTATTGACTTTTTTTACCCTTTGTCCATGCTTGTGGTATTGCACCATATAGTCAGTGTAGTCTCTGACTGACATTTCTTTCCTTGGAACATGTGCATTGTGGTTAGCAGGTTTAAAAACAGAAGAGCTGCTTTAAAGCAGCTTGACCAGAAGAGTAAAAACAAAACAAAACCCCAAAACAAAACAGAAAAAGGAAAAAATCTTGAATTGGACCTTCAGTTGTTGCAGAGGTCTGTTGTCCCTGGAATACCTTTGCAGTGTGTGCTAAATGGTCACTCAAAGTCAGCATGAAAAAATGATTTCCGAAGCTGTTGGACAAATAAGGAGACTCATTCTGAGCAGGGACTAAATTGGTCTGGAACATACGCTTGCGCTGAGCAGCCAAAGTACATAATCAGGTTTAGCAAAACAAAGCCTGATACCGAACTTGCCAGGAAAAAATGTTTTGTCATTTTGAAATCTGCTCGGTTTTCAAGCAGACCTTCCCAGAACAGAAAACAATGTGTTTCATGCTCCACTTCATCTGCCATTGCTATATTTTTCCTCTGAAGATTTGTAAGGAAGGGGAAGAATATATAATCCCTTTGTTAAGATACTTAAATTAAAAACTTGCTCGTGTTGAACTGCCCTTTTGGTCAGGATTAAGATTTGTTACCCAAGTCTATATACCCTGTAAAACAACGACTAATCCAGACATTAATCACAGGAAATATTCCGGACCTTTTAAAAATAAACCATGACTTTGTATGAAGAATACATAATTGAGAATATCCTGGACAGGTTGAAAATTAGCCCAGTGGATCGGTTACATAATGATCAGCTGGGTAAGCCAAGGGGAAAGAAAAGAGCACATGGGGCGAACAATGCCACAGCTCTGCGCTATTGTCTGCCTTTTCCTGTCCTCGAGTTCAGCTCGGTACAAACATTGTCATTCTGAAACAAATTATATTAACAGGAGGTGTCTGTACCCCCAGATCAACCTCGCTTGCCTGCTCTCAGTTTTTTCTGACCACGGTTGATATTTTACCCCCACTCTCCTCGCCGTTTCCAGCTGGTGTTTCTCAGCCCTGATCTGTTGCCCAGAGCAACTCGTGCAGCAGTAGGGTTGTGACTGATTCCTTTCTTCAGGCAGTATCTGTCAGTGTCCCCCCCCTGCCAAAGGCCAGTTACTCATGTCAAGGTCAAACTGTGGACAGTCATTCTGTGTCTGCCCAAGTTAATCCAAACCAAACATACCATGTATAAGTAGCTTATCTCCCAAAATAAATAGATGATAATTAGCATAAGCCACCGCACCCACTCCTTTTCCATTCCTCTCTGAAAAATCCCTCCACCTGAGTAAATCAGGATGCTTTGTCTGACCCATTCTTAGGATGTTGAAAAGAAAGAGAGCAAGCTCTGGCTCAAAGCAGGATTGTGTTTAATACCTGGCTTTCCCAGACCAAGCCGGTCTCCAAGATGCAGTGAGAAAGAGATGCATGCAAATGTGCTTGCAAAGGAGATGAGATTATACCCAAAATTCCTCAAAAACTCTTATTTGCAGATGAAATAGCCCCAGTTCTGGGTTTGTCATTATCAGTTGTGCTGATGTTGCACTGATGGGCATCTAAGTGGGCATTGCTCCTACCATTATTTGTTTTGAAGGCAGCAAGCTAAAGTAGAGCTGGCTGTGCAAGGAGACCAAGGTGCTTGGAGATACAGCATGGATATGAGTCAGAGGTGTATTAAAATTCCGTGTTTTGTCCATAGGGCTTTCTCTGGGGACTTGCTGCTTGGCAAACCAAGCCTTTGTGCTGTGGACCAGGGGATTGTAGTGGAAACTGTCCCTCCCTGGTGCCACAGAAAACGTAGGTAGCAACCTGAGCAGAGGGGGAGAAAAGGGGGAGCACTGATGCTGTCAGGAGTGTAAGTGGAGATGTGTGATGTAGAAGGAAGAGCATCAACAGCCAAAGGTAAAGGAAGTGATGGATCTGACCTGCTCTCCCTGCCTGAAGTGTGAAGTGGTGATTGATTGGCAAGTGTTTACTTCTGTGGAATAAATTGCTGCTGTTAAAAAGAAAAAATAATTATGTGAACTGTGCAAAATCTCAGCTTGACTCTTGGAGAAGGAAACTGCCTGACGCTGGTTGCTGGAGCTCAGTGGCAATGGAGTAGGCAGGTGGGATTCTGCTTCCCTGTCTGGCAAGAAAAAAAACTTTCAAATGGTCTGAACTTTTTTCTTTTGTTTTTAAATACCCTACAAGGAGAAAGAAAGATAGGAAATAATCCCTGTTTGTGTTCAGTGTTGTAGGGATACCATATATGTAATGCAAATTATTTAGTGAATGACTAATAACATGAGCAAACTGCTTGCTACACTGGGTTTCCTCTCTTATTTAGGCTCATGTAGCTCCATTGACCCTCTTGGGACATGTGATTTGTTCTGAAAGAGAAAGTGTCTGTGGGAAGTGATCTGGGCACCTGCAGCTTGGCTATGGTTATCATCTAAGGTGCAATTTCTGTTTAGATAATTCCCTTTTTAATCTGGGTTTCTGCCTCTCAGTTCCTAGGAAACAAAGCATTAATATGTTGCTTAGAGGGAAAAAAAACCAACAACTTTAAGCTAAGCATAAGCACATAACTCATGTAGAAGTTAGAGCATGCAGTATTTTGGTGTGTAATAAGGAAATTAAAGGGTTATACCCAGGACATGCAGGCTCTGTCGTGGACCCCCAGTCCAGGGGTTTCCAGCAGGAGAAATGAGGCACAAGGTAACTGTGAACTGTTTCAGCCAACCCCCCTGTTCAGACAAGGTCCTTGATGTGTGCTACAAAACTCAACTGCAGTACAATATAGAGGTGGTGTTCTTCAGTGGTGCTCTTTGTGCTCAGTATCAGAAACTGCAGTTCAATGAAACTATCTGCAAGTAGGGACAGACATGTTTTGGCTATGCTTCTAGTCAGCAGCAAAAGTCACCCAAAATGCAGTTTTGAAAGTAGGGTTTGTAAAGTCTGGGAAGGTTTATTGGATATAGCTGCCTAGGAGCACAGCAGAGGTGACCTAAAATCTCTTAAGTGGGTTTGGTTTTTTGCTTTGTGTAATTTCCATCGATGTCTACACATCCTTCCTTGGCTTCTGAGGCACAACCCAGGTGTGCTCAAATGCTCCTGAAACTTGGCAAAAACTTCTGCAAAGCTGGGGAGAGCTCTTGGGCTGGGGGAAGGGAGAGAAGGGGGCGATGGGGAAGTTTCACCTGGTTTCAAGTTTCAGGGCAAAACTTTTGCATGAGTAACAGTTTCCAGCCTCAAGAGCCTTGTGACAAGATCGCAAACCAGGAATCCAAAATAGCTGGTTTGTGTGCAAGACAGGAGCTGTCAGGCAGAAGAATGGGATTTTCAGGCAGGATTGAAAAATGGGATAGTGTACTTGTCACTGTACAGGATGTGCTTACTGGAAGTCTGTGGGAAACATCTTTTTGTTAATCACCCAGATTTGGCCACCTTTTTCTCTCGTGGTCGGGGAGGGGAGGGAGGCTTTGGAGGCAGTAGAGCGGCAGTTGTTTCCTCCATGGTTTCGAGAGCAAGGGAGTCATCATCTGGCACATCTCGGGCTGTGTCTCCCTGGCGTGCAGCTGGCTGCAGCTGGCTGCCAGGAGCCTGAGAACTGGCTGCTCCCCCAAGGTGGTTGAAGAGAGGCTGGCGACTGGTGGTGAGCTGCTCTTGGGCTATCTGCCAAATTCGGCTGTGGTGGTAGAGGGTTAACCTTGTAAAGGAATTACATTGATCGTTGGGTGTAGCTAAAATGTGCCCTTTGGTTGAAAAGTCAGACATTAATTAAGTTGATGGCCTGTTTGGCTTGTAACCTCAGCAGCAGAGTCTCAACCTCTCTGTGGTCAAATAGATTTACCTAATGTAATGAAAGGCCATACCCTTTCCATTTCCTTCTTTCAAAGCCTTCTCACCACAAACTCTTCTGGTAAGGCCACTTATCAGTGACAGCACATTTTTCATTAGTGGTCGAGTATGTGTTAAAATGAAATTTTGAAATACTTTTTCAAATGTCACCCAGAGCATGCTGCATATCCACTGGTCAGTAATCAATCCATCAATCAGTTTACCTTATTCCAGGCAGACTGGTAGGAAAAAGCCTAGAGAAATATATATTTTTTATTTTTTTTTCATGAAGTTGAAATTTAAACTTTTCAAAAAATATAAAGTTTCACTTTGTAGATCTGAAGTAATTAGTTTTGTTCTGCAGTTCTTCCTGAATTAAAATAATTCTTCCTTTAGCAAAAAGAGTAAGGTTTATACATATACACATATATAAAAATAAAATATTTATATTGTAACATAGAGTGTCTCATGGTGTAAGAGCACATAACTATGATAGTGAGGTCTTTATTTCATATATTCAGTATGTGTTAGTAAACAAAGTATGAACTTAGCTCAAGCACATGTTCAAAATGCTCCTGCACAACTCAGATTATGTAGGTTATAATACTGCTCCAATTTAATGAGAAAATTTTTGGTTTGCATTTGATTTCATGCTAGTGGGTACTGATGTTATTCCATTTACTCTCATGGATGAGTTGTTTGTGTGTTATTGCAGCAATGATTCAAGGATCTGCCCAGTTGCCGAGATGGCTAAAGTTCACGTGCTTAATGTTTTCTATAACAAGGGAGATGTATCAAATGTGTAAATATGTAGGAATAGGAATCTATAGATGGTAGGATAAGAAATCCCAAAAGGAAAAATTACGGAAAGCATTTTCACTTGACAGTGCTGTCTTCTGTAACATGTTCTATTATATATTCCATTTATTTTATACTGCAAGGCATCCCTGTGATACTTGAATGAGGATCTCAAGTAAATTCAGTGATGATAAAGACCTTACTGAATTAATGCTATCTGAAATTCCAAGGCTAAAATCTCCAAAGATCCTTGTTTTAGCTGTGGCTATTACTGTTCACTTGCTTGGAATTGATTTAGTAGATAACACGAGTGTCTGCCTATTGAGGATTTTGCTGTTTCCAAAAGGATTTGACAAAATAATTGCCCCAGTAGTTCAGAGCTCAGGTCTTTGTAGCCCAGTATGCTGTTACCAGCGTTGCCAATGGTGACGCCAAGGAAAGGCTGGGACCGGGACAAAGATCTAGCGATACATGCTGGGATGGATTTCATACTTTTATCTTTAGTGATCCTGAAAGAGTTTTAGATTATTTTGTTAAATGCCCATAGAGGCTTAATTTTACTAATTCTTCATGACAGCTTTTCTAAGGCTAGATAGATCTCCTGTGAGTCTTAACACAAGCTGAGCTCTTGTCAGCATTTTAAGTCCTTAGGCTTTAGTTCTCTGAAGTCCAGAGGAGTCACCTCATTTTTGGTCTTTCAGAAATTTGGAGCTTGATTAATTTTTTGGTTTTGAAGAAGATCAGTAGATTAAACTGACACCAGAACTGGTCTTGGGTGGCAGGATTTAAAGCAGCCAGACAACCACAGGACATACCAGCTAGAATTTCTCAACATCAACACAACTGGCAGGCTTCCTGCTGCATGAGAATCGCACAGATCACTGCTACCTCGTAGGGGAGAAAAGAATAAAGCAAACTGAGGAGATAAAGCTTGGTTACATGCTTATGTCATCTGTCCATTCACACTTCATGAAGAGTCAAACTGGGAGCAAAGCCTTTGCTTTGTTGTGGTTCAGTGAAACCTTCAGCTTTTGGGAAAAGATAGAAGTCACAGAAACGGTGGTGCAGCCAAATCGTTTTGTTTATGTATTTATTTAGTCAGGAAGGTATCCACATGGGGGGGAAACTAAGATTTATTTAAAAAACATTTTTTGTTTGTTCTGAAGGAAGAGCAAGACTTTCATAAGTGCTTAGCCCTCTGGTTAGGGTACTATACTGGGGGAGGATCTGGCTTCAAAGTGATTCCTTTTCTGACAGAGAATGAGCAGATGACATGAAGTGCCATCTTTACCATCTCAGGAGTAGACACGAAGGACTGTGCTGAGATTTTTTGTTCCTTGTCTGTCTTCCCTGCTGAAATATCCCACGCTGTGACAATAACTATGTGCTGTGGGTCTCTTTATTCCATATGTCAAAAGGCATATAGATGAGGTGCTTAAGGACACGGTTTAGTGGTGGGATTGGCAGTGTTAGGTTAATGGTTGGACTTGGTGATCTTAAAGGTCTTTTCCAACTGAGATGGTTCTATGATTCAAGTTCTTTGTTGAAATAACTTCCAGAAAGCTTTGGCAAATTTCTGTTAGAAAAAACATGTCACTGGAAATCCCTCTGCTACCTCTTTCTGGCAACCTGATGATGGGATGGTAAACCTGGAATAGCCTAACCAAGCTGCTGCCTTTGGTTTTGTCTTCATGTAGCCGTTTTGGTTCTCAGATTTGGTTTACATTGCTAAAGGGCTGGTGTTTCTAATGCTTAACATGTACAATTACTGCTCTGTTAAAAAAAAATAAAGCGTGCCATGGAAGCTGAAACCAGAGACTGGAGACTAAGAGTGAAAACAGCTGAGAGCAGCAGGGAAGGGAAAGCAAGAAGCAGGGTGGTTCTGGTGCTCTAGGGTGCTGAGAACTACATGTTTGTCATCGTTTGCTGGGAGAGGAATAGAAGCAAAAGCAATCTCTTGTTTTGTAAGTTGTTGCAAGTATCTTAATCTTCCTAAGTGGAGACAAAGAAAAAAGGGTGGAAAATAATCCAGAATCTATTTCTGATTGCTTTCTGACTGTCCCCACACTGTCGCCTGTGGAAAACATCTGGAGCAGAGCACCCTATTGTTGCAATTTCTTTGTTGTAGAGCAGGACTCATAGTGGGGGGATGACTTGCAATGAGATGCCAAGCAACTTTTGTGTGTGCTATCTGAATTTGAACATCAGCATGAGCAGGGGCAGGACGAAGCCAAAAGGTGCTGAGAGGTTCAAGGAAGCACTCTTAAGTGTTTTGAGCTCCTAAATGATGTCTTGTGAAGGAGGAAATGAAGGTAGAGCACCCAGGTGGAAAGGGCAGCTGCAAAAGTCCAAGTAAGGAAATGTATTTTCTGTAGTGGGGTAAAGAAAACACTGTTTCACCTGATTATACCTTAACACTCTAGCTAAAGTGATGTATTTAAACTGATTTTTTTTTTTTCTTTTTAAACAATGCACTCAGAAAATGTTTTGTTGGTATAACAGAATGTGCTCGTGGCATTCACCATTTGCCACAAAATCTGTGAGTTTCTGTGTCTTATTCAATCAAATGCAATGGGGCCATTTGCGTGACCTCCAGAATGGGGAAAACACGTGTCTTTTTAAGTGCCTGTGGTGTCTGAGGGAAATTCAGATATGCTGCCTACAGGAAACTACTCTCAGTAGTCTGTAGACGGGCTGTCTATTAGCAAGTAGTCACCACTGTAGTGGTGGACCTAGAAAAGGGGAAAGTTCATACTGAGGAGCTGATGCCTGTGCTATGCTGTATTCCATCTGGGTCCAAAGGCCTTTTAATGGTAGGAGTGCATTAGGTGTGTTTCTGGAGTGCATTTTACTGTATGCATTATACCATACACCTTTGATATTCGTGGCAAGGTAGGTGCAGTCAGAGAGCCTATACTGAAACTGAACTTTAATGTTTAAAGTAGAATAATAATAAACACAATGGCAAAAGTCTTGTTGCAAGACTCCCTGTGTTGCAAATACTGTTCTTGTATCATTGAAATGGCAAACTCCATCCTGAAGCTGTTGCAGAGGAGGGTTCTTCTATCCTCTTTATGAAAATATATGTAGTTCAAATCAGGTTTGATGGGTTTTAAACTCATCCGCACTAAGGCCTGAACAGTGTTCTTTTGCCAGCCTTGAATGCAGTGTGAAAGCATTGAGTACCACGCAGAGTTAAGTGCCTGTGCAGTACGTAGCTCTCCAGAGTGACATTCCAGTTCCCAACAAACCAGTCGCAGTGTAACTGTGGAAGCAGAAGCCAGGGATGGATGATTTATCTCTGTTTTAATATGAACAAAATGCATTTATACTCAAGGAGTAGAGTTATCACAGAGAGGAGGATCTGCTGGAATCTATATATGCAGCAAAAGGGTGAGATTCCTGTTCCTTGTGAAAATCCCATTATAATTATTTAGCCATAGCCAGTACCTGAGCAAGGAAAGAAAAACAGAGTTGTTGACAGTATAGGATAGTCTCTTATGTAAGTTTTATCATCCCAAGGCTGAGTGGTAGCAGATGTTCCTGGTCATGCAAGCTGGTTTCCCGCTGGATGAGAAATCAGTGATGTGGAGTCTGGGTATGTTCTTAGTTTACTTAAGACTGCATTCACCAGTTGTGTGACAGGGATGGTCAAAGAGCATACAAGATGTTCTCCCTCATTGTTGTTTTCTTTCCTGGACTGCTAGAACATTAATGCCAATAGAATGACTTTAATTCAGGAAATAATTCTAGCTAGGGATACTACAGCAGAGAACAAACCTCCCTGTTAACCTGTAACAACAACTGCAAGAAAAACAGCAACTTAAACCAAAAAAATATTAGCATTTCTTGAAAGATTGAACAGTGCTTGCCAGCTAAAAAAAAAAAAGCTGTAAAGCAACATTCAATGGTACCCCTCGACTCTCACCATAATAATACTGAAGTTGAGGATGTAAATTACAATATAGAGGATGCAAGATGCAGCATGCAACACATGGGTACAGTGCCAAAAGAGCTGATGAATTATAATTCATCTGTTTTTAATGGTACAGTCACTCCTTCTTTTAATCAGCTCATCTCTTCTGAGTAATGACACAGTCCAGTTATTGTTCCAGTGTAGGCATTAAGCAGTCATCAAAAACAATTTCTGTACCTGCTCTCTCTCCCCAGACATTGTGAACCTTAATTCACATTGCTGAGTAGGTCGTAGAAGAAGCTTGTCATCTATTTAATGGCTAAAGCTGTAAATATATGTCTAACTTCACTAATTTTATCTTCCTGTAATGTAAGAAACTGAATTTGGGAATCTAACCCTGAAACACTTTGCATAAAAATACCCCATCTCAAAGCAGAAGTTCAAGTTACTGCAGTGTAAGAAATTGTCTGTTATTTCTTTTCATTGCATCTGCTCTATTTTTTTTTTCCTGTGGCTGGGAAAAGAAAGCTTCTAGTAATATTTTCCAGCAGGACTGTCAATTAAGGGATTTTTTTTTTTAGAGTGGAACTTCAGCTCCAATAATATCAACTGGAAAAGTTCAATTGTCTTCAACAGAATCAGTTTCACTTCAGTTTTCATATGAACTGGGATCTTGTGCTGCTTCCAAAGTCCAATTGCGTTTAGTAGGGGAGGCTTTGTTGTGGCCCTGTAAGAAAGATGGAGACAGATTTCTTAGCGAGGCCTGTTGCAACAGCACAAGGGGTGATGCTTTTAAACTAAAAGAGGGGAGATTTAGACTGGATGTAGGCAAGAAACTTTTCCACACTGAGTCTGGGAAAACCCTGGCATAGGTTGCCCAAAGAAGTGGTAGAAGCCCCATCCCTGGAAAGGTTCAAGGTCAGATTGGCCAGGGCTCTGATTGCAGATGTCTGCTCAGTGCTGAGGGGTTGGATGAGATGACCTTTAAAGGTCCCTTCCAACCCAGACCCATACTACGATTAGTACTGGAAGCTCTACTTTTTTTTTTGTATTGAGAGCAGCTTAGGGAATCTTGTGCATGGTAACTGGATCCTGGTAAGCTGCAAGCTTTTTTGTGATATTTAACCTTTCTGAGCTGCCTTGTAGAGTTTTTTTGTTGGGAGTTATGTACCCATGCACTCGGTGCAGCACATAGATTAGTTATCCTTCTGCTGGGAACACTGGGTGGAGGAGAGCTGGCCAGCATGGATGGACTGAAACACCTGGACTGTCTGTTATGTTAAGGTGGCTTACAGTATAGACTCCTAAGTGACAGCACATGTTCATACAAACATGAAGTGAGCTTGGTTATAAGTTTTTTCAATTATAAAGAAGAATAGTCCAGGAAAAAGCACTCTTGCCTTAAAATACAAACAAAAACCTCCTGGCATGTGAAAAATGTCATTGCAGAGTCATCTTTGTGGAAAATTGGTGATATAGAACAGCTGTCTTTCTCAGCACCAGAGAGGAGATCAGTTGGTAGCGTGATGGCTTCTCACGTGTTGGAATATAGTGTCACACTGCAGATGGCAAAAAGCAAGTGCTTATCTTTTAGTCTTAGCTCATATTTTCCTTATTTTTTACAACTTTCGATCATTTATTTTCCATTTCTCTTGTGGTGTTTGGCTGTCTTTTCACTTTCTGAAGTGCTAAACCATAACCAGAAGCTCTGATAAGAGTGATAGAGTATGTCAGCTCAACTCATGCTCATACACTTACTGAGAATAACATTCCTTTTTCACTATTTAGTGCTTTAGAAGATCAATCTTAAAGTTTTCTCATTCAGGTTGGATTTGGGGGAATTTGCCTATTGAGTTTTTTTCTATAGTTTGAAACTACATAAGCAGATTTGCTGATGTGTTGAAATGTGTTTGTAGCTGGCCTGTGATATGGGGAAGAGAGACATCAAAGTGTCTTCTGAATCCAAAAGGAATGATCATGGAAACTTTGCCTTTGACTTGAGCAGAGTCAAACCTGGGCCTCTCCCATCCTTGGCCATTGGCAAAAACTGTCATTCAGTTTTCTTAATTGAAGAACTAAGATTCACACTTAAAAAAAAAAAAGAAAAAACAAAGCCCCAAATGAATATTCTGCTAAGCCTGTATTTTGCATAAGCGTTCGGAAGGTTTGGTTCTGTTTGTATGAGCCTAATATAAGACGATAAAATCTCCAAAGCTGGTGCCAAGTTGCAACCCCCGGTCATCTGTAATGAGGCTCATAACCATTGGTCCCCCAGCTCAGGGAAAGACCTGTGTGTTGAATTAACAGCAGCTTTCTTGTATTATGTGCTTCCTACTCTAGGGTAGTGTATCCAATTATCATCTGTTACCAAAAGCCAGGAAAACAGCAGGGTAGCGTGGCGAAAAGGCTGTATCCACAAACCATATTGATCCCTGAACAAATTTGTCTAGAGTCCTCAAATACACATACGCACATGTGTGCGCTCGCACACATGCATTCCTGTGGCTTTGCCACTGCTGCTCTTTACGTGGTTTGCTCTGCACCCCCTCCAAGCTCTCTCCCTTTGCCCAGTGGTTTTTCTGAAGCTGTCAGTGCAGGTGTTCTAGGAGACGCCTGCAATACATGAGTGGGGATTAAAAACTTGCTTCCTGATAGCTCTCCTGATGGCTGATGGATGGCTCTTTTATTACCAAAAGTGGGTTTTTTGTTTTTTTCTTTTCAAAAAAGGGATCTTGCAGTGGGGTGGCTTGGAGTCAAAGCAAGCTGAACAAAGCTGAAAATTGAGTGTATGTATTGCAGCTCAATTATTTTGAAGGTTGAGGTTTCTGCTTCAAGCCTTCATAAGGAATAAGGCTGCCTTTATTGAAGCACTCTTGTAATTCTCTGGGAGCTTTATGTTTTGGGTGGTTTGTGGAAAAAAAATGTCAATACATCTGTTAGCATGTTTACTACTAGAGAACTGTAGTAGCCCTGAGCAATGCTGAAGTTCTCAGAATAAAATATAGCATTTTAATAAAGGGTGCATAACAAAAGGCATTTGTTTTTTGGCAAGCAGTGGCCAGAAGTGGCCCCAATTTGACGTCCATCCAATCTGGATGTTAACATTACTGTCCTAAGACTTCTGTTAAAATAGGTGAGACACTTTCTGCCAGTCAGTGGAAATGATGGTAAATTTAAAAGAAGAAGGGACAACATAGCATTTGTAGCCCATAGAAATGTGTAAAGGTGCTGTATACTCTTGTGCATCTCATGACTCTAGAAGCTGGTCCTCTGTGGTTGCAGCCTGCTGCTTCTCACATCCAAACCTGTTAATTCTTTAGTGGGGAATTGGAGGCCTTGTGATGGTGGGTTTGAACTCTGTGTGCAGAGTTCATTGTGCACATAAACAGATTATAATTTCTTTAGCTGGGAGTATAACAGGGTATGCATGCTTGGGGCCAGCTGCACTCTCCAGTTCTCTACCATAGCATGTGGGTGTGGGTTAGCCTTGTATTTTTTTTCTTAAAGCTCTTTTGCTGACTGAAATGGATTTTAATTTTCCTTTGATCACCTTTTCCCTTATTATCTAGTAAAAACATTGTCTCTGTGGGTTTTTTTCCTGCACAGTTACAGAGTTAACTGTGACCTAGAGTATAAGCAGTGAGCAGCTTTTCCAAGTGCTGGCTGCAGTGATTGTATGTTGGGATCTGGGATGACATATATGTGACAAGAGCTGAGCCTGTATGGAGATACTTTTTACCCTTTTCGCTGTTTATTGCTTTTGTTGTTGTTGTTTTTGGGTTATGGTTGGTTTGTGTTTTT
>VWZY01004279.1:460909-521989 GCA_013399075.1 Chloroceryle aenea
TTCTAAAATGCCTATATGAAAGTGTTGGGAATCTCTGGGGCTATGAGGTCTAGCTGTAGGAACTAAAGGATTTTGCAAGGAGAATGCCACTGTTATTTGCCTGTTGTTGCATTGCAGTTCATATCCTGTTGGGCTGCATGCCAAACCCACAAACTCTCTCTATCCCTGGTAACTGAGAAGATTACTTGCTTATAATGCTGTGAAATAAGTGCTGTACCATTGTGAGCATATATAAGAAAAGCCTTTAGATTTGATACTCTTTATGCAGAGTCTCTGAACCTTCATACAACTGCAGAAAGACTCTTATTCCTGATAGAGGATCTAATTTAAAAACCTGGTAGACAGTTTACCATTTCCTTTTGCTATGTTCAGTATGTTAATTTATGTAGAAACCTCTTACTCTTTGGTACTGTTTGGTTGGTGTGTTGTTAGGTGTTTTGGGCTTTTTGTGGCTTGTTGGTTTCATCCCAAATAAATTTGAAAGGGCTGTTGTATAAAGATTAATGTTGGGCTCTCTCACTGAGCAGTAAATATCCGAGGAAATGACAAAAAGCACACCCCAGTACCCAAAGCATAGATGCTGGTAAAAGTGAAGAGTCTGGAGGACCTTTTCCACCTTTAACTTATATTATTATTTAGCAGTTCTCCAAACTTACAGATTAACAAGGTTTCCTGAATCTCAGAGAAGAGAAACTAGTGAAAGCCTTGCTGTCTTTTTAAAAGAAACACCACCAAATGTATGGGGTCAAAGTGCAGCACAGTTAATCTATTTTATCTGGTCATAACTTCACTGTTCTCCTTGAAATGTCCTGGTTAGATCCATAAAAATAAAAGGAAGACCAGAAAGAGATGCTGGTCTAAAGGTGGTGGTTTGGGGGTGGTGGCTTTTTTTTCTCCCCTCTGTTTGTTATGCTTGTTTGGAAAACTAAGACTTAAGAGTAAAGTCAATCAAAAGACTACTGCGAGCTTGCTCAAGAGGGAATTCCAGCCCAGACTTGCTGTTATATTAGCTGAATAAACACCTGGACCTTTGTATGCTTTCAGCCTTTTCAATACTTCCTTCTGTAAAAACATGATAGAAAGGCAGATGGTGGGGTTTGCTCCATTTATGCAGGAGAAGGACCACAAATTAATTCTTCTGGGTTGACAAGAAGAGTTCTGTGGCTGTGAGCATGCAGCACGATGCACTGTCCCTGTGCTTCTGAACAGGCTGAGATGTGCAGGGGGGAGCTTCTGTCCAAGCTACTGGTATAGCTGAAAATACATCATCTCTTCAGTGACCACCTTTTCCCACTTATAATAGTGGGAACAAAAAAAGAATATTATCTCTTCTCAGCAGCCTTTCCCTTCTCAAAAGACATCATTTTGGCTATACTAAGGTGTTTGGAATCTTTTTGAGCACTGTGTGATGGTCTGGTTTCCTGAGAGGACTTTAGGTACGGTGTATTGCAGGATGCTCGTCCTCAGGAATAAAGATTATTTTTCCCTGGTTTCCAGCTGGGACCAGTTAAGTCCTTTACAATATCATGATGTGATGCTCAGGTATTAGATGTCTTAGAATCTCAAACCAATTATGCTTGACTTTAGTGAGGTCTGATTCTACTTGCTGTGTGATTAAGAGGAATTTAATAATTTAGTTCACTGTCATCTTCAAGTCTGAATCGGTAACTGTTGGGTTAACATTGTTTTTTTGAAATTATGATGGTTTTATGATTAAAAAATGACAACATTGCAGAAAAATAAAAAGCACTATAAGCAGATTTTTGTTAGCTAGAGTTCCCACGTTTCTGTGTCTTCATACTTGATCTGAACATTCCGTGTGCCATAAGGGAGAGGAAGAAATGATTAAACTGGGATTAACAGGGAACATTATTTATGTTGTATTTATAGAATCACTGTGGCAAGATGAAAAGCTCAGAGTTAGTTTAGGTGGGGGGTGGATTTGCAATAACCAGCTGAAAGTTTTGCTTCATCACTTGACTTTGCCTTGTTAAAGCTTCTGTGGATTATTGCTTCGTGGTGCTCAGACAAATGTCAGTTAGTACCTATTAAAAATGTTCTTATCTGTGTCCCCTGCAAGTGGAGGAGGCCCAAAAGACACAGTCCAATTGAAAACAGTGAATATGCAGATGACAGCCAGCCAGTCAGACTTTGTGGACAATGTTATTTTGCTGATACAGATTTGTTGGAAATATTATATTTCTTTCTGAGACAGGAATGATTATAAAAGCAGATCTCAAGAGAGCAACTTACTGGAAACCTAAGCCAGGCTGAATAGTGAGTACTTTTACCTAAGGAAGTTTGCCCTTTGCAAATTGCAGGCAATTTGCAGTCCTTGCTGCCGTGTTTATTTTGGGATTGCCGTGGATGTTCTGCTGCTGTTGTTGTGTATTTTCCAGGCTGCATCTTTTAAATATTCTCCAATTCAAATGATCTTCCCATAGTTTACATCCCTGATAGGAATGCATGTGTTAAAATGTCATGCAAATTTTACTAGCCTTATGTATCTGCTTCTGAAAATACAGTAGGTGACTTAAAGAGATGTGTTGAGTTGGGTCTGTACAGCTAAGTCACTGTAAACAAGAATGTATTGATGTGATTGGTACACTTGCTGAATTTTGAGAATAAGCCAATTCAGCGAGACAAGTCTTAGAAAAGTCCATTATTAGAATTTACCTCAATCTTCACTCAGACAAAAATTTCTGAGTCAAAGCAAAAGGATGTGAGAAGTTACCCCATTGGAAACCTTGTGTCAAGAGAAGTTGGGCTCTGTGTGAGGAGGTCCTGCTAAGCATGTGCCTCTTAGCCTGGTGCCACTCTCTAGTCTTCCTCTGTTATACCACAGGTGAGAGAAGATGCTGTTTGACCTGTAGAGCAAAGCTTTTGCATTGCTTTTATAACAAGGATTACTGAGCAAGACAGTAAGTTGGGAACAACACAATGAAGGCTATATTTCAAAATATTTAGATAATTCATTGGCACTAACTTAGCCAAGCTTCCTTACACTTTCTCTGTCAGGTGAAGTGGAGGGAGAGAGAATCTTATGTTTGACTACTTCGTTTTGATTAAGTGTGCCTAATGGGAAAAATCACGCTGTGTGATACTGGCTAGACTGTAGAAGTGAGTGTGAAGGAAAACATACGATGAAGTATCTGTAGTCTGTTGGGCAGCCTGCTCACACTTACTTCATTATGTCTGAGTGAGGCTGACAGAGGATTTGGTTTTGGGGTCCCCTCGTCAGTCAGTTTGAAATCTCTCGTTTTGCCTTGTCTACTCAGTTGAGGGAAATTAAGGGATTAATCAGAGGATGGAGTTCTTGGGTTAAGGGAAAGAAATAAAGGGTCTGCCTGCACTGGCAGGGTGCTCTTGGAGCTGCTGTCAGGTATGTGATCAGGTCCAAGGACCTGATGGAACAAGATAATCTTCTCAAGTAGATGTTGGGATAAACATTAAAAGTAGTACCTGTTGTGCTATGAGAAGGCCTTAAAAATGTGAATGTTAGTCTTCTAAGTACTTTTTTCCACCAGCTTGCTGTTTTGCTTACATATCATATGGCAGTATCGCTTTTAGATACCAAATGAAAAGCATATGTAACAGAAAGCAGAAATGTTCTTCCACTCTGTGTAACCAAGGGTAACGTCCAATATGAAAAATGGATTTTCCTAAGTGGAACATGCTACTTTAATTATTATATTCAGTTTGGAATAATGACTATTTATACAATTAGAAGTTTGGAAGGGCTTCCACAAATTCTTTCTACTTATATGTTAGAGAGATTTATTTTTCTTTTCCCCCATATCTAAATGCAAGCTAGAAGTTGAATACCAAAAAAATCTTGGAAGTCATCATGGCAGAAGAAATGTCTTGGATATTGATATTGCCTGAAATTTAGTAAGCATTTTTTAGCTGAGGTTTCAGTAGTCTCTTTACCTTTAAACTTTGTGTAGACCCTTGCTGGAAAAGTATCTTGTTGAGAGGTGCTGCCGTGGTCAAAGCACTTTTTTTTTCTGGTGTTAAGTTTGAAACTATTTGTGTGTGTGCCTTATATGTAATTTTAAATTAATAGCTGTTTTCTAGTGTGGGTGTTGTTGTTTCAGGTTAGTTGGATTGGTTGTTTTTGTTTTGTTTGTTTAAATTGTCTTTATTATGTAATGGTGTGCAGGCTGAATTCTGCTCATTGTTTGAAAGAGGAGTGCATGTAAAAGGGTAGTGGGATCTATTGACATGTTCTTCAGAGTGGACGCTTTGAAATACTTTTATTATCATGTTGCAAAAAAAATGGCAATCTAAACAATGGACAAAATTCTGATCATATTGACAGTGGAGTAATTGCCCTGAGACACAGCTAAATACATGAATTTCCTCTACTTTTCTACTGTTGTTTTAAAGTGCTGAATCCACCCCAGTGACATAATTGAAAGAGCCACTGATCACACGAGAAATCCCTGCTATTTGATAAGGTTCTACAAAGAAAGTTTATCCTCATGAATGCTATGTATTTTTAATGCAACTTCTCTTCTGTTGAATTGATTAAGCTCTGTTGAAAATCCTTGAATGTGGAAGCAAATCATCTGTGACCATGGGAGGGACTGGCTGATAATTTAGTAAAGGAAAAAAAAAAACAACAAAAAAAACCATGTCTGTAGACTTCTGAAAAGATGATTTCCAGTAGCTGTAATTTTCAAAATGGGCTGGTTTTGAAGTTTGATAGTATGTTCAGAATGGAGCTCTTCCTTTGCTTTAGGCTCTTCATGCACTTTACCAGGGGTCAGGAAGTTTCCATAAAAGCAGGGCAGTAGGTAAAATCCTCTGAAATCACGGGCAAAACTGACAATTAAGCAGAGTCAGGATTACAAACCATGTCGAATGCAGTAGACAGACTAATATTACCTGTGGAGAATTTGTCTATTAATAAGGTGTGGTTAGTTTTCTATGCTGAAAAGAGAATTGTGCTTGATTTAGTGTCATTCCCTTTATTACCCTTTTCTTAGAAGGTCTGTTTTTTACACTGCTATAATATTTCATTAGGGTTGTATATTAAAGGCTCCATCTTAAGGCAAAATCTGGTCTGCTTATATATATTCCCAGGAAAACTGGGAAAAGTGAATAGAGCTTCAAGTGACTGGTGCTGTACCAGTTCTGCACACGACTCTTTTGGTTTCTTTCTCCTGTGGTAATGACTGAAGGATTCCTGTATCCACAGGCATAACAAATGAACAATTAGTCTTTGGTTTTTCAGATTACATCAGCTCTGAAGCATTGCTGCTTGGGAGAACCAGATCAGTGTGGTCGATTCATGTTGATTATAGCAATTGCAAAATGTATCCTGTCCCTGATGTTCCCTTGGCAGACATGAGTTAGACCTGTTGATCACTGACTGCATATAGGGTGGTCTTTTATTCAGTGTCCTGTGAGTGTTCTATCTTTTGTATGGGTTCAGAGCCACCCATTTGGCTTTCTTTCCAGAGGCGATTCCATCTGGTTGAGTGATAAGGACCTTTCAGCTTGCTGATCTGATCTGTTTTCTGTGAGCAGTCAGAAAAACAATATCTGGGAATATACTGAGAAATATTGTGTGTCTGTGGCAAGATCAGTATGTAAGCAATTTGTACATGAAATCCTGTTGCTTTACAGTGTTCATCTCTAAAGAAACAGAAACTAACAACATCAGATCAGAGACCAGATGACCTGTCTTTGTCCTCCCTCTGAACCAGATGTGCCAGGAAGGGAAGAAACCATGGTGAAGGGACAAGATAGTGGTGAAGGGTCATTGAGCAAATTCTCACACTAGCGTGTCAGATAACTCCTTCCCTGGTACACTGTCATGTCATTAATGTTAATCACTGTTTTGAACCAGGAGCTGTGCGCTGTTTTTCACAAAGACCTATCCTAATGCTAAAATGAAGGCATCTCTTCTGAACTTGGTCACCTCTATTATGACAGTGGTTTGTGAACTGACTTCTGGGTATGACCTGATGTTGCCAAAGCAAATCTAAGTCATGTCTGAAGCACAGTCCAAGAGACCACTGTGCTGTCTGGTCACAGTGCTGTGGGTCAGCATTCAGGTTATACACCCCAGCTCTAGAAACTTCACTGCATAGCTGTGAATACAAACTCTGGAAGTTTGGCTTATCTGCTGTAAACCAATCTACAGTTTATAATGGTGTTCAAAACAACATGGTACCATGGTATTTTTTTTTTTATGCTTGCATGGAACAACCTGTCTGTGTTTTCCAGCAGTGCATCTTACTGCATCCTTTACAATGACTCCAAATTAAAACTAAAACATGTTAAGCCTGTTTTAGCGTCACGGATTATCCACGGTGGCATGGGGTGGAGAACAGGCATCCTTGCCTGAGGAATGGCAGATTAACAAAGAAGGGATTCAGGTCATTTGTCTGAAAGAGTATTGTTTGCTCAGAGAATCAGGAGCAGAGGAAAGAGTCAGGGATATCTGGTAATACTCATGTAAACTTCCTTAGTGCAAAGTGTTCTTCCCTTTCATCCAAATATGGCTGAAGCTAATGGTGAATTAGAAAGTGGTAATGATAATCTCGCAGAGAGTCTCTCTCTGCCCACGCTGAGCACAAAGACAGGGAAGTGTAGAAGGTGGATTTATTTGAGGTAGTATTTAACTGTGATCAGTACAAGAATAAGGAAAATTATGTCTTTGCAGGTACAGACTTCCATAAATGTGGACAGATTAGATCCGTAGCCTCTAACAGGGGGATTGAAGTATTTCACAGTAACAACAGCACTGTTTTTCAGGGAGTGATAATTCCACTTTCATTTAAGATGCATCTTGTGTAGATATATATGTAAGCAGATAGGTGTTTGTTAGCTACATGGTAGAACAAAGCAGCTGCAGCTCTCTAATTCAGAATCTCAATTCTGAAGTAGATAAAAACTTTATTTTTCTGATATCTTTCTGCTCAAATGAGTCCTTTCAACTGTCTTTACTTAAAAATGGCCATGAAATTGTTTTGCCTCCTACTCCCAGGAAAATCTGGGACAAATTATGACCTCTCTGGCCCTCCTTGCTCTGACATAAAAGGAAAAAGCTTTTGATATATTTTGATTTTACCAAAGACTGCTACCTCTTGTAACCAGTCTTTGGCCGATAAGTATAGACTTGTGCTTTGCAACTGCTTGCAAGAAGCCATGAGTCTGCTGTCTTTTATCTTTATAACGTACTTCTAATTTTGTAATTCCTGCCACATCTCAGGTAGGACAGTCCCACACATAGATCGAGGTCTGTTTGCAAGTTCTCTAACAAGTCCATTCAATGCTCCTTTTGGAAACAAAAGACTCCTTCTGGAGTCTGGGAAAAACACTTGCTCCAAGTCTCTTACCATCAGGTGCATTGTATCCAGATATTGCTGGATCAGGAACACTACCTCATTTTATACTAGCAGCAATAACAATTTGTAGCAGCTGTTATTGCACGTAAAAACAGGTTCTTGCTCTTTTCCCTGTCAAAGATGGGCATACTCTATATGCAGGTGGCTTCATGGCAGTATGCAATATAATAAAGGTTATGAAACACTGTCTGGAATACTGATATTATTGGAAGAAGCCTCTTGTGCTAGGTGCTTTCTTTCACTGTTGAAGTAGTTCAGGAAGTTCAAGAATAGTCAAAAGCTTGTGTTAGTCTGGGCTGTTAACTGCAGGTTGAAAAACTCAGTATAGTGGAGGTAGCTCTCCAAGGCAATTGTTCAGATCTTTCCTTGCCTTGTATCTTAGTAATTTGTGCACATGGCAAATGGAGTTCACCACACACACTGCAGAGCTTGTATCTGAGGACCCCACTGGAGAAGTCAAGACTATAAAGTCCTTGGAAAGTACAAGACTACAAAGAGGATAAATAACGTGAGTCAGTACTTAACCATTTTGCTTAGTGATGTGTAAAAGGCCGTGATCTTTTGCTTGCAAGTTAGGATGTTGGAAGGGGGTGTAATCTTTTGCATGATCTGGTCTCTCACTTGGGTTCTGGAGAAACAGGTAACAAGAGAGTCCATGTGGGATTCCTCCCCACCTTGGGCATCTGGACACATCAAGCAGCAATCTAGTGCTTATAGAATCGGTAAGGCTGGAAACAACCATCAAGATAATAACATCCAACCATCTACTAAATAGTATCAGGAACACTACACCATGTCCTGAAGTGCCACTTCTAGACATCTTTTAAACACCTCCAGGGATGGTGATTCCATCACCTCCCTGGGCAGCCTACTTACTTCTGTGCTCCCTACCAATTCTATTAAAACATGGGTGAGCTACTTAATTTTCCATCCTCAGACTTTATGGAAATCCATCCTCCTTTTTCCTCCCCCTTGCATTTCTCTGTGTGTGTAGGTGTGTCTGCATGTGCACACCTGTATTTTTGTGTGCTGGACATGCCCTGCAACACTTGGTCATCCAGAACGCATATCAGCTGTGACTGTAGAGCTGTGACACAGCTATGTTGTGTGAAAAGGGGCTGGCAGGGGAGGGTGGGAGGCTGGTGGTACACATTGAATGTACAGTCATTCCCTCCTTGCCTTGTCTGAAAGGTTTCCAAATCTCATATATTCACAGCAGACCCCAGCCAAAGCCTGCAGCTGTCATGCATTTTCAACAGATTCCACAGGGCCTAGATGAGGTTTGAAGGCATTCCTTTGCTCTTACACATTAGCTAAAAGGAATTACCGTAACATCTGATATTGTGGAAGTGGGAAATTTGCCATCCTGACCTTGCCCAAAGCATTCCGGAACTGGGGGTCCGAGGATTTATTATCTCAGATGGCCTCCAAAGGTCATCAAGGGCCTGTCTAGCAGTGCTCCAGCACAGCTCAGACAACCAATGTGCTATTCATTTGGAGGGTTTTTTGTTGTTTTGGGGCTTCATTTTTTCTTTCTTTTTTTTTTCTTTCCCCCTTTTTTTTTGGTTTTGTTTTGTTTTGTTTTTTCTATGGCTGAAATAATGGGCAGACACATGTTGCTGCTGCTCTCTGGATCTTTGTCATAGGAAAAGCATGTTCCATTGGAGCAATTCCCAGCTGTCAGTAATGTGCTGAAACACCACAGCCAATCATCAGAGAACAGGCCAAATAAACAGGATGTTCACAATGTGTATGATTGCATGAGTGTGTAACAAACTTTCTGCACATTTCACAGTCGCATAATGAGATTGACATGCATTGCTTAATCTGCATCTGTCTGTTTGGGGAGGAAACACATGAACACCATGGAGACCATGTGCAAGAAAGCTCAGTTTCTTGGCTGCGTGGCTGTTGATATGAGAGGGCAGAATCTGGTACTGAGCTGGAAACGAAGCAGTACTTTAGAGCTATTCATTTAGCTGCTGGGAAGTGCCCTATAGTCAGCCAAGCGCAGTTTGGTGAGTGTTCGTGTAGTCAGAGTGGTTATTATAGCAACAGATGACAAAAGCGCCTGAGGATGATGCACAGAGCTATTTTTTAAGGGAATATCTGAGGCGCCGTTTGTTTTCTCTTTGTTTTGATTTCAGAATTTATTGTGATTGCTTTATGTATTTTAAGAAAAAATCCATGCACGGAGCAAACCAACAAAGGAAAGAATGTTTACAGAAATCTATAATTACATGATGGAATAGCAAAAGCCATTGTGTCTTTAATTTGACATCAGGGCAGTATAATTAGAATAGCAAATAGAAAAAGGAAGTCCGTGTCCTCACCCTCCAAAGTGTGCATTTTTCCATCAGTCAATGTTCTTATCCAACAAAACATGCATTTTTTTGAGCGGAGTGAATGTCAGTGCACATTAGCTGAATAGCTGCACAGTCTCTGGGGTGCAAGACACAGATAGTCTATCCCACAGATGGACAATGCCAGTTTCTGCCTTAATCCTGCTTCTCCCTGCAGCAAGGCCTTTTCATGGTTTATTGCTTCTAATGTTCTAAAATCTATCTGCATTTTGTTCTTGAGGTTTTTATGGGTAACATCTGATGCCTATTACCTCAAAAAAAAAAAATCTTAAAGGTTAAAAAAAAAAGACAATACAAAGATGAAATATAAATCTGATAATCTGTGTTCTAATGGTGGCCTCAGATTAGTCAGAGGACCTTCCAGAATCTGTGAAACTCTCCTCTGCCCTCTCACCATACTCAGAACTGTTGTTAGCTTTTTGGTTTTATGGGAGAATGTGTGAGGTACAGGTATTATGAACATGTCCACCACAGCTTCAGAAAGACTGATTTCAGATGTAAGTCCAGGAGAGAGACAGTACCGAAATGTCTTTGCAGTGAGCTGCAGAAGATATTTCAACTGCTGCCAGTGTTGGGGGATGATAGTGATGAATTTCCTTATTCTTATGTTGCAGTCTATCCAGTTACCATAAAAAAATTGCAGAGTGTATTCTGACTGATTCTATCTACTCAAGCTTTGAAAAACTGGACACCTTGCATTGTACAATAATGAGAAAAATGAGCAAAAAATTAAAATTGCACTCTACAAGATAGGGAATTCTAGGTATGGTTTTCCCTACCATTATTATCCGATTTACTGTGGACATTTAGGACATGTAGAACCTTACCCCATTTCTCTCAGAAAACCTACACAAAAATGGTCAGGTGATAGTGCAAAACAGTAAGAGATGATTTTCAGATGATCTATTTAGCATTTCTAGTGTTCAGTAATGCTGCTTCAAGGATGCTTGTGAGAAAGATTCCTTTACTAGGAGTAATAACTCCAAATCTAACAAGTCTAACAACTGGAGTGGGGAAGGAGGATGGAGTGAGTTTTTGGCAGTTCTAGCCCAAGCCTCTGGGAAGATGCAGGAAAAGGTGACTTCTACACAGATTCTTAGCGTATGACTATTCTGGAAATGTTATGAGCTGTAACAAAAATTCAGGCTATATGAATCAACAAATAATGTGAGAAACAGCAGAAAAAAATTTCTGGGATGTATCTATCAAGATGCCAAAACTAAGAGTTAGCATCAAGTCAGAAATAGTTCCCAGTTCATGACGCTGGAAGAAAGTCTAGGAAGAGGTGGGTTGCCAAGTCTGAATGTGTTTGAAATAGATCTGACATAGCTTGAAGACGATGTTTTGTTCCAGTGGCTATCGTTTCTCAGCATAATCTCCAGCCTTTGTGGTTCTGCAGGAATGGAATTGATGGGGATGCTTTGTTGCTGATGTCTTGTTTGTAAAGCATGGCAAGTGGAGGGAGATGGTAGTGTTTCTGGATAGGTCTTGTCTGATGGGGCATCTAGAGCTTGGAAATGGAAACTGAACAAACTGTACAGCAGTTAGCATGAATCCCTAGCCCAAGACTGTGCTTTTCTTAACTGCCTTGTTCCTTTCACTTCCTAATTTTATAACCTGGTCACATCTTTCATGTTTAGAGTGCAATTGTAGTTCCCAAACACTAAGGATATTAAGAATTTCTCTTCCCATTTGTCTACTGTTCCATTATGTCAAATTCTATTTGTTTTTTCTCTGTGAGTTATGTAAAAGCTGAATTATGCTGAGTGACTGTAGTCAATGCAGTATTATCTCTGCAGGTATGGGTTCAGAAGGGTAGATGCAAGAGGGTGGCAGCAGGTACTGAGTGTCATCTTTCAAAAAACTGAAAGGGCCACCTTGTCCTAACAGTTTTGTACCCTGGGAAATCAACCATATAAGCTACAGCCCACTCTGTGTTCAGTGCACATGTGGCTGCATCCGTGATCGTGCTCCCTCTTTTATTGGTAGCTTCCCTCCCTCAAGGTGTTCTCACCACAAAGGATTGTGCAGCTTTTTTTTCCTAGCCTTTAAAAGCTTCCTGTCCAATTTCCCACCAACTGAGAGGGGGTGATCACTGCTATTGCAGATCTGTTCAGGTGCCCTAAGAAGGGACGTATTTAGCAACTGTGGCCAAACGTACTCCTACGTTGTATAATGAAAACTAGCATACGGGGTTTTGTTTTCCCAACTTAATTGTGAGATGCTAAATGAATGGATACTGGAACAGGCATAAATAAATTTGAGTAAGTCTACTGCAGTGCTCTAATTCTATATGCAGATTATAAAATTAGACCATTGCAATGCTGCTACCCTGATTTTTTTAGCTTGACGTGAGATATTTATTAGCCAGGACATTCTAGATCTCTTACAAAGCTGCACTCATGAGAATTAAATGTTTCCACCAAGTTAAACTACTTCAATATTGACATTTTTCCCTAGCACCAAAGAAGAGCATGGCTAGGATTTCCATAGAAAAACACTTTTTTTTTCAGTAGGTATTTTTCTTGTTTCATTTATTGCCATTACTGCAAGCTAAATCAGACTCTGTGTGTTCTCTTTAGCTTCTGAAACTGTAGTCGGTTGTACTTCCCAGGAGCTTGCTCAGCAGTGCCAACTCATTATGGAATCAGTGGGGAACAGGAAGACGACAAGCAGGAAACTGTAAGTGTCCAATACAAATGTATTTCTATGACTTTATAATTGCTTGAGCAGATACAATATTGTATCTTCATTTAGGTGTCTATGGTTATTAATATTTTAAGACATTTCCTGACCAGAGTTGCTGCTGCTGTTTCTAATTGGTAACCCTTTATTTTATATGTCTTCAAAATGAGTAGTGAACCTCATCTATGTAATAAAAACCTCTTTCAAAATTAACTGTATTTTTTAAAAAGAGCCTTCTTGGTGCTTACACAGTTTGACTGTGTAGCCATATGTATTTGGTTAGTTACCCACAGTCATTTTTTAGGAGTGAATGCATTTGTCTGCCTTCGTTTTGGACCTACATAAAAATTAGGACTTTGAGATCTGAAAATTTCAAGTTAGTTATCTCCTTTTGCTCACCTTATTGAGAAGTTACTTGGCAGAGAGATGAGAGGAGAATTCTTGTAAAGAACACGGATTGTCTCATTATCCCTTCTGCTCTGGTCCCTCTCTACTGATCCACTTCTCTCCCTTGCAAGATGAAGGTCACACCCACTAACTGGTAAAGCTTTGGGAAAGACTGGGATCAGCAGGGACTGAGAAGGAATGGCAGTCACTGGCCTCCACAGCATATGTTCTCTGAGAGGATAGCTTGGGAATAGCAAATCAATTCTCTGCCACTTCAGGAGCCTTGGGAAATGCTGCTGTGTTCACGTGTCCCTGATTTAAGGTCTGTTGTGCATTGTTTGGCCTTCAGAGAGCTTGATGCAGGATTCTGAGGAGAAATTCAATGACAGGAAGTCACACTAGATGAACTAATGGTAAAAGTCATCAATAGATGAACTAATGGTACTTTCCAGGCTTAAAAAACTCTGAGTTTACCAGTGGGGTTATAACTGAACACTGTCATCATTGCTAGCAGTAGTTATATACATGTGGGACGTTAGGTTCTTTTTTTTTTTCAGCTGATGATTAGAAAGGGCTCTTTTAATGAAGATTGCTCTGGTAAAACTGATGAGTCAAAAAGACAGACTCTGGCCATATTTTGTCTATTGAGAGGGAAGAAAATGGTAGTAGACTGGACAAGAAAATCAGAAAAGGAGACGGAATAAAAATACCAGGAAAAGGGAAGGAAGCTTTGCATGGTTTCTGATTACATAGGCAAGGGTGAGGATAAGGACTGAGGCAAAGAACAATCAACATCAGCTGTTTTCTGGATTTTATGTTTGTACAACATACAGATACAGAGTAGGATGTTACTGTAGGTGAGGAAAAGTGGAGGAAATGAAGGAAGAAAACCTTCCTGTGCCACAGTTATGGAGAGAAACAATAAAAGTCCATTACTTAGGCAACTATCTCCTTATTAGATAGGGTCTCTGTTTTGTTTTAAACTGCTGCTGGGCACAGGTGAGAATTTACTCACTTGTACAAGCATATCCAGTTTCTGTGTTTGTATGAAGGCTCAAGCTGGGCTAGTTTTGAAGAAGTTTTGGTTAGGAGTATTTAGTGAATGCTTCTCTTAAGAAAAAAAAAGAAACTACGATTCACCCTGTTAATGCAGGGACTAAAAGAAAGAATCAAAGATTGAAGAAGTGAGAATATGTTCCTATTTTGAAATGTTTTGGCAAGGCTGAAGGCCTCTTGGAAGGTCATATGGTGTAGCCTTACCAAGTGGAAGATGTTCTGCTAGTATTAATTTTTATCTTTTAGCTTTACCTAATCATTTGCTTATTTTGCTTAATAACTTGAGCAGAGATCCTCAGGCAAAAAACCTATTATTTAAAATGCAAATGGTCTTCTTATTTTTAAGGAGTTAACAAACTCTATGAATAGAAGGGCCAGACAAACCACTGTAAAATTTCTATTCCATTCCTTTGGAAAATCCTCCCCTTTGCCCTCCCTCTCCTAACCACAACCACATACATATCTGCTATTTTGAGGAATGCCAACATTGTTCTTGGTTGTATTTTCCTTGCAATTTTAGTGGTTATAAATTGAATTCTTCATCCTTTGCTCTGGTTCTTGTTTTTTAACCTAAATCAAACTCATATGTCAATCTCCAGTTGACTAATGCATGCCATATAACCTTAAGCTACAAGATTGTGAGCCATTTACTGAGAGTGACATAATACTTGATAATATATCAAATATTTACCAAGCTAAAGCCAATGGAAATGTCTATCAGTGACAGCAGCAGAATTGTGAAAGGCAAGAAACATCAGCACACTTAGCTCATTTGATAAGAAAATGACTTTTTCAGTCTTAAAATAATAGTTCCTTAGTGCTGCAAATATACAAGGTGTTCTATTTGTTGACAGTATGTTGTTAGTTAATGATAAACAGGTCTAAACCTGCCAGCAATCATAAGATGCTATAGCACCACAGAAATTTATTTGGCTCCTCTGATTTTCATAAATTCAGCAACTGTCCGCAAATATAACAGTGATCAATAGTGATTTTTAAAAATTTTTAAATTTTATTTTTTAAATCCATGGGCAAAAGGAGCAGCCAGGTCTTTTTACGTGTCCCTGACTGTTGTGACATCCAGTACTTTGGCATTCCAAAAATAAGCAGGCCCCTTCCTGGTGAATATGAATATGCATCTGCCGAGCTCTTTCCTTCCTTATCAGCTTGATCACGTTGCCTCCCTCTTTTGTCTATCTCCCAGCTCCTCATCTGGTGCTGCATCAGGTTTAAACAGCTTTCCACCACTTTCACAACCTTGTGTGTAAGAACAGCTTGCCCTCCTTAGCTGTCCTCCCACAACAAACTTCCTGCTGCCAGTCCTCCCCATCTGCTCCTCCAGTATTCCCAAATCCATCTGCTTCTCATATTATCCCCCCCCTCCCCGCCATGCTGTCCCTGCTGAACAGAAAGCAGCCTGCCTGAGTTAGTTTGTAAGACTCTTGCCTTATATGTTTTTACTCAAGACTTGTTAAGGTTTCATTTGTGACTTGCACTTCAAAATAACCCTTTTTGTTATTCTGTTTTTTCCTTCTCTTCTGAAATAGATAATCCCATAAGGCAGGAATGATGCCTTCCTGAATGTCTAGAAAGCATCTGTCACCCTATGGTAATAAAAAATATTTATGGTGGTAGGAAGAAAAGTCTGGAAATACACTCCTAAATGCACTGTGAGATGGTAGGGGAATTGTCTTAGGAATTTCTTTATTAAAAACTCCAATCTTCTGTCCTTGTTTGCTGCTTGAAGACAGAATCTTAGATGAAGCTTCTTCCCTTCACTTGTGGGAGGTGGTGTTTGGATATTCCTGTGATACTGACCTGTTCAGCAGTTTGTTCCCTTCTGGGAATTGGTGCAGTCTGTGGTGGGAGCTGGTGTAAGCTATGGTGGGAACTGGTGTAATCTGTGGTGGGACTAGTGCAGCCATATGCCCAACTAAGAAATTCCCTTTACAGAAGAGAATGCAGCAATTGCCTTAAAAAGAGATCTTGTGAAGGAAAGGAGGCCACAGCTTAATCACAGACAATGAACCCCTATTTACGAGGCCCTTTTCTTGTGGGTTTTGTTGGTTTTTTTTAACTGCTATTTGGCTTTAATGGGTCTAGTGCCTGCCCAGTGCGAGTTAAGGGAAAGCTGAATCTAAACATTACATAGAATTAAGTTCTGACATAGTGAAATGGGATACAGGGCACAAATATTACTGAGAGGAAGGGAAATTGGGGCGAAACCCAAAGTCTCTGAGGAATAGCACAGTAGGAGCTTTTTACCAGCCAGTCATTAGAAAAGGGCCATCAATAGCAGTTTGTTTACCTCTCAGCAGTGCAGAGCTGGGCCAGCTTTCTGAGATTCATACTCACTATTTAAATCTTTCACATACTTCCCCTGACTGACTAGCTTGGAAAACATTTTACTTCATAGACTTTTATAGCTTAATGCAGGAAGGACCATGAGATTACCTGCCACTGACTTCTGATCAGTTAATTCTCTATTGAACATTATTATATAAGTTCAATAAAAGTGTGCCTTCTGGAGAAGTGTCAGTTTTGATTTGAAGATATGTAGAGATGGAGAAATTAATTTTTTTTCATCCATCATTAGCTTTAAATACTTTATTTCAATGTAAATATGTCCAACTTCATTTTCCAGCTGTTGGACCTTGAAATATAGTAAGAATTAAGAATTATAAGAAAGAAATAGAGTAAGAACTAAGAATTATCTTGCTAACTTTATGAATTGTTTAGTGTCTGTATTTTCTCTTCATGGAGGTATTTACACACCATTATCCTTCTCAGGTATTCTCAGTTAAAATGAACAAAATGAGACCTTTAAGTGTATCCCAGCTCAATGTAAAAATTTTCTCAAGCCCTCATTTTTATAGTTTTGTCCACCTTAGTATTTCCAGTTTTCCCATCTTCTTTTTAGAAAACAAAGGTCAAAACTGAGCAAATACTCCTCAGTGGTTTCATCAGCTGTAGTCTAGAAGTTAAAATGCACTTCTACTCAATACTCCTCTGTTTATATGTCTTTGGTTTCTTTATTTACAATTGCCAGAGATCAAGCCCAATTTAAATTACCTGCATACTCTGACAAATCCTTTCTATTACTGCTTTTAAAAGCACAGTTTCCCACTGCATAGGTCTGTAGCGACCTGTTTATGTGTGTCTGTGCAAGCCCCACAACGCAGGTCAGTAGAGATTAATATTCATACATCACCCATGAATATGCTGAGTTGCATTGGATCTAATACCAATTTGTAAGGGCCCCCCGCTAGGAAAATTCCATTCAGTGAGTATTCCTCATTAGGAAAATATTTTAAGCTAGATCTTAATTCATTGATTTGTATCTCATTGATATTGGATATGCACTTCTGATGTGTTTTGCACTGTCTTCTAGAAGCTGTAAGATTATTGCATCTGTGCAGTTGCTTCCATTAATGAGAAATATAATCTCCTCAAAAGATTGAATGGGCTAGGATATGTTGGACAAGATTTACTTTACATAAAAACATGCTGACTGGCAGTAATTATGTTCCTGTCTTTGAGTTCTTTATCAATTCAATCCCTTATTGCTTTTCCATTATTTTGCCTAAAATAGATGTTGCACTAACCAGCCTGTAATTACCTGGGTCATCCAGCTTGCCCTTTGTGGGTACCGGCAAATCATTAGCGTTCTTCCAGTCTTCTTGAATTTCCCCATTATTAAAAGATTTATTAAAAATTAACTTCATCAGGCCGGATATGTAGTCAGCCAGCTCTTCTAGGAAACTGTGCCTGTTACCATAGTCAATTGTTTTTAAAGCATTTATAGCTAGTGGATACCACTTAGCCTCTTCCCTGAACATGAACTTCAGCCAGTATTAGGTTTTGAGCCTGTGGGTGGTTTTTTGTTGGCTTTTGGTTTTGTTGTTGTTGATTTGTTGTTCCTGTGAGGGTCCTGTTTCTGCCTTGATATTAACATCTTGAGTGTTCCAAGTATGGTGGACCCTGATTTCAGCACCAGGATTTTTTTTATCATTGATTCCTTAAAAACCACTTGTCATCCTTAACACTGCCATCATTCATTTTTGAGCTTTCTCTGACATTTTTCTGCACTGCGCAACTGCCAGTTTTTATGGATTTTCCATGGGTTTTTCCATGGGTTATTTACTTTAATCTTTCCCCTCCATTGCTGTGTTAATTTTGACCCAGCTGGTGGTTTAATCAAGTTATTGCCTTTCTTTGGATACGGTTTTGTGGCCTTTTCCCATATGGTAAACTTCTTCCTAAATAGTTTGATTCATTTATTTTTTTACTTTGTGATTTTTCTTCCCCATTGGTTTAGCTGAACTTCTTTTTTTCTTTGGCATGTGAGCCATTTTGAATCAATAGGGTTTGTTTGTTTGTTTGTTTTCTTGTGCTAGTTAGCTCAGCTTGCCACAGGTGATTCTGGAAGGACGAGTAGCTCTTGCTCTGGAAGCAGACATGCACAAAAGTATCTTGAGCTGATTTCTTCTGATCTACTCTATGCTTCTCAGAATGCTTGTTTCTGGAGCTGACCGATATTTCTCATAGAGCATGAAGTAACGTGGCTGAAACCAAAGATCTGCTACCAATTTATAATGTTCATGTCAAATGGTTTCCTTTCACAGGCTTAAAACTTGATCAGACCGTTGGAGTTCTAACAGTTCTTCTTGAAAAGAAAATACATTAAAAGAGTTTAAGGCAGTGTTAGGCCAGGGCTGGTGGAAGTGGGGATATTGATTTAAGGGTACAATGAGAGGATCAAGCAAATTTCAAAAACTGAGTCTCAAAAAGGGGAATAACCTGACATTTCCTATGACTTCCAAGAGGCAGAAAACATTATTTTCAAGAGTGCAATGTGCAGTAGCCCACACTTCATATCTGGATTATTTTAATGGGGTTGTTTTCAGAGCTGAATGCCGATCATAGCACTAAGTGACTTCTTGTCATAATAACTCTTGTTTGTAGTGCTACTGCACACGTGTATGCGGGTGACAGTAAATCCTTACGTCTTCACCTGCCTTCGGCGTTAATATGAGATACAAACAAATGATTGTTTGTAATAAAAATAAATAACCCGTTAGATAGCTTCCAGAGGATGTGCAGTTCTTTCAGTTACTGGCTTTGGTTAATGAAATAAAATTGGCAAAGGAAAGCCCAGAAAAGATTTATTGTTACATAAATCTTAGGTGTATTTTGTACATCCTTGGAACAACAGATCTTTAGGCATTAGCTTTAAATAGATTTACAGGAGTCAAAGGTCATAGTTCCTGAAAACAGAGGAAACTATGCATAGAGATCATGTTTATTTTCAGTCTCTTAAAAAAATCAAATGAAACCATTCAGTGTATAAAGCAGAAGCACTTTGTTATGAGTAGCAGAAGCAAGGACTGTGGATATTTTCATCTCCCTGGTTACCATGTGTAACAAAAACAGATGTAGAAAAACTTGTGGGTTTTTTTCATCATTACTTGCCTTAACAGTTTTTGTTGTTGTTGTTTGATTTTGTTTTTTAGTACTGCAATTTGTTTAAATACAGTAATTCTCTGGGAACATCTGCCCGTAGAGCATGCACCAGAAAAAAACCCACAGCAGAATGGAAAAGGAGGCAACAGGCAGTGGCCTCTGAGGAGGGAGTCTGGTAATAGATGTGTACCACCTTCCTGAATGAGTGAATGAGCTTTAATTACATGGTTTTACTGCAGGATAGATGAAGATAGATTTACAGGGTAGAAAACCCAGCACTGAGACATTTTTCCACAGATTGAATGCCAACAATTTAATTTTAAGTAACCCGTGTTTAAATTGTAAGCAGTTTTAAATGAAGATTATTTTGCTGAATTGTTGAACACAAAATGTCATCACTATTTAAAGCTGAAGCACCAAATGATTCAGCTCCCCTTTCTGACTAGGCTGGCCATAGCCCTGGCCCCTTTGGACAGGGTGCACAGCAGAGGCTGGGACATTGTTACTTGCCTGGTGATTTCAGTGTTTTTCCATAGAGGACTGTTTGGGATTGTATTTATTGTTTTTCATCTAAATCTCTATCTCTACAGTAAGTACTATTTGTCAGGGCTTTCCTAGTTTATTTTTTGATTTAACTAGTTGATGGTCCTGCATTTACTATGGAGAAAAACCTTAGTGCCTCTCACAGGTCTGCCCTTCACAGTGAATTATGTCACTGTTGCTCGTAATGCTTATGAATCAAACCTAGCATCCTCTTCCTTGTCCTGCTGCAGAGCAGGGGCTGTAGGATTTGTTTATGGGCTTCCATCTCAGATTCTCCAAAAGGCTTGGAAGAGTCTAACTCTTTTAGCTGACTGAGAGAGAAATTGGGTCATTTGGCTTACATTTTTATGTTAATTATTGTGTCAGCAACTTGTAAGGTAATGGATTCCTCCCACCAGTTACTTTAGGGGAGCATATTAGTGCGTAGCCTAAAGTACTAATGTGTTTATTTGTTGGACTTTTATCAGAATAAGGGTTAAGTGCTTATTTACACAGTCAGTGAAGTTAAACTGCATTGAATCAACAGCGTTGGAGTTGCTGCAATTGCTCAGCACTGTTCTGAATACACTTGTGAGTGGAAGTCCTCTGAATGCATTGGATGTAATGGACATAAAGGAGGCTGAAATACCTGGAGATTATAACAGGCACAGGAGAAAGCACGAATGGAAGGATTAGAAAGGGAAGGATGAATGACCACAGTGTTCATAATCTGTGTTCCAGTAATGGTGGGAATACACAGATCTTTCTGGTTGTAGACTGGGGATCCCAATAGTTCAGAGACAGGCCTGAAAACCAAGATTTCTGGAAAGGCTCACAGCACTTTCCTGTGAGCACTTCTCTGCTTCAGTGCTAGGAAACGTGGTACATTTTTCTTTCATGAACATGGATATAATGCAACTCCTACCAAACAGGTTGTGCTTACTGCAACTTCACGGACAGTGTTTATAGGTTCTTTGTATGGCCTAATTTTAGTCACCCAAGTCAGATGCTGATTTAGAAACTTTATTTCCCAGTTTCCTGTGCATTCAACAGGAGCCTGACTTCAGTAGCAAAAGTGACCTGCGCTTCCCTGTGCTCCTATACTTCAGTTGTTTTGCTAGGGTTTGCCAGTGTCTCCTTTCAACTCCAATTAGGAGAGTTTTAATTGTGTTTGGACAATATATCAAATGTGCAGTTGAGATTCAGGATCAAAATCTTTCACTGCAATTAGGCTTTTGAAATAATATAGTCTGAAGCATTTTATCCTGAATATTTTTCTCCTTTTACACTCTCTGCCAATGCTTTCTGAAGTCATTTATGAGGTATCAGCCCCAAAAGCTGGCTGTAGAATCCTTTTGGACAGGGGGCTTCCTTAGAGGCACGAGCCTCTAAGGCCTTTGTGCACAAGCCAGTCATTTCATACCGGTATCTGTCCGAGTTTCTGTTATCATGATTGCTTGGCAGAATTCATCTCTGGATCAGTCAGTAGCCAGCCCTGCTGTCGTGTAAGCAGCAGGTCTCTCAGCAGCTAGCAATGCTGGTACTTGTGTTTTGTCGTGAAAAACAACCCTTTGCTTTTGTAATATACTCACCAGTTCCCAGCTCTCACCAATTGCTAGGGACGAGGTCTCTCAGTGCTAGAGTCAAGTGAGGGTAGGAGGCAGATGCTGGGCATTGTGGAGAGTGTCTAAAGCACTGTACAAAGCCAGATTTAACTGCTCTCAGTCAGTCTAAGCTGACCTTCTAGGTATACCCAGGGCACATTCATAAAGAACAAAAGGTCAAAGTGTCAAAGACTCAGAATAGTCAGCCAGCTAAATGAACGGAAAAAAAAAATACTGGCTCCTTTTTTCCCTTCACTTGGGGATTGGATATTTGCCACCAAGCTTCAGACATAATTAAAGCAGGGGTCTTGTTCACAGCAGGTACAGCAGAATACCTTCTTTCATAGCTGCTCGACTACAATAATACTGTTTTTCTTGCATCAGAACGATTGTTTTGTTCAAATACTTCTCTTGGGCATAGATCTTCCTACACTTCATGGAGAAACCCACGATTCTGATACAGGTCATCCTTCTCTTCTGCCCTTCCAGGCTATGCTTTTTTAACAGGGTAGTGGAGAACCTCCACGAGCAGCAAGGAGGCTCTGGAAAACTGTGACTCCACAGACATAGCTATTGGCAAAGTAAATGGTAATGATGTAAAAGACTGAGCTAATTAGCCAGAGTTTTGCTTTTGGAAGACAGTGAAAAGTCTGTGAGGAAGGAAGGGATGATAATTTGCTCTGGTGAGTCCAAACACGTCCTACAGCATTAGAACAATGAAGATGTGAATAGTTGTTCCTGTGCAGACAGATGTAATCAGTTCCTTTATATAGTGGAGCTATTGGATAGCACATTTCCAGTTGAATATGTCTTTCGGGAGACTTCCAAATATGATGAAGTTATGGAATAACTAAAATACAGAGATCAATTTTATAAAATCAGTCACTCTAAATATTTTTTTTCCTCTAGTACATTTTATCTGTGTGTTAGGTGGGAGGGATGTGCCATCCTGAAAAGGTCTTGAGGATTTTCCATAAAGCTTTCAGAAAACTCTGCTTTCTCTTTATGGTTGTGGGTCAGGTAGGAATGTTCAGTGTGTGAGGATGGTGATGGAAAGATTACATTTGTACTTAACATTTTATGCACAGACCTTGGGGCCGTTTCTTTAAAAAGCTAACTTACAATGCTGCTATTTTGTGAATATCTCTCTTAAATTTTGAGGAATCCACTCTGAACTGGTTCAGTTGAACATAGTGGCCTTAAATATATTTTACTGTTTATAAATCCAGCTGGTTTCCAAATGTTCTGGGGTCTAGTCTAGCCTTCTAATATAATTATGAAAAAAAGGTCAGGCTAAATGTCAGGTGTTGACAAAGTACTGATTGTTTCCACTTTGCAGGCTTCATAAATGTCAAGAGAAAAGAACTCTGCTGTCTTGCCTTATTAGAAAAGAATTTAGTGAATGTAATGAGTCTGAAGAGTATTAGTGTGGCAGCATGGTGAACAGTCTCAGTCTCCTTCCATATCAGGTAGCTCCTGGAGGAATGGATGGATTTGCAGGTTTCTCCATTTTGACTTTGTGCTGTATATGCCAAGTCCCTCAGAAAGGTTGTGCATGTAACTCAAACTCTCTTTCTTTCTCATTTTCCATTTCAAGATTTCGCCTTTCTGTAGAAGCTATCCGTTACTCTGTGTTGGTTTTGTTTTCTCTTACTGATGTATGCTTTTACTTTAATTTGTTTGAGCAAGTACTCCTTGCAACACCATCTTCAGAACTCCTTGCCAATATGGTCGTAATCACCATCACCCTACACTCAACTTCTTGTGTTTCTTCTAGTTAATACCTGTAGTAACGAGATAATCATTCCCAGTAAGAATATTCTGCAATATTCCTCATTATCCTCACTTGTCATTAGGTTGTATCCAACAAGTAAATGCTTGGCACCCGCTTCAGGGGATATCAAGTGGCTCTAAATGCTTATGGTAATACAATAAAACAGGTGCCATAAGGCCCTTCTAGCTGTCTCCACTGTCTCTTGCTGACATGTGACTATGGCCCTGCTCTCATTCTTGAGTTGCACCACAGCTTTTGGTCATGGAGCCCTCTCTCCATCAAGTGCTGTTTTCTTAGTAAACCTGGTTGAATCACCTCCTAGACAGTCCTATTCCAGCCTCCTCTATCCTCTTCTTTTCTAATGTCTAGATTTTAGTTACAACAACCTGATAAGCCAGTTGTCCTTAAATGGCAGTCCAGTTTCCAGTCCTTTCCTTCCAATATCCATAGGCCCTCTGTTGAAGCACCATGGTCCATGTTTGGACCTAATAGATCTGGTTAAGAAGTCTATATACATATATGCACATACGTGTTTACCTGTGTGTTCGGGAAGTGATAGATGAGAATATGGAATACTTTTATCAAGAAGTCTGTCTGATGTCTCTTATAAAATTAATAGCATTCGCAGAATTAGCTGAGGATCTTTCTGAGGCTGGAAGGTATTAAGATAATGACTCTGACCTCCAAGTGTCATGTTCTTCCCTATCCTGCATGAAGACAGGATTAATGCTGAGGATAAATTTGTGAATATTTGTGAAATTGTAGTTTCCACGTGCTGTATCAACACACCAAGGCTGGGGCTGTCCTGTTCAAGGCAGTGGAGACTTTCAGATAACTAACAGTATCTCTTCTGGCAGAAAACTGTCTCTGTGTATTAAATACACATATTAAAGGTAGGGATTGCTCTTTCCACACCCGTAATAGCGTCAACACTTTGTCACATCTTTGTCTATCACTCTGCAGTATGGCCCAGAAAAGGATTGGATAACATAGATTGCTCTTGATCTGGGAAACTGGTGGCTGCCTAGAACATAGGCATTTTTTTCCATGCCACTTGGGAGACTACAAAAGGCATTCATTTTAAAAGTAGACCAGGGTAATTACCACTACATTTATGTTAGAGGTTAACATTAGTGTTATTTCCTCTATTGCCTGGTTTTACAGAATGTTATGCCCCACTGCTTTTATGAGATCCGAGCAATGGATGAAATAAGTGTTATTAACCTCTAACACTTGAAAAAATTAGTCTTAAGAAAAACCGAGACAAAGCTGGGCAGTTATTTTTCCTGCTCACTGGGTGAGGTGCTGTAAAAGTTTGCAAGTTTAGTAGTTATAATGTACTGGGGGGGGCGGATGAAATAACCAAACAAAAGTCAGTAAAATACTTGCAGCTTTTCTTTAGTCATTGAAAATTTACATAAAATAGAACAATAGAAGGTTTTTACTGAGCATGAGGTAATTTGAACTAAAGAAACACTAATATGAGTCAACATAAAGTGTTAACCAGCTTTATTGATTGACCTCATATTTAAGACTTGAAAACATTTTAGACTCTTTACTTTGTGGTTGAACACAAGACCTCAAACAACATTAGTTTAAACAATTCCAAGACCCATATGTTTAATATAGTGAGCGACCGGTTACAGCATCATCAAAACTAAGAGCTGAAGAGGTTCCCACACAGAACAGATTTAGCAAGGGTGCATATCCTATCATCATATAGACAGAGAAACCCCAGAGGGTGAAATCAGAAGAAATAGGGCTGGATATGCTTGGATATGGATTCCTGAGGCCTGTCACAAACCTAGGCCTGTCACAAACCTAGGCCTGTCACAAACCTAGGCCTGTCACAAACCTAGGCCTGTCACAAACCTAGGCCTGTCACAAACCTAGGCCTGTCACAAACCTCATGTATTTATGGCCATCATGTATTTATTGCCATGGATGCACAGCAGTCTCTTCCTGCTCCTCACCTGTAGTGTTCAAATAATGCTGTTTCTTACCACACTGTTCTGAACTTAATTTGATGAATAATGAGAATTAGGAAATTGAAGACTAACGTTGTAAAAGTGCCTGTGGCCATGAACTTCTTTGAGCCTGGTAGTTGTATGAGTTAAAATACAGCATAAAGTTAGGGATACAGTGTTGGATGTAAACATCTCCTGAATTTAAACTTACTTCAAGGTCTTCAAATTGATTTTTGGCTACAGCTAAAGGTAAATAAAATATTATTTCTGATTTGCCTTTGTTCTTTTACCAGCACAGTCTTTGCTACCCTTACAAAGAGTTAGGGTGCCTGGCCCACTCATTTCTCCCCTGCCCCCCCACCAAGAAACAAAAACCTAAAAAACCCAACCCAAACAAAACCAAAAACAACAACAAAAAAAACACCCAAAAAACCCAACAACAATAAAAATGGAATTATAGATTTAGACATGGATTGACTTTAAACTTCTGGTTAAATGTTACTTTTTTCCACCGGAGTTAAATGTATACCTAAGTGCTCTTTGAATTGCTGCTTTTTATCAATATGTTTCTTAATAATTTTCCCTACAGTGACCTGAGGAACCATGGGGAGGAATGAAAAAGCTTTTGAGGGTTGGGGGGGAAAAGAAGTATTGTTTTAAGGTGGCAGGCATTGCTAGGAAGAAGTAGAAACAGGAGAACAAATGTACCAGAGAATTGCAATTTATTAAACCCACAAGTACACCAAACAACTAACTTCTCATTACTGCCATTTTTCTAAAAGCTGATATAATCTGCCTTATGGAGCTATCCCAATACTCAGTATTTTTGGAAACTGAACTGATGATCTCACTGATCTTTTCTATCTCTAATTATGATGGGGTTATATTTTATTCTGCATTGGAACTTTTTAAAAGGTTATAACTAATTGCTGATGATAAGGGAATGTGTCATAGCTTGAAATGAAAAGTCTACTTGAGATCTATGTAGAAAAAAGGGGGAAAACAAAAGAATGCTTTTAAAGGTTATAGTAAAGGATTCTGTAAGACTTTTGTAGTATAATTTCTGTGGGGAGCAATTACGGTAGAGAGCATGCCCTTGACACATGATTCCTATAAACACATATTATTGACCTTCTTTAATATTGCTGAAAGTTCAGAAAGTAAATACTGTCATTTTCTAAGCATCTAAAATATTCAGTGACCCAACTAATTTCCTTTCAGAGTATTCAGTTTTTACTTACTTTGTTAACTATCTCTTCAATGGTATAATTGACTATTTTAAGCCAATAAATTACCCTTCAACATTTCTGTCTGGAAGCTCAGTCAGTATCCAAAACAAGCTTGTCATTAATGAACACTTTCTCAAACAAAAGCGAGGAAGGCAGCAGATCTGAATTGTGGCTGTTGTTTGGTTCCCTTATTCTAAACACATTAGTACCCTGTATTTCCCCACTTATATAGGCTTTTGTATGGTGAGCATGTGACTGTTTAAATGTCCCAGCAGGGCATCCAAAGCCTGCAAAAAGGAAAGGGGAAAAAAAAAAGGGGGGGGGGAGGGGAAGAGAAAAAGCAAAGAAAATTGTTTGGAACAATTTGCATTAGTTCAAGGGCAATGTTAAGCATTTTACAGCTGGTTTATTGCTATTCTTGTGCTGTTTAAACTGTCTTTCATGTCAAAAGTCCTTTCCTGCTTACAAATCATCAGGAAGAATTGTGGCCACCACGCTGTTCGCCTAAGCTCCTCCAGGGGTTCTGGCCCTTTGATCACAGATATCGTTTGCAATCGAGTTAAAAATAGGGGGCTGCTGAGATAAGCCGAGGCTCTGACAGGAGACCAGCTTTCCTTTTTCTTCTGGACTTTGTTCGCCCCTTCTGTGGTATGGGAACACGTAATCTTGGCACAGAAGGAGCAGTGTTAAGGTTTTAGGAGATGTGTTTGAAGGACTCGGGGAGGTCATTAAGGAGCTGGGCTCTCGCAAGCGTGGTCTGGCTTTGTAAGATCCCGGGTTCAAGAGCGGACTCGTAAACTGGAGCCGTGGTATGTAAAATGGACAACATCAGCCTGCTCTGTCTGTGAGGCACATTCCACTCAACACCAAGATTTTAGCACTTCTCAATCCTCTTTGGTGAGGAGAAAACTCTGAAATTGAAGATCACTTCCTCAGTAATTCCATCCAAATTGTGCTGCTTCAAGGTGATCGCAAGTTCTGGTTGGCATCAGTGGCCACTGGATCCAGTTTAAAATAAGTGGCTGTATGGTGGGGGAAAAAAAAATCTCCAGAATAGTGTGTGTACCTTTCTGCTGTAGGTGGAGGAGGGAAAAATTTTCTTAAGCAGTAGGTCTGTAGGTGTGACCTGAAGAAGGGAGCGCACTGCAAGCAAGATTCATACTCCTTCCTACAAGTGAATTCATTTTATTTCACAGTCTTTTAGAGTTATACTAACATCTCCTTTTGGAAACATCCAGGATTAGGGTAAAGAGGTCTTCAAATTAAACTGAAAACTGTTGTCCTTAAAAAAATCCAACTAATGTAAGATAGTCATCAGAGAGACTGCACAGCCACCATACAAACGACCTCCATTAATATTGTGTAGATGTTTGTCTGTATTTCTTAGGAACTTGGGTCACAAACCAGAGGCCTGTTGGGCTCAGTGCAAAACCAGAAAAATGAATAATGAAACAAGAGTTTCTGCAGGCTTTTTGTAGCCAGCAATTGAAATACAGAGAGAGGCAGAGCAGCTGTCACAGCACATTGGCAATCTTTGGTTTTTAGCAGTCTTCGTGGCAAAACAGAGATTTCAGAAGGGATTTGAATGTGAATACAGAGGAAGCTTTATAGTTATTTATTTGCAAGAGAAGCAGCTTATATTTCATTTGATAGAGTAGAGGGAGAGAGAAGATACCTAGAAAAGTGCAGTGTTGTTACAGCTATGATGTTTAATGGATATAGGGGAGGAAAGATTAGAAGGGAGAAGCATTTTATTAGTTGGATAGATTTATTTTTTGGGGAAAAAAATACTTCACAAGATCTTAAGAAGGGCTTTTGTGACTAGAAAGTTTGGTGTGTTGTTTTTTTTTTTTTCCAGCATAGCATTTATTATAATATAGATGATGTTACTCTCCGCATATAGAGAGGATGAGAGGATTTAGATGGCCTATGAAACAGGCAGCAGATATGATTATGCTGAATTGTGGTTTTACTTATGCACTGATCTGTAAGGCAAAAGAAGCTCACTGTGGTCCAACTAAAAATAATCACTGCATGTTCTTGTCCCCCAAACTAAATGGAGATGGTGGCAGTTAGAGCTGTGGGTTTTGCTGTATGCAGTCACAAAGGAGCTGTGATTTGACTTAATTAACTAATTTCATAAGAACAAGGTATTTTATGAAGTCAGGAAAAGGTGAAGTTGGAGAAAGGACTTGAATTTTATGTGCCTTGTTCTGCTGTTACAGAGCTGCCTCAGTGCATGCAAGATTAACAGGTTGGAACTTTTACTGCTGAGCTCTGCATTTGGGAATATTTTATTTTGGAGGGCTTTTTCCCCTCTTTTTCCTGGTAACTTTTTTTTCTGGATACTTTTACTGGTATATATCTTGACAGAAATAGTGTCAAATGGGTCATTTATCTTTAAGCAAAAGATTTTTTTTTTCCCCATGTGTTCCACCCAGTTGCTTAAGATTTACCATCTATAAAATAAAAGGAGAGCCTTTAAAATTTTTCAAAAAATTCAAGAAATGTCAGTGTCAATATCTCGAGTTGAATAGTCACTGTGAAGGACAGCTCTTGAGCTCTGCCTTGGTTTGTGCTCTCTCTACTCCTCCACAGACCATTGAATTGCTAGATACTCTTTACAAAGCCCATTTTCTCTATCTCTTTTTGACCTTTTAATTAGCTGACTACTAATGACCACAAAGCACACCACAAGCATGTGATCTCAGAAGTTTGTGTACACTAAAAAAATTCTCATCTGTGGTAATAGCTTCTAAAATTTGTCAGGAGGAAGAAATTACATATTTCCAAGTGAAATTCCCCAGTGAAGAGGACAGAATGTGCTCTGACATACAGGGAAACATCCCACCTTGTGAAACTCTGGGGGAAATCAGTTAAGAACATAACTGAGGCAACCACCATCACAAAGGTGACACAGCAATGTAAGCTGGAATAAAGAGAACTGGGTTTTCATGAGCAAGAGGTGACATATGGCCAAAGACAGCACGTGAAGAAGAGGAAGACGACAGCACAGTGAAGCCACCGTAATTCTATATTGCTGAAAATGTCAGAGTGCTTATTAAATTCATTTATCATATGTTTGATGCTAATTATACAGTTCACTTGCTAATTAGATGTGAGTCCTCCTGTAATTTCTACAAGTGGGGCTATTGCAGTTTGGTTTAGGAGGCCACTTAAACTGCATGATGTTAAACAGTCATGGTTGCTTGTTCTTGAGACAGCAGATGGAGGCAAAATTGCTATGCTCCTGAGGCATAATTTGGGAATGTATTCTACTTGTCTCTGTACCTCTCTTCTGCTGTTGAACACGGGAGAAAGTCTCCTCCTTAGACAGGAAGATTGCAATATTCTTCAAAAAGAAGCTTGTGCATATGTAGGTCTTCCAAAGGCATCACCTGTGACATGGTCTTGAATTTAAGGAATATGTGGTTCTAAACTAAATTCTGTGACTGTGGAAGGTAGTTTGTTAGGTGGGTATTCCTGTTTGAGAGGAGATGTGGACTCTACACTGAAGCCTCAACTTTTAGTACAACAGTGGGGAAAAAAACTAAAAAAGCTGGTTTTTTTTATTTGATAAAGCCAACTTTCCTCCTCCTAACCCTTTAAAAAGTGTTGCCTGAAGTTGGCCTTGCTTAAGATTTGCTGGTTAGAACCAAAATCTCCAGTGAAATGGCTTAGCTGTAGTGTGGTTGAAAACACCCATGCCAAATGTATTGCCTTTGGTATCTGCATTTGTTTCCTTGTTGGCTGTTTTTTCTTACTCAGTTTCTAGCACGTGGCAAAGTTACATCTAGTGACATTTACGGCGGAAATGACATTCTCGCTTTGTGTAAGGGATAGAATAAAAACAATACCCAGAACTGTTTTAAATTTCTTTCCAATGATCTGTGTCTCAGGGAGGGAAGACTGGGGAGGGATAGGACAAAACCTTTGAAGATAATGGAAAATCCATTTGCACAGATGTCTGCAGAATCAGTTTCCTCCCAGGCCATCGTAAGACTTTTGAAGAAATCATTATATTACCTTTTAATCCCCTAGTGCCAGCAGCAGTTGCCTGTGTGACGCGACTTTGCCAGCAATGGTCTGTATGTCTGACAATCTTTCCTCAGTGTCCACCTGTTAATTAGATTTGCTCCTGTGGAGAAGCACATTCGTGTGCACATAAACACATGCACTTTTTGCTTTGCAAATGTTGACAGAGATTATGAATTACAGGTATTAATAGGAGCTGTCAAACAGTATGGAACATGATTTACTTCCTTTTGGGTGTCATGTATATCCTGTCCCCATAGTGAGGAAGTACTATTGCAAAAATGTTGGCATCTGCATTGCTTGCAACAGCCCTTTCACCAAGAGACTGGGATACTCAGCCTTCCTGTCTTCTTTTTGCAGGACAGTATAAACTGAATATTATTCCAGCATTTAAAAAAAAAAAATCAAATTACATAGTATTTATTTCATATATCTACATCTGTATAAATGTGTGCATTAGACATCTGTTGTCATAATCCATGGCATTACTGTCACTTATGTCAAGGGTGGTGTGCCATACAGATAACGATGTGTCACACGTGATGTCTCTAGCATTTCTGCATACAGAGCTCTGCAGTGGTCTCCTGGGAAGAAGAAACTGTGAAATGCAGTACTGGAAAATCTGTAATACTAGTGCATGGAAGACTGGGCTACAGGGACGTGGTCTAGGTACACAAGGAATAATCCTGTGTTTTGCATGCATTTTTATGTGTTAAACTGCTGTCAGTTAAAGGATTGATAGATTATTTCATGCTATCAGTTATCGACAGCCAAAATCTCCATCCCTTATTTACTCAAGTAACTATACAGGAGTTGAGGTGTTACTCACCAAAGCAACATATGAAAGAAAAATTCTCATATTGTGTAAATGCTTTTTAAACTGGTATAGTTACTAATGTAGAGGTAACACCATGTAGTTAATATGATATTCCCATCTAAACAATGCTGTCTTTGTAGTCCTAATACTGAATACGCAAATCTCTCCGTCTCAGTAACAAGGCTTTGCTTTAATTGCTAACAAAATCTGGAAAAGTTCTTGTTGAGGATGTGTCTTCAAATAAAATGTTTTATTGGGCACCCTTGGGTAGGAAGTGGTGAGCCAGGCTGATTGCTTAAGCCTCAGCCACTGAAAACGTAATTGTGTGAGGTAGTGACCCTGGGATTAGGATAAGACGAAGTAAGTCCCTCTGTTTTTAAGGTCATGTTGCTGCTGAGATTTGTTAGAGGAGACCATTTTCCCATTGCAAAAATGGCATTTCCTTTTTTTCTTTTCCTCCCATTTTTTTTGGTTGTTTTTTTTTTTGGTTGGTTGGTTTATTTATACTTTGTTTTGTCTTTGTTTTGTTTTTAATTTTTATGATCCTTATATAAGAGTGATGCAGATGCTATGGAGCTTTCTTTACCCTTCCACAGAAAAAGATGATGTGCCCAATGTCAACCAAATAACCTCTCAAAGCCACTTAAACGTGCATTATCTCAAAGACGTGAGCAGACACACGGTAATTGGCTTTCTCCTGGTAGTAAGTAGAGTTTTGTTAAATGTGGGCCTGAGGGGAACCCCTGTTTTGGGTTGTAGTTTATTATTAGGTGAGGAAATTACTGGACACCTCCAGCTGCCATTAATCAGCCGTGGAGTCTGACTGGAGCCAAGTGAGAGGCCTGTGGGTGGATGCCGCTGAATGGCAGGGAAATACAACGAGACAGAGACAAATGTTTTCCAGCCTAGCAGCACTAAACTCTGCCCTTTCACAGTCCTTAACATGCATGTTCAAATTGATTTAGTCTGTTTACCCCCTCAGCCTAACCATCTATTTCCATTGAAGACTGACAGTTTTATGTGTTGCTACCATGTTATTATGTGTTGCTGTGCTGCCAGTAGCTATAGGGTTTCAGAAGGGCTTGCTTCCAGACATAAAGGGAGTGGGGGGGGGAGCTTGAGTCACTTAATTCCTTTTTACAGGGTGCAAAACATGTTGAGCATGACACCAGTTCTTTCCCTCTTTTTCGTTCTTTTCTTCCTTCCTGTATCCTCCCCTGCTGTTATTTTGTTGTTTATGTATTGATTTTGGGTCAACACATGCCATGAAAACGCCTTAAATGAACTTGTGTGCTTGAGAAACACATCTGTCAGGTGATGTAAGCGTCTGGCTCGTTCCTCTTTCCTGTTTAGTTTACAAACATGCCATTCCTTCAGGGCTCTGGAATGCTGAGTGAGAGGCTGCCGGAGGTGGGTGCCCGTGCTCAGCAAGGAGGAGTGCAGGTAGCAAACCAGTGAGCTTCAGCTGACTCCTAAACATGCTGCAGGTCCATTGCTGTTGCTCATCTGGAGGTCAATGTCCTGAGGTTGCAAGTCAAGCTGAGTTCGTTTATTGTCGGCATTTACAAAATGCAGGGAAGGTGAAGGGAGGAGTTGTTTTTCTCTATTGCAGTTTTTTGAAACAGAAAGCATCAACTCATTATCTAAAAAGCCACTAACTCTCTGTGTGCTGGCTAATGCCTTGTTCCCCAGTTTGAGGACTGAGGGTCTATGCAGCAATGATAAAGGTATGGAGGGAGAGCCAGGATGGGGCTTTCTTCTGTCTTTCGAATCCCTCCAGGGATGGTGACTCCACCGCCTCCCTGGGCAGCCTGCTCCAGCTCCTGACCACTCTTTCAGTAAGGAAGTTCTAATGGAGTCACTGTTTACAAAACCTGGCTGTGTGGCTCTGGAGGAGAATACTTAGGAAGGTGGTGATGTGGCCTTTGAAAGCTGCTGTCAAGCCCCTAACACTGATCAGTAAGAGCTCAGAGGTCAGAGGGTTGCCAGTTCCTCTCCCTGTGGTGGAATCTCTGCTTTTGCAAACCCAGCTTTTCTCAGCTGGCTCCGTACACCTTCTGTCATTCCCATCTCTGACACTGCTGGGCTCTCCAAAGTCCACGAGAGTTGTTCCTGAGTCTTGCCTCTGCTCTGATGCTTTTTTCCACATACCAGTGTGAAAAAGATTAATACTGTCAAATTTGTTTTCCAGTTTTCAGATTGGGAGTGTTATGACATGTAAAACACAACAGCTTTGTTTCTGAAAGTGTATTTGTTCCTCTTTTCTGTGACAGCTGCGTGTAAAATAACCTTGAAAAGCTGACAGAGGGCTTAACAATGTAGGAAAAATACAAAAAAGGACGGCAAAGAATCACTTTAGAACATTGATCATGCATGGCACAAAGTAACTGCAGCTTAATAAACCTAAGCTTGCTTTTATTTTTGAAGTGGCAATAGATTTGAACTTAGATTTTTGCTGGTTATGTTTATGTTTGTGTCAGAGCATCAGTTAGGAAAGGGGAAGAGCAAGCAAAATTTGTGTAATTATGTATTTGTGGAATATTTTATGTTTATGTATGTTTGTTTTATGTTTACAATCAGAAAGGAAAATTATTTGGGTCTATCAATGAGTAAGTGCTACTAAGGTGTCTGTTTTCACACTTTATATAGCTAGGGAGCTTCCTCTGTGATTCAGTAAGAATCATAGGGAAATTCACAGGCAGCTCCTAGGAACTACAGGAAAATTTATCCTTAATGATGTGCCAGTCTTTGATGATATTTGGCAGTGAATCTGTATGTTTATTTTGTGTTGGATACTTCGTTTTACTTTGAAAATAATATTTGTAAAAACATTTGGAGCCATTAGCACCAGGATGCCTGTAATAAACACCATCCACAGCCCTTCACCAAAGCAAGAGGAGAGTTTCCAGGATTCTGTCATATGGAATCTGTGCTAGTTGGGCATTTTGTACTTCAACTATTTTCCAAATGCTCGATGAGGAAGTGGGATGGATATGCCAGTTGGGGAGCTATGAGGGAGCTGCTGTTGAGAATGGGGGGCAGTAGCTGTGTGCATACCAAGTGATTCTCACTGTTGCTTATCGAGTGAAACCTTTGTGGAGTTACTGTATGTGGTAGATGTGGAAAAATGGTCATCAGAAGCTTTTTTAGTGAGGTGGGGGTCAGTCTCTTCTCCCAAGTCACAAGCAATAGGCTTCAAGTTGCACCAGGTTTAGGCTGGATATTAGGAAAAATTTCTTCACTAGAAAGGTTGTTGAACCCTGGAACTGGCTGCCTGGGGAGGTGGTGGAGTCACCATCCCTGGAGGTGTTCACAAGATGTGTAGATGTGGTGCGGAGGGACATGGTTTAGTGGTGACCTCACAGTGCAGGGTTAACTAGTGATTTTAAAGGTCTCTTCCAACTAAAAGAATTCTCTGAGTTGAAGTCCTCTGTGATGACTTTGGTTCTAGTAGAAAATTGATCTTTGACTGTGGGTGAGTCAAGTCCTGTACGTAATTACTGGAATACTTAGTTTTTGTAAATAAATATCAAAATTTTTGTGGCATCTTATCTCTGCTAGTGACTGGCCTTTGGCTGGATATTGTGTCACTGATCACAACCCTTTGAGCCAGGATGTTCAGACATTTCTCATTCCAGCTCTGTCTCATCTAGGCTATGCTTCAGCATGAGGAAGTTGCGGGAAGCAATGGACTTGACATTCCATGTTGTGAGCAAGAGCACAAAGCAGGGAAACCGGCCTCTTTCGATCACTGATTTGCTGCTGGTCATTGTTACTGTATTTTTAAAATGTGCTTTTGAACATAGAGCTACGCTGAGTTAAAGCACAGGAATTGAAGGGATGATGTGATGGGAACAGCTTCACCATATGTTATTTAAAAGCTGCCTTTTCTGAAGTGGAAAAGCAAAGCATCTCTGACATTTTCCAGCATAAAGGCAAAGGTGGAGAATATGAAAGGCAATATAGTTGTCATTGTATTGCTAAATGGAAATTTAATTCAGGGCCTTTCCTTAAGTCTCCCTGCCTTCAGCTTCTGCCTGTAAGCACACAGGTAACCTCATGCTGTAAGGTAAGAAAGGAGTATTTCTTTATGTAATGTAAAACTAATTTTTGATGACTTCCCTGTAAAACTGCCTCATTCAGTCAATTTTTAACAGCTGGCCTATACATCCTTTTCTCTCAGCTGTTTTTCCTTCTGGAGATACTTAAATAATATCTTGAGGGTGTTTCCTCTTAATGAGGTAATAATACCCATATCCTGGGCTAAATAAACTCGAGGCCAAAGGCCTAGGTGTTTATTAGCAGAGGATGTGGTTATTAACAAATTTAACAGGAAGCACCCTTGAGTTATTATTTTACTGACATTTCTAATGATTATGCATTTGAGAAACAATTGGTTGAAAAATAATACTTTTAAGAGGGCAGGTGAAGCAGAGGATAATTTATAGGTTGGCTCATGGCAAAAAAAATCTTCTATCAGTCTGTACCTTCTGAACTGAGTAGTGATACCTAAGGTAGGAGGATCAACAGTGCTTTCAAGTGCTGTTGCCTTGGGCACTTTGTGCCACTCCTTAATGCAAGAAAGCCCATGGAAGTTTGCGTTTTCAGTTCAAAGGCAGTTAGACCATGAGTCCTTTCAAGAGACTATGGTTATTTGTCAACGACAGAGGTAGCAAAAGCACATGAATTTGTGAAGTTTGCATGTTGTTAGCTCTAATAAGTGACAATTGGCATCCTAATCCTTTTTAGTAAGGGAGTTTTGGCCCCAAAGGAGCAATAATAATGAGATTAGACCTTAGAAAAAAATGATTCTCATCTCTGAATCTTAATTGGTTTTGCAGAGATGGACAGAGGAACTGAGACAAAAGGAACTTAAAGAGCATGCCAAGTTCCTGTCATAACTAAACAGCAGTTTGAAGAAGACTCTGGACTCTTTTAAGTCTGGTGTTCCAGTCATGTTGCTTCCTCTGCCTCATAATACCTCTGTCCTTCAAATACTTACACTGCATGAATAGATTTAGAGCCCTTGGCTCCACTTCCCAGGCTTCTACCACTGTGGATAGAGTTTCATTTACAACACTTTTCATTTGGTATGATGCAAATGCTGGCAGAGTGCAAATGTACCGATGCGAACGTACACGCTACTCACAAACTCAGAGCTAAGCACATGCATATGTTCTTGCAAGAATGAAGCCTGAGAGAGATCAAGTTATGCTGTTTAGTTTCACTTACATGGAGTCAACAGCCATATAAAATCCCACCAGCTTCCCTATATTGCTATAGACCAGAAACTTACTGGATTTGAATATATAGAGAGAAGGTGATTTAGGTCACCGCTCTTCTTTGTCTAGAGCAGAAATTGTAGCAAAGTATTTTTAGGTTAACTGGTTTCTGTGATCCGAGTTTTTGCTGAGCTTGATACCCTCTATTAAAAATATGGCAGTGACTAATTGCTCTGTGGACAGCTTGACTAAGCTGAGTATAGGATGCAAAGTTCCTCATCTTAGAACAAAAACAAAAATAAAACGGCTAGTTATGTTTTGCCTACAATTAGCAGAATAAACATCTTAATAGGTAGAGAAGACACAAACAGATGTTCTAATTGCATATCTGAGAGAAACTGGTGTTTTCTGTTTCCACTGTAGCTCGACCTCCGTACCTCAGGAAGTTTCAGTCCCATAGGATTTAAATGATTTATTGATCTGGATGCAATGAATATTGCAGAAACAGGCTGCATTTCTAAGAAGTTAAATACATCCTCATTCTGGCTAGTATTAATTAATGTTTGAAGGGAGTCCACACTCTGCTTTAATCAGAGTGGAGATAGCAGCATTGTTCACTGTATCCGTGAGGAAGTGGGAGGAAAGATGAAATATGCAGAGGATACGATACTGGGAAACTAGAGGAATGCAGAAGCAAGGATAATGGTTCCAGCAATTGCTTTTTTCTCTTTAGGCTTTTAGAAGGGCTTTGTGAGACAGACCAAAGAAAAGCCAATGGTAGCAAGCTAATATACCCCTCATACCCTACATGGGAGATAAATTTTGTGTTACAATTTGCTATCTAGAAGCTAGAGAAGAGCTTCACAGTCTGTATGAATTTTTTGATAAGGTAATATTTATATGTACAGGTTTTCATGACAATTTCAAAACTAGCAAATAATGGGTATCAAGTAACTTGAGGACCAGCTGCAACATAGAAGACTGCAAAATAATATCCTTACACCTCTACCCAGGAAAATTGACCATAGTAGATGTGTATTCATTTTATTTTGTTTATTTTTTAAAGACTATTTTCATGTATTGGTTTTGGTCATTATGCCTTAGACATAACAAATACTTCTCTGTGCAGCTTTGACTATCTTGGGAGTTCCACTGTGGCTGTCTTATGTAATTGAGGAGCTAATACATGGCTTCTAAATTTCTGTTTTTCTTTTATTAAGGCTGGCCTGAATGCATCCTCCTTGTGTCTTCAGTTCACTATTTGGTGTATTGCAAACACATTTCATATATGTTGGGTACTGTGTCTAATGTCTAGAGCTGTTGTAAGAGTGTATTTACTGAGGAAATCATTGAAGAGTTCGTATGTATGATTTTAAGGGTACAATTTCCCTTTCCCTAGAGGTGATTTATATATATGTGTCAAATTTAAAATATACGACTCCCAAAAAGGCAGCCACAAAACACAAAACAGGTCATATAACACAACTCCAGTGTCAGAGAAAGGCTGTATTTTAGGACTTGGACACCATTGTCATGAAATACGGCTTAATATAAAACTAACTGAAAGTCAAACATTCTTCTGCAAGGGAAAGGTATAGTAACTTGCTGTTCTTAAGGTTCCTCTGGTACTGGGTTACGTTAGATGCAAATCTTCTGCTAAGGCTAAAAAATAAAGATATAAAAAAAGAAATCATGCAGATATTCAGTTGCCAGGCAAATTCAGCTGTGAGCTGAATGTTTACATTTAACTTTGTTAGTATGTAAATGACTCTCAATCTGGTTAATCAAAGTTCATCTGTCCTACAGCATATACATAATGAGAAGGGGACATGCATGTTGTTCTCCTCTTCCATCCTTACAGAAAGCTCTGATGGCAGCAGACTTGGCAAGGTTCTGCTTTTATTTGTTCCCAGTACCCTGGTGTGCTTGTGCCCATTTGGATGCTGTGTTCAAATGATTACTTAGTCCAGTCTTTCTTTATGTTTAAGCTAATCTAGGGACAAAACCATCAGTGTTATTGAATCGCCCTGTATAAATTTATGGCAAAGTAGACTTCTTACAAAATTTATCATAGTTATTGTTTAAAACTGAACTTGATGTCAGTAAGAGCAGGTCCAGAATGATCCAAAATGTTTGTACTTTTCAGTGTACAGCAGTCTGTCAGGGCAACAGCTTTTTTTATGCTCAATTTTCTTCTTAGATATGAGCAATAACATGATCTTTTGGTCTGTAGCTGTGAAGGAAAACAAATAGTTATTCTGAGTTTGCGGGACAAGGATGATGAACATGTTGAGTTTCACCTCATGTGACTGTTGATAGCATGAGAAGCTTGCAGTAAACCTAGTGCAAGTCTTAAATTGCTCTGTATTCTTACAGAGAATTTTTACACTCTAGTAAGAGCCAAGATACTGAAACCTGTGCTAATGAAATGATGGAAACCTGATGCAGTGAAAATCAAACCTCTCCATTACTGTGGTCAAGGAAAGTCTGTAACTAGTTGCTATGTGACAATTCTTACGATCCTCAAAAAATAACAGTGATGTTGATTTTTCAGTAAAAGATACGAGCCAGAGTATCAGGACGCATAAAAAAAAAATAAAATCTTCAATTTATGTAGTCTGGAAAAGGCACAGAGATAATGTCAACTTTAATTACTGTTTTCTTCCGAACACAGGGAATAGGCCAAAGGGCATGAATGGAAATTAAAGAAAAATGGAAAACAGATGGTAGGAAGCATGCTACAGGAACTGGAATACAGGCAGCACTGTACATAATTTACCAAAAAGAAAAGAGGCCTTATGAGTTATTTTGTCCCATTTTAAACAACATCATCTTACGGTCTATTTCACAACATTATTCCTAAATCAAGTCCCAATTGATAGCAACTGTTGTATTGTTGCCAGAACTTAAAATTCTTCCTTCACCAGCTTTTATAAGATGTCTTTGAAATATAGGTCAAGCAAAATTGGATGCTGAAAGATAGGCATATAAATTAATAGCCTGACATTCAAAAGTGCTGGTCACCAAAGCCATCGTATATTTCAGGGGGTACTGGTTAAATTCTTACCATTTTGAAAAGGTTGTCATTGATTTAAATTCTTCAGCATAGGATTAGGAGTCTAATTTTAACAAGCGTTTTAAAATAAATCATGTCAATATTTATGATGATATATTGCAAAACGCTGTTGCTTTGTTTCAGAGGCTTTTGTCTGGATAGGAAATAATTTAGCCCAAGCAGGATTTCTTTCCCTCTACAGCAGGCTTCTCAAAGGAGCTGATTTAGGAATGGCCCTGCCAGGCAGTGGGGAAGTTTCAAAGTCTTGAAATCAGTGTGCTTTAAAGCGTTCTAAGCCATAGGCTGGAGAAACACAAAAATCAGATGGTAGCCCTTGCAATTAATCCTAAAATTGATGCTTGTTTTTGAAATAAGATTTTATATCCTCCCAGCCAAATTGTGCCCCAGGAGGGGCAGGGTAGGCAGTGGGGTGACCTACTCTCAGCATGTTACCGAGCACCCTACAGGCTGCCCATGTGGCTGTACCTGTTTCACCATCCTCATGTTTTGGCCACCTTGGGCTGGTGGGGAGCAAGGGGTAGCCTTTGAGTGAGCCCATTGCCAGGAGCTCGCTGCTTTCCTGGCCCTGTGGCTACAAATTGGTCTCCTCAGAGCTGCTGCAGCTTTCATTTTGGTCAACTTCTCCTTCCAAGTAGGGCTCTGGTGTGGTACTCTTGACTCCATACTGGAACTGGCACTGATATTCAGCAAGGTTTTGCTGTCCAAATATTAGCTGAGTGATCTTAGTAGACCAGCAACAAAAAGCTGCCTTGCTATGGCTGGCTTCTGTGTTGTAGGCTCAGGAACCAGCTGTGTAAGTGAATGTGCTGAGTGGCCTGGGTCCTGTCTGCTGGTAGCACTTGAGCCTGTACCGTGCTTATGCATGTTCGAGATTCTGAATTAGGTTTTGTGTATGTGTGAGAGTTTGAAGCCACATCCCTCTTGGGTCAGCTGAACCACCAGCTGCACTGTTCTCTCCAACCTGTCAGCATCAGTGGTGTCAGTATTATGGAGGTCAGTGGTAGTTTTGGTAGCAGACAACTCTCCTCCAAGATACCCTGTGTAATGTTCACAGGGACCCAGGTCTATGCTTTTTGGGGGGGGAAATTCTAATTTGTTGGGTTTAATCTAGGACAAGCAGAATCATGTTGAAATCACGTATGGAACATCACAGTAGCTCTCTGGACAGCCTTCATCAGAAGGGCTGTTTGGAAGGAGAGGTGGGGTAAAAAGGCTGAACATGTTAACATAAGCTCAGTCATCCCTAGGCTTCCACCACCACCATGGGAGAAGGTAATGAGGTCATGGTTGTTTTTTTTAGGTTCTGAAGACTGACTTTGAGAACTGAGGAAAAGTAAACAAAGGATTATTTATTAAATGAAGAAAGGATTATCCATTACAGGATAAATCTTGCTTGCTGTACATGTACAAATAGTTCCCATTGACTATGAACAAGTCAAATACTTACATAAGACATTTATAACTTTTTATGTAACCTTATAAAACCACACATATTCTTCTCTGTCCTGGGCTTAAGAAGCATGCAAAAGTTAGCCAGTTAGGTATATAATGAAACAGTCGCCTCATTTTTTCTACAGATATCTTCAAAGTTGGGTTTAAATAAGAAAACTTCTTATCTCTTTAAGTACAAGGCAAATTTATCCAGAAAATTATCCAGATAACTAAGCAAGTTTCAATGGAGAGTCTCAATTGCTGTGGGAACAGGGTGGCTGGGAAAAGAAAAGGAGGAGGATGGTGCAAAGCATGAAAACATTCCAGAGGAATTTAAATGGAAAGTTTCTCCTCCTCCTGCGCATTCCTCAGAGTCTCTCAGAACACGGGGGCAGGACTCGCCCAGGGATGCTCCTTGCTGGATAACGGTAACCTTTATTATAAGACTGCAAATTAATTTCAGAATAATTCTCTTCTGGCCCACCAGCTGTGGTTACTCAAGGCAGATTAACCAGAATAGGGTTTCAGCCCCTATCTGACAGCACAAGTTAAAAACCTCAAATTATAGAGATAGTGTGAACAGTTAACGTAGTGATACAGCTAATCCCAACTGCCCTGTCTCTGGGCTGAGTTTTTCCAAGGTATGCTGCAGTGTCACAAGGAATTGGGAGGACCGAGGCACTGCTGTCACCCCTTGCATGGGTGATGCATGGATTCATACCCACAAGATACTCCACAGCACACGGGTGCACTGCTGTTGCCCCAGCTTCTCTGAAGTCAGCTGTACATGACACATTCGTACTCACGACACATTTGTGCCTCAGGTATGTCTGGTATTAACTCACATGGCAGTTTGCACAGATTTTATCCGGTGTTATGCTCTGTATACTAGACAGAAAAACTATTCTCATCATCTTTCATCCTTATTGATTCATTAGAAATCACCCTGCTTTATGTTTCCCATAGTTTATCTCAGGAATGCGTAGATAATGGCCCTTCATTAAAAGAGAAGGAAACATTTAGGCTCCTATTTTAATTTTATTCAGAGTAACAGCTGAATCCAAAAGGAAGATTTGGATGTTTTCCCCTCTTTCTTTGAAAAGTCAGCTACAGAAATTGAGGAGGACTTGAATCATCACTGGACAAGTGCATTCAGTGCTGCTCTGGAGTAACTCATAGACATTCTTTTCCCTGTGGTGAAATGTTTTGAAATCCCTTATTTTTGTCTGAATGGCAAATGCCAAAACCTCAGTGTTTTTCATGAGGAGGAATTCTTGTCTTCTGGCCAGCTCGGTTAGCTTCACAGCAAGAACTGGGAAGTTAAGGTTATGGCAAAGGGAGGATTTCCACATTCATGTGGAAGTAGGCAGCAGTTGCTTTCAGTCCTTTGACCTCATGTAGCAGTGAGGTATCAAACTTTAGAATCACAACACTGCAGAAAGTTATCGATTCAGCTAATTCCTCAGGGCTTTGACCATTATCTCTATCTAGAATTTTCTTCTGAAGATGGTTTACTTAAGCTTAGACATTCAACGTGCAGCTAAAGATCATGCCAGGAAATTTTTGCAGCAGCTATCAAGTGCTCAATCCTAACTTTTTCAAAAAAGGGAGAGGAAAAAAAAAAGCAAAAAAGCATTTCCTTTCTTGATCACTGTACATATTGCCGTGGTCTGACCTGTCACCCGTAATCAGGCTTCAGCTTGACCTATGCTTACACTGTAACTTTTGCAGATTCTGTTTTGCATTAACTCAGTGATAGGGCAGTTTTTATCCAGCTGAAATATTTGACTGAGCTTTTCCTCACATCTTTTTCCGTGACAACTGCAGTCCTCCCTTGTGCAACTCCCCTGGAGTGTGGCTGCCAAGATTACCTTCCTAGAACATAGTTCTGAGTACATCCCCCTTCCCTCGGTGTCTATTCACCGTCTGCTTGTCCTCCGTCTGAAAAGGCCATTCCCTTACACCTCTGCTAGTCACCAGCACTCTGCTGAACACCAGCACTGCCCTACCTCCCAAGAGCCTTGTCACATTTGGCACTCAGTCCTTTCCTTACCATAATGCATGGGCTTGTAACCATGACCCACAAAGTCATCCAGACTCCAATTCTCTCATACCTTGCTGTGTCCCAGTGTGGCTGCATAGGCAGCACTCCTGGAAACACTGTGGGGTTTTTTGATGAGGGGGAGAGAGAAACCATGTGCACAACTTCTTGCCTTTATGTAATTTTTCTCTGAAGTTGGCCATTGCCTTTTGTTAACTGGGTCTGCTACTATATACTAGCAAGTATTTTCCATTTCTACAAGGTTGAAATATTTGCTTTTAAAATTAATTACAGCAGGAATTCAGGAGTTTCCAGTGGCTTTGTGGTAATGCAGTTTTGCATAGAGGTACATACGTGAACCACTGCAGTCTGACACAATGATGCTTCCTTGGAAAATCACCGAATTTATCTTTGATACAGAGAATAATTTTTAAAAGTCACACATTTTGATAGGTTACATCTGCATCTGATTTTCTTATTAGCTGATTTAGCAGGTAAAATTTGCATTGACACCTAGCAGCTTATTGTATGTTAAACTCTGTGAATACAACGTGCCATTTTCTAGTGCTAATAACAATTAGGTAGTGCTAATAATAAAGTGCCTGTTGACATGCACAGTGGTCTTTAGAGCCTTGTCAATCAGAAGTCTCCTCTGAGAGAAGGTGTAAAAAATCTCCACGGTTTATTACACCCCATTAAGTTTCCTAACCAGTAACAGCAGCTAATTCTAAGCATTTTTAACCTAAAATTCACCAAATTCAACTTAGTCCTTTTTCCACAGTTTAGAGTATCCTTGCTGTTGTTACTGGACACCACTTGGATGTGCTTGTCGCTAGAGTCTGTAACTTCCATTGGGAAGCTTAGAAGGATGATTTTGGCGGTTTTCAGAGCTAATGTATTGGAAATGATTGATGGACTGTTTGTCTTGAGAAAAATATGGGTCTTTCTAGAGATCGAAGGGTTTTGAATCCATTGGGGAACAGGTGAGAGGAACATAGCAGTGGGTGCAAGCCCGGAGATAAAGGCTGGACAAGGGGCAGTGGCACCCTGGGAAATCTTTTAGATGCGAAACTGGAAGTTTGAGCCATTCATGAGGTTGGCCAGGAGACAAGAAACTCTTGGTGCAGTGAGTTGTTTATGCACGTTTGGCTCCCTTGACTGCCTTCCAGCACCACTTGGTTATATCATCTTCTTCATCAGCATTGAAGTCCATGTTTCTTTTTTACCATTGCAGTTTCATGTTGTGTAACAGGTCTCACACCCCGAATCTGTCCTACATCCCTGGTTAACTGAAACTCAGGCTCTGGAATTCTTCCATCAGTTGAGTGAGAAACTTCTCTGGGTGGACACAAAGCACTGTGCAGAAGCTGGGCACGAGTGAAGTGCTTTGCCATGTCCACACATGGCATCAATTCAGCAGCTACTCGGCATTACTCAGGAGCATTCCTGGAGTCGTGAAATTCTCTGTGGAGAAAGGTTAGTCCTAAGAAAAGAGATTTTTGCTCTTGAACTCATTATGGACTGTAAGGGCTTGGATATTCAGCTTGGTATTTCAGGCTGCGCAGATCTGGGTCTCAAGCAGTGTCATTTATCTCACATAGTTTAAAGCCACAACTCTAGCTGCAATTCAGAGAATGAAAAATAGTTTCCACTGGATTCCTGTAGTTTTGACTTCATCACTTGAGTTACAATGATTTCTTGTTGTGCCTGAACAGACTCCACAAACTCTGCAATTTACTGCTTCCTGCAACAGTCTGACACAGTCCCCTGAGGCAGAAAAATAAGTTAAACGGAGAACTTTTTCCTCTTGAGGAATTATATTGATCTTGCAGATGCTGAGTGGACTTACTGTGTTTTTCCTTAGAGCACTTGGCTGCAGATTCACTTAAGAGCCCTATCATCTCATTTCCCCTTATGCCTAAGCATTATAATCTCTGTCAGTCACCAACATGAAGTTTTTCTTTTAAAGATGAGATTTGATAGTACAAAACAGTTCTTCAATGGCTGCTAAATTCTGTGTCATTATTACCCCACTACAGTTATTTCATTTCTCTCCAGAAAAATCTGGGGTTTATATTCAGCCTGAATTTCAAGTGCAATATGTAGAAAATATAAATATTTAAATTTGAGATATGGTTTACACTGTTCTTTACTGGAGTGGCTTTTCTTCTTTCAGAAACCACACAAGTGTAGCTTAAGTAGCCTGCTTGAGAGAGCAAATTCATCATGTGTCTACTTCAAGGCTCTCTTGTTGTTTAAGGGTTAGCTGGACTGTGGTAAATAATCCACAGACCTTAACAGAAGTCAGTGATGACTCCCATTCCTTCTGGAAGAGCACCAGCTTGCATCTTCTGGTATACTCCTCCTTTCTCTCCTCCCTTTCTATCTTGCTTTCTCTAGGATGGGAATGAGGAGGATCTTTCATCTCTGGAGACTTCTGTGATGAATATTTGACATAGATCTTTATAGTTTTATTTCAGCTTGACTGGCTTCCCTGAGAATAGTTTCTGTATTCTGGAGCTAGCTACAATACATTCTTCCCTGCAGACTGTAAGCTGTGTTTCCAAAATGAGGATGACTCTGGGCATGTGCCCATGGACCCTATCTTCTTACATAGCATGAAACTGTCACCTTTGCATCTTCATACAAGATGAGGAACCTCCTCATAGTCTTTCCTACCTCTGAAGATCTTATCATATCCAGCTGCAAGCATGTGTCCACATCAGGATATACAAAGTTATATGCATATGGAGATATATAAAGGTTTTACAAAGAGCATGTGACCTTTGGCATAACCTCAGGACAGGTAGTATGCAGGGATTTTTCTGTCCTGAGGCAATCTTGTGGACATCATCATATGCACCGTGATAAAACAATGCCACATCAACTGTGTAATATGGTTCTATTTTGATTTAATGCTGGAGAATTTAAAAATCAAATTGATTTTTAAAAATTACTTTGCTTCCTCATTTACGGCTCAGAAGCAGTAGAGCACCCCCCCTTCAATTCAGAAATTCACCACAGAGATGTTACAAGTAGAGGGAGCCAGGAAAAAGAGAGTGTAAAATACTTTTTAAACCAGACATCACATTTCTTTATAATGGTGGATTACCACAATCATTTTCCTTTCCTTCACAGAGCACCAGGGATATAATACTCATGAGAATTATGCCTCAGCCTTTCAAATGCTAATTACCATATTATACAGTTTAATCAGAGATGATATTTGTTGGAATGAGCAAGTTGCAGGCGGCCACTGGGCATTACTGTGGAATGCAGGAGCAAAAGGAGGTCCTGCTTCATACTTGGCTTTAAATATTGGGCAGCCTACAGTGTCTAATGTGCCTGGCTCAGGCTTTAGGGACATGGAAATTTATAGAGCTGTCCATTCTCTTGTGCTGTTGCGTTGAGACTGGGCACAAATACAGACCCTGCTGTCCCCTCTCCCCTCTTTTCTTCCCCTTTCTTGTATGGGGACTTTCATGGTCTCTGAGGGTTGCCAGGACATGAAGTGGCATAAGGAGATGACTCCCTTGGAGCAGCGCATTGCTGTTGCATTGCTGGGAGAAACTGGGGAAAGGGATCAACCTTTCCCAGTTTAAGCAAAGAAGCACAAGCCAGTATTTAATGCAAAATCTGGGATAGAACTTCTAAGCATTCATTTTGGTGCAGGCATTTTTAAGGTTTCAATAACCATTCTTTGCTCTTGGCAAAGGCTCATCGGTAATGCTTCGAGCACAGGAAGCTATGGGCTGCCTTTTCTCTAGTGGTCTTGGATGTGAGCTAAAGGTGCACCAGTGAGTGCCCTTTAGAAAAATGAAGGAGCTTCTGAGTACATAGCTCATGAGGAAATGCTTTTAAAACAAGTCCAATAAGCTGGTGCAATCTTGTGAGGAAGGCTTGAGGTGTGGCTTTTTTATTTTCCTTTTAATCTATTAGAGTTATTTGGGGGGTGCAGTGCTGAGTAAGGGTGGCAGGGCTTACGAGGGGAAGAGGAGTCAGTGATGTGCATTTCCATCTCAAATTAGAAAATGAGCATTTGGAAGACTTTTCATGAGCAGGAACAACTTATGGGACAGGAAAATGTAAAATGGTTTCCCTAAGTCTATCCCATGCTTCCTGTGAATGCTACTAAAAATTGCAGTGTGTGGTTATAGGGTCTTGTGACATAACAAAATACTTGCAATTTCTTTTTGAGACTCAAGTGGTAAGAGAGCAGCGTGTACTTGTATTTTGGCTGCTTCTACTCTTTTTTTTTCCTAATCACTTCTTAGTATTTTTATTTTTTTCCATTTCACCTCTGCTGACTTCCTAAAAGATTAGCAAATAATTTACTTGAATTAGGCTAGCAGCTTCTGAGATGTATGAGCCCAGGCAACCCTCTAAATGATGTGGGAAACATGCTTTTTGAGAGGGTTGTCACTGAGAAGATAAATATTTTGTAAGGGTAGCAAGCGTGAAAGGCGAAGTGCAGTTGAGGTCTGTGGTGTTGTTCAGGTTGTGTTCCTTTTAGGAGGATTCTTTCACCGTTAGAAAAAGTGCTTGTTGCTTGCATAACATGTTTGCAGTTTTCTCTCTGACACCTTATCCAAGTTCCTGTGACAGCTGTGGCCTTAGGGTTGTCCACTTTATGGATGGGCAAATAATGTGATCATTAAAGATGCATGCTGAGGTCAGAGGTTGGCTGATGTTTGTTTAATTGAGTCCCATGGCAGAAACTGGAAAATCATCAACAGGAAAGGTTGTCGTCCAGGGCACATCAGAATACTGAAATAGGTCAAATAATTTGAGCTGACCTTCCTGGATCTGGAGGGGCTTTAGGATTTGGTGCACAGTGACTTTAAAGCACTTATGCAATTTCCCCATCATGAACATGCTAAATCTGTTCCCGTGCAATGCTGTAACACAAACTCAAGGTCCTAACATGTAATACAGCTAGGACTGCTCTTGGTATCTTTGAATTATATATGAGCTAGAGTATATAGTGCTTTAGCATTTTACTTTGTATCCAGCTCATGGGGAAAAAAAAAGAAGGTAAAAGATGAAAGAGTGCAAAGTCCCTGTAGTTTAAGAGAAAACAATGCTGAACTAGAACAACCTGGCTGGCATGGTTCTTTGATGAACATGAACCCAGAACAGTTTGCCATTGCTGATGATTTTGCAGTGCAATGCAGGAAAAATAAAATAAAAAAGGATATTCCTGGTGGACGAGATGGGAATTTCCTGGTGTGCACAGAGTACCAGTGGGTGCCAGGAACAGCAGAAGATCTTTAATGCACAGAAGGGGTTAAATGGCTGAATGAACCTGCTGTACTGGATTGGTTACAACCTAGCAAGTAGAGGTTTTAATAAAAGATGGTGGCTTCTGGCAAGAGCTGCTTATTTACCGGACTTTGCTTATTTTATGGGCTGTGATAGATCATTACTTTCAGATTATATATGAGAACAGTTACCAGAATTTCAGTGAAATAGTCATCTCTATCTTCTGGGAAAAGTTAATGTGTGTGTATATATATATGAAAAAAAATGCTCATTTATTTATGTGGTTTCCCTCAGGATACCCGAAAGCCTAAGGGTCTTTTACCTAAGTATTATCTCTTTTTAAAATTATATTAAACAACATATAAATGTACTATAGGCTATACCATCCAGGGGAAGATTAATAATGATAATTGTGAGGAAGAAAAAATTTTTTTGCACTGATATGGTAGGGAAACAGTCTGTTTATTGGCTTCAGCAGAGATTTGGCCTGCTTGGATTATATTATTATTTTACCCCCACTCACTGTTTCAGAGAAGTGCAAAATAATATTTTTGGTTTTCTTGGGTCATATATGTTAAGAACTTTGCATTGAAAGAGAAGTGAGTGTACCAGAGACTGATAAGTACCTGGGGATGGTAACGGAAGTGGAGGATGTGTAGAGGCAGAAGTAGGAAGCTTGAAGTATGGTTATAGAAGAGAAAATGCTTGTTTAGGGATGTATAATATAATATTACTACTTAATGTATGATGTCAACCTGCAGTGTAACCAATATGTTTACAAAACAGTAATATGTATCCTTTGAAATCCATAGCTGAGTAGTATGGGAACCCATTCTTACAGTTATCTATATGGTGAAGATTAAATATAAATCTCTACACACAGTAAGGCAAAAGTATTCTAATACATCATAAAGGCCAGACTCAACTAATCTCCAAGAACTTTGTAGTATAAGTAAAGCTGCTTATAAAAATAGGTTTGAAATTTTGCACTTATGGTCCCATCTTCATCTTGCGTAAAGCAGGATAGATTCTTTATATCCAGTTGAGTTGTGACAATTTATAGCATCTGGCAGTTCAGCTATATACATTTTAGGGATAAAAATTCAGAGGAGAATATGATGTTAAAAATATGCAAGGCATTGTTTTTCAGAGAAGAGGGAACAAAAGTTATGCATTACAACAAACTTAGCCATGCCTCAGTTTCAGCTTTAGTGTGAGCCTTAGAAACCTGGCCTGTGTTCCTGGAGCAGTTTGCAACCACCGGCCAACTTTCAAGGGGAACACCCTGCTCCCCGTGGGGAAGGATTTATGATTTTATTCAGGATGCACGAAACGTGATGATTTTGGCTGGATGTCAGGATAGAAAAGCTGTGGGGGTGTGTGTGCAGTGTCTACATCCATTTACAGCCCTTTCAGTCTGCCTGTTGTCAATGAAGTTTTAATGACAATAAGCAAAGGCAGAATGTGGGCTACAGAATGGGAACTGTGTGCTGTGTAAGAATGTCCAAGAAGAAAATATTTTTAAAATTGCTGACCCTTCTGTGAGCAAAAGCTTCTGATTCTGGCAGAGATCTGCAAAACAAGGCTGCAGGAGAAAACAACAGATTCAGAGAGCTCCCATTAGGGACCTTTCTTCTACTTCCTGACTTCTTGTTCTCTCTGACCTAGTGAAATGATCTGTTATAATACGGTGTGAACTCAAGCTTTGGAAATAGATGAAATCCACTCTTTCCAAAATTCATGTATGTGCAGACAAGTAACTGTATTGCTGGAATATTCTGGAACTTTTCATCCCCTGAGCTGCATAAATGGCCCAAATGTGTTCCAAGGGAAACTGTTTGAAACAGAATATTTAAAACCTGAGGAAAGTGCGTGGTATCCATTCGGTGGAGGGAAATGCTTCCTGCTGTTCCTCCTCGATGATATTTAATGCATGGTAATTTTGGTGCAATGAAAGCGGTGTGTGTGGGGAGAACGGTGATCTAGAAGCAGTGGTTTTGGAGCTGGCTTGCTGGCTTGCATCCATCACCTTTGCATGCTGGGGCACGAGGGAATTCCTTGGTACCGCCGTGGCAGCCTGGCCCTGCAGTGCCCAATCACCCTGCCTTTTTATGGGGGGAGCACACCAGGGACAGAGCTGAGGGTAGGCAGTGAGGATGCTACAAGCATTCCTGAACTCTGTCAAGCCCCAGCTGCTCCAACAGCCTTTGGGAGGAGGATGTTGCAGCTGAAGGCAATTCTGAATGGTCGGAATATGCTCCATGCTGCTGAGTGGGGTCCCAGCAGGGCCCTGCGTGGGATGGGAAGTTCTGAGACTCTTGAAGATTCTTATTACTGCACTCGAGTCTCACCCTAGGAGATGGTGACCAATTATCTGCACCCAAATATGCTATCTATAGCTTAAAAAATAAAAATGAGAGACAGGCTTTGCTGGATGGGGGTAAAGACCCCTGCTTATCATCTAAACGTATCGGCATTTTGTAAGCAAAACAATGACTTAATAATACCCTGGAAGTAACAGGTATTGCCTGGAAGGCTGAAAGTGAGAACTGAACTGGTGAGCTGTGTTCCACCTGGGATCTGCGAGAGCCTTGAGGTCATTGACAAAGATGTCTTGACTTGAAACTGTAAACTTTCTTTGGGACATGCTCTGCACTTGAATTATCAAGTATGGAATGATTTATTGACTTTTTATGCACATAGAAGACTCTGTCTAAAGGGAGACAAATACCCTATTAAAATAGGTTTCTTTTTGATGGAAATGAAAATAAGATACCTGTCTTGTTTTGTATCAAGATGTAGCTTGCAACCTTCTACGTGCCCTTAGAGAGAGAGGGTTCATTATACAGATGTATAATGTTAGCTATTGTGCAGTTTTCATATAGTATCCAACACATGCACCTCGTGGACCTCGTTACTGCTCAATGCAAAGCTTTCACAGCCTCAAGTTAATTAAAAACCAGCAGCAGTGCAGCAGCATGCTCATATGAAACTGGAAAATCACTGCTAGAAGTGCTAGCTGCCACAAATTAAAATTCTGACAGTCTCACCATACTAAATTGCTCATGCTTTTCTTCCTCCTCCTGTACTATATTCCTAAATACCCTAAATAGGGTAAAATATTAAAATGTAATTACACAGCAGATATTCGACTGGAAAACTTTTCCTCACCTCTAATATAGGTCTACCTGCGTTGTTAATCTTGCCATTCAGGTGCAATTTAAAATCAACAGCGAAAGTTATTCCAGAACCTGCACAAGAAGGTCACAAACTCCCTTTGAAAGCACTGATACTTCCTTTTGTTCACTCTTATGTATCTGATTACAAATTACCAAATCCTACTGCTATTTGAGAACTTTTAGATTCTAATCAGTACTTTGATGAATGTAGAGCACAATAATGCAGATGAGTGATGTCATCCTCTATACATACAGCAGCATGCAGGGATGAAAATGCAGAGAAACCACTCAAAAGCACTGGGACTGTTGTGATCTAGGAGCTCCCTTTGTAATCCGTCCTGCCTGTAAAGTGCTGCCCAACAACTAGGCGTTGTTAAAATGCCCAATTCAACATGTAAAATAAATCACAGAAATACCAAATGTTGTGCATAAAATGCAGAAAGTTCCCTTTGTGTTGATAAACCCGAATGAAAACCTGGAATAAGGAAATGTGAAAGAAATGGACTTGAATAAATAAGGAAATGGGAGCAAGTTGCAGCAAGGTCAGCAAATTAAAGATCTTTTCTTAAGCTTTTAGGAATTGGGTAACTTCCTAATATTTTGTACTGTATTAAAGGAGAATTTTTTTTCTGCTTGTTAAATTAGGTAGAGATAAATATGTAGCCTTTTTTAATGTAATGAAAGGAAAACAGTGTAGCCAGGTGCTAAAAAATAAGCAAAAAAAATCTTAAAAGGTAGGTATTTTTGTAAAAATTTTGTATTTTTGTAAAAATCCAAGGAAACCAAGTCACTGAAGTAAAAGTCATCATGTAAGGATAAACATCATGCTATGGTTTCAGCTGGGTTTTGTTTGTTTCGTTTTTTTTTTACTGCAGATGACTTGGTCCTGACATGTTTTTTTAGTCTTACACACTTATATTCAGTATTTTCATTTGCTATGAAAACTCCACGGGCTTATTCTTTAAACTAAAAACTATGCTGAAGAGATGTGAGTGTGATGCTGTGAGTTTATGAAGGGAAGGGATGCAGAGATCTGCTGTTCCGATACCTATTCCACACCAGCTGATGTCCCAGAAGGGGTAATGCCTGTCCATTCTTATCTAGCCTTTATGTTTCTCTGCCTGTGTGGTTTTGCATTATAATGTAAATATTCTTTTCATGTGGATTAAGAGGAGTGACCTTGCCTTCTTTTAAAACACAGCCTATTAAACCAGGGTAATTGGGGAATTTCCTGTAAAGAGGACTTCCCTGCTGCCTCGTGCTGCCTATGGGTAGTGGTGTGTGGTGTTCTTCTGAGGCTCCCCATGAAAATGATAACAAGAAAAGGAAATGTAACCAAAGCATATGTTCCTAAACGCTGTGCTGTGCAAAGAAAAGGCTTCTCAATCTACCTTTTAGTAACCTTCCTCCTCTTCTCTGCCAGTGACTGCTGACAATCCCAGCCCCTTTAGGCTGATGCATGTGAATTCTAGGAAAAAGGATTTTCCTGCAGAAGTTGTTGGAGTATCTTGGATACACCTCCTCCCTGTTAGGTAATCAGTGCTGCTTATTGCTTGTGAATGTGTTTAAGCAACCTTCTGTGCTTTTATCAACCTGAGGATTTAAATAGCGTAAAAATACTAAACCACTCGTACATTTGTCACTAGAATTGGACAGATATTCTATGGTACCATCGCTGATCATAGTTACATATTGTGTCGCTTGCTTTCAGTTAAATAGCTGTAAAACCAGTTTCTGTGCTCTTGTAAATTCAACCCATATCTGTTTATTTTTCTATCCTGTTCTTCCTGAGTGTTTGCATATATACATTTATACACCTCCAACTGTCTATGCTGTTCTATCTGGGAAGCCCATTATACAAACCTAATGCTTTTCCCAGCTGCAAGTAAGGTTCTCTGTGCGATGTGTCGCTTCTCATTATCATGGGGTGCTGTCTTTTCAACACTTAAGCATGTCGTGTCACCACATGATTAGCATTTAAAGCAGTAATACACTGCTTTTAGCAGCGAAAGTCAGTATTACTTACGTCCTTGGTTCCCTTGTTGATTGTAATATGGAAAGTCACTATCCTCTAACAGGACAAATTTCTTTCAAGTGAGCTTGAAATAAACACAGGCAGTAATGCTGCATCAGTTCCTTTCATTCCCCCTCCTCCTTCTTCTTCCATCATGTCTAATACATCTGATGCATTTCAAAAGATCTCGAGCATAAGATAAGCTGTAAGAAGTCTCCAGTTATTTCTGAAGAAATCAGGGAGTCTGAAACATTGAAGGGGGCACCTTGAATCTGTGTGAGTATGAAAAGGGCAGACGTGCCTGCCCAGATGGTCTTTATACTTTTCATGCTATAAAGAGGAGATGTTGCTTGGAAGAAAGGGTTTTTATGATCAAGAGCATAAGAAAAGGATTTAGAATTGTTAATATACTGCTTGAGTGCTTAGCCATTTATATTTACAGTAATTGCTTCTGGAAAAAAAAAAACTAAAGGCCTTTTCCTGCCAACATGTAGGAAAAATAAAGGCTGATTGAATTAAGCCTGGGAACCAGTTTGATTAGAAATTGAAACAAATCTCCTAGGACTCTAGGAACCTGGTTCATTTGTGGCATTCCTTCCATACTCTAATGGGCTCTAATGCTCGATACTGAACGATAAGAAATGCTTATTTCTGAAAACAGCTGTTGTGGGTTTGGTAGCTTGGAACCACATTTTGAGAGCTGAATGTAAACCATAAATATATGGAAATGCAGGCAACTCAGATTGTTCCTCCAGATAGGATTTGATGGTCATTATTTTAAAAAGGTTCACCAAAAAAACCCAGTGAAATTACACCTTTCACTTTTGGAATAAAAAGCAAGACCACCATTATTCCAGCCAGTGATACTCTATAAAATGTCTGTGATGTGTACACTGTGAGACTTTTAATAGGCACTTGGAAGGACTACATACCAGCATTTTGGCATTTTCTGGTTACTGAACTGTAGCCCAGTGCCATTTTGCTGGGATGGTGCAAGCATTTATTCAGACTCTGATTAAAAGCAAACCATTTCTATGCCCTTGTTACCATAACTCAGGCCTTCAAATACCTGAAAAATCACAAGCCTGCTTTCAAACTTTTCCATCACTTGTTGAAACTTGTAAGGGATGTTAGGACATCAGTACTTTGCAGGGCTTGCAGCCCTTCTCTAGCATCATTCCCAGTTCAAACTAGAAAATTAATTTCTTGAGGATCTCAGTGCCGCAACTTGTGAGCTGAGAGCAAGAAAATCATTTGATTGCTGGATGTAGCAGCGTGCTTCACTTACCTGCTTTCACGCTCCTGTTACTTCCACTCATCACAGCTAAATTAGGCCCAATCTCCTTGGGACATCCCTGACGAAACCTGCGGCTTGGACTTGTGTGCTGTGAACCCTGAGAGAGGCTGCTGAGGATAGGCATATAGGTTTCCCAACCCACGTCACTGTTACCATCCCTAGGCCTCGTGGTACCCTATGTAGAGGCAGAAAATCTGCTCGAGGACAATAGATCTAAATAACTACCTAAGGTTATGGATTTCTGGTGCTTTTGCCCAGTTTGAGAGTCATGGAGAAAACCAAATGTGGAATCAGTGTGTGGTAGTACATGGCAGTACTAATACTGAAATGAGAGAGAATATTTATGATGTGTTGATAAAACAGAAGCTAGGAAAGAACTTTCTCCTTCACCAGTCTTGGAAATGAGCTCTGTGGTTTTGTGTATTTTTAAAGAGAAAAATGAAAGTTTTCAAATATTGGTGATTATTGAGAGTCTTTTTAGTGCAATAACAAATCCATTTCACAGACAGCTCTGTTTTCCAGGTAGCTTTTTGAAAATGACAAGTGAAAAATTATTATTGTTTTATATAACTATCTGTTATTTACAGAGTAAATAAGGAATAGTGAAGGTAGAGGTCATGCCATAACCTGTAGCATTTAACATACTGTATAAGAATACTTTTTATATGTGGTCACTTATCATTTGGAAATGTTTCTAAAATATAGCCTTGGTAGGCATTGTATTTCAAACTGAGCTTCATGAAGCAGACACCACAACAGCTAATTAACATGGACTTAATTTTTTAAATCTTTAAGTGCCAGCTTTTTGTTGTCAGCTAGTCATAGTAGAGTCTTGATGAAAACAATTGTTGCTGGATTATTTCTTGACTTTTGGCACATTATAGAATATCTGTCAGAACTGAACGATGTAAATTCAGCCCACATTTTGGAAAGCAGGTTTTTCATCCAACTGCAGTGTGCAATGGAATGATATTTGATAATTTTGCAACAATTCCAAAATGCGGTTATTCAGAGAGAAACGCGTAAAGCATTGCATGCCTAAGGTATGCAGCAGCCCTTTGCATACAAAAACTCTGTTCAAATGGAAATAAAAAAATTCCATGTGGTGTAACCTGGAAGTGTAATGCACAGGAACTGTAGGGAGTTCTGAAGAAACTTGATATAGCCTGGTTTCCTTAGGGTGAATTTATCCTGCTGTCCCAGACTGATACACTGAAGATAGCTCTGTCTTCTGCCTTAGCAACACAAAACTTTTTCAAAAAAAAGAGGTAATCTGAAGCACTCAAATGGTAAATGTTTACAAAGCATTACATTTAAAAATATAAAATGTATTAATTCTATTCGAGAGGTAAACACAATAAAAAGTTGATGACTTAGCAGGTTCAGATGAAGGTTAGATGACATATACCAAATGCTTTTGTGACACAAATCTGTGGACCAGATGAGATGGGTAGGGGGGAAACGGTGATGCAGAGATGATGTTTCAGTCTGTTTCTGTGGTTTCTGTTTGATTTGGTTGTGCATTTGATTAGATCTGGCTCCACGCTCACTTGGACACGGTGCTCAGTGCATTCTTGCGTGCACTTGATAATATCATGGTTCTTGGTTAAAACCTATAGAATACCCTACCTACCTAAAAGAGCCCAAATAATTTTTCAAGGGGTTTGTGGACACAATTTCAGTCTGAAGCTTCGGAAAAAGAAAGGATCAGTTTATCACAGGATAACTGAGGAGGAAGGGAGGAAGCTGGGAAAGGGAAGGGTAAGGAGGCTGTGGGAAGGTAGGTAAGAGAAGGTGACAGAAATCATCAGGTGTAGAGGTAAAAAAGAACAAGATGAGTGTAAATGGAGGAAAAAAAATGCAGTCAGACATTCTGCTTTTCTTTGCTTTAAATGCCCTGTAAGCAGAGCAGTCAACAGGCTGACCATTATACCACCAGGTGCTTTAGAATGCATTAGGGTGCAAGGCAAGCTTTGCTCTCCATTGCTTATGATATCATTTGAACCCCCTGAAAGCATAAATGATATAATTGGTGATGTGACTCATACAGGAAAGGGGATAATCAGTGGTATGCCATAATACAAGTGAGAAAAAGACAAAATAACAGTCAAGGAGCGGTTACAGTAGACATTGTGTTCCTTTTATCTTCTAATATTGTTTTATCATATTAGTATTATCATTATTATTTGCTAATGTTATTGCATGACCTAGGGACAAAAATTCAAGGCTTGGAGCCAGGATCCTAGACAAAACAGCCTAATACTTGTGGCAGTTTCTTCCTTTGTTGGTTATTAAATTGTTTCTGTGAATGAAAATAACGATAACAACGAGGAGAAATGTGCACCATGCTGTGGCCAATTTCCTGCCACACCAGGAGTGATGCACAGAGCTGCCTTCCGTGGCTCTAATGATGCTCTTAGGTGGAGGGAGCCTGAGTGCAGGACATAAGAGTGTGGCTGGAGTGACCTCCTGAATCGCGCTGTTAGTGCTGAGAAGACAGATGCCTGACTGAGTTCTTCAGACTGTGCAGCTTCCCGTGTGCCAAAAAAATGAAGGTTTTAGAGAAACCTTGTCTTTATTTAAAGAAAATAGGGCTGACAGGGCTGGTTGGCATTCAGCTTGAGGTTTTGGTATTGCTTTGCTGTGGGGATATCAGTTTTATGGCAAAGTTAAAAGCTTCCCATTTGTACCTGCATTTTGCTGCCTTTTCTCTTCCTGTGTTGTTATTTATTAAATTACACTAAAGGGCACCAGAGTAAAACCCTGATGAAAATGAAGAGCCTTGTTTTTTTCCAATAAGTTGTTAATAATTTTTTAAAAAGGCTGTCGCCTGCAGTTTTTCACAGAGCCTCAAGCTATGCTATGTGTCATCTTTTCTAAACCCCTTTTATTAATACTTTTGTAGGCAGACTTGAGAACTCCAAGAATTAGCTAATGCTATACCAGTAAAAATGTTTCTTGAAAAAGACAGCTATAAGGAGCATTTCTACTGGGGATTACATTTGGTCATATTTTTTCCATTAGATCGTGCTTCTGTGGAGTTCCTAGACTCTTATTGGAAGACCCTTCTGGCTCGTGGACCGTGGGGCAGAATGTCCCTTACGTTCATTAGTAGCTTATATTGGAAGCAGAGGGCTTCTGAGCTTTTCAGCTGTAATTCAGCAACATTAGTCTTAGGCAGGAAAGTGAAAATTTATTTACTGAAAGTAAAATATTTGTTTTGGCCAGAATGCAATTTTTGGCGCTAGTACTGACGCCTTTTAGGTCAAATTTTGGTAGTAAGCTAGTAAGACCGTGATTACAAACACAGGCGAATTTAATAAAAGTTCATTCCCATCTCATTCCTCTTGGTGTAAATCCAGGGTATTTTGTTGAAATGTATTGCCATCTGACTAAACTTTCTGTTTCTAGGCTTTGCCAGTGTACACAGTATTTGGTGTTAACAGCCCAGAGTAAGTGTATATTTAGATTTTCTCATTATCATGGAAAGTAAGAAAAAATAGCCAACCCACTTTATAATTAACTATAGAACAACCTAGCAATGCTAAGCAGCTGACATAAACCCATGTTACCGGTGTGACAATTATCTGGTTTAGGAATAACAATCAACTGCAACAGCAACAATAATAATGCAGAAATGACCTCCTGAGGAAGATGAGATTATTACCCCTTTTATGCAGACAGACTGAACCCAGGAGTTCAAACAGCACTTCTGTGTGTAAGATGGAAATGAAACACATATAGACAAACGATAAATTATGCCAAGTGCGGAGTGTTGCTTGTGACTTTTAGATCAAACTTTGCTGTACTTTAAAGCTTGTGGAGGTAATCAAAGACTTCAGTCCTTCCCCTCTCTACCTGATGAAACTCCTCTGAGTGCTACACAGCAGTTTAGTAAGGAACCTTTGTTTCCTTGTGCTCAAAAAGATATTTTCTGCTTGTATGCAATGGGATGTCTTTTTCCTTTGTTTTCTAGTAGGTCACCATCTTCATGCTTCCTTTTCCAAGAGCACAGCTGTTAGCAAGAGCCTTCAACAGCTCAGAGAAGACAGTAATGTTAAGTTTGGAACCCCTAAGAGTTAGTCTTCATGTTTTCCAGGAGACCTTAGGCAGCAAATGCTAGTATTTCACACAGTGGTCGCTGCTAGAGAGGTGTGACTACCTGGGGATCCTGGGCTATGAAGAGCTCTTATCCCTCTCAGAATGGGCACTCTCATCCAAGGAGTTAAAGCAAATTTTGTTTGCTCCAGAGTTTCACCCCTCTTTTGAGTGTCCCAGCTCTTGGACCATAATTTCCAATTTTGATTCCCTAAATTAAGACATGGAAAACAGGAGATAGATGCTTAATAGAATGAACTTGAGGTGGAGGCTCTGAGCATGCTGCTCTGATCACGTCAAGCACCTTAAAGCAGGTACTTCAAGCTCAGCAGGAGGTATTTAGATTTAGCAGGTAAGCCCAAGAGTTGTGATTTACACTTTTAGATCTGGCCTATGCTTTTGAATGTCAGAAACTAAGCACCTATTAGGCCTGCAACAAATTGCAGTGGAAAGATCAACAGAGCGTGGAGGAGCTTTGTTTACAAGGTACCAGGGACCACTTGCATAACAAGCCTGTCAATGATTTATAAAGTGTACAGACACAGTACTGCCGAAAGTCTCACTCAAATCAATTGGTTACTCATTACCACATTGTTGCAGTGATCTTCTCATCTTACTGGTCTTACTGGATGTGCGGGACAGCAGGAAAGCCTGCCTGTCTCTTTAGCACCTGATGATCCTTGGACAACTTTGTTGCCCTCTTTGTAAATTAATGTCAGCTTTCCTACAGAAGTGTCAGCCTGCCTACTGAAACACAATGCCTGTTCTATTTGAATGTGCTCTGGGAAACAGTTTAGAGAGCATCCATATCAAACAATTCCTGCACTGCACTGTTTGTACCTCAAAGAGTTAGGTCAAGGGTTTTGGATCAAAGCCTAGCTGAGACTGAATACATCATGGGGCCCAGGGAGAAAAGCATTAAATTTCTTGCTTAAAATTGGCTGTTATATGCAAATGCATCATCCTTTGTGTTATATAAAATCCAAGCTGAGTGTTCTGTATTTTCTTGAGGCAGCAAACTGTTGAACAGGCTCCCCTTCATTTCAAGGTCTTTCGATCAGGCTCTTGATGAATTCATTAAACTATATATTCATTATAGGTGATGAAAAGTATATAACCTTTCCGGGAGGGAAGTGGTCTGCTCCATAAATAAATCTAGCCCTGTAAATTAAAGATGTGCTAGAACGAAATGCCTGGATCCAACAGTGCTGTAACTTGAGCAAGGTGAACGTTTGTAATGGTAGCTTTGGGAAGGAGGCTACTCACGGGGGAATGGATGAGCCTTGCAAAGTGCACTGATGGTCTGAAAACCCAGGCTGTGCTGGATCAGGAGAAGGTAGTAAATTCCAAATCAAGGTCCCTCAGGGAGGAAGCTGTGCTAGAGTTTCTCCTTTGCTGTATATCGAGCTCCTCTCTGAGCATGACCTCAGATCAAACGCACTGCAGTACTACACTAACAGAAAGGCCTTATTAACTAGGAAAGTTTTGGATTGTATTCTGAGAGGTGGTCTTGCATGATCCGTGTCATTTAGGAGATCAGAGAACAGGTAAACTCAACCAAGTCCAGGCTGGATGGGACCTTGAGCAACCTGTCTTAGTGGGAGGTGTCCTTGCCATGGCATGGGGGTTGGAACTGGATGATCTTTAATGTCCCTTGCAGACCAAGCTATTCTATGATTCTAGGTATTCATGGAAAACTCTCCCTAGTTACTGGCTCTGTTTAGTGCCGAGTCCATTGCTTTCTGTGTTGTGTGTATTTCCTCATGAAAACTGGTTCCAGCCTGGAGACCACTGTAGTGAGCTAAGGAAAAATTAACAAGTCAATGAGTTCCCCATATCCGTGTTGGCCAGAAATATAGAAGAGTACGTGGTCTTTCTCACTGTTGTTTTTAGGCCAACTACTATCAGGTGGCAACTAAGTACTTAACCAGATCCATATCCAGTAATGTCAGGTGAGAAATGGCAGATGTACTCCTATGCAGGAAGGTCAGGTATAGCCTTTGCTGTATCTTGCTGGTGAACCTCCTGACATGCAAGTAGAACTCTGGCTTTCTGTGAGTTTTACTTTGTGTGTATCCTAAAAGCAAAACGTCAGTCAACCCCTAATTTAACCAGGGACTCCAAAAGTGCCTGAGTCCACTACTTGTATTAGCAAGATTTCAACACTTCAGTATATTTTTTTGTTTTGTGTTAGTTT